>JBBBDQ010001375.1:0-600000 GCA_037127315.1 Ascarosepion bandense | reverse complement strand
CATGAATTTTATTTGCTCTTGCCACAAAAATTCTCTAAAATAAGTCACCAGTATCTCTTCCTCTAACATATTTTTTAAAAAAACTTTTGAATAACAAAATAACATGAAGTTTAAACATTGCTCAGTATTCTTATAGTCTAGTAAATGGCAATTTTTCTACTTTTCATCTAATGGGTCAGTGCAGCCAGACTACAATGCTATAACTATGCAGCAATGAAATGGTTGCGGAATGTAAAATGAACTTTTGCATTGCAATAAAACATAATAAGATTAAAGGTAAACTAGTCAATAAGTCTTTAGAGGCTTCTCACAAGTCTAGGAAAAGAGGAATGTTGCAAAAGGAAAAAAAAATGGATCTGTAGATGATTTACTTTTTGTATAATGCATGCATAAAGAAAAGGACAGAATTTCTTTCGTATGATATTTTTTTTAAAGAAGCAAAAATTCCAAGGATGTTATGTATGCTATAAGAAGGCACTCAATATAGATTTTAGAAAGAATGAAGTAAGATAAAAAAAAAAACCAAAATAGTTACATTATAAAAAATGTCCAGGAATTAGCCAATGTATTCTCAGGTTCTGCAAGAAGGTAAGAAATTTGATTTTCAAAAACTCAGGTATTGAAGAACTAAAAAAAAATTTTACAAGTATGAAATAAACATTTTTGTGCATGTGTAACAGAAAATCTATTAGGCTAATAAAACTTCACAGGCATCAGTTAGAGGAAAAATTTATGTGGGCTGTGGCATCAAAATAAATTATAAGTAGAGTTTTTTTTTTATTCTATACTTCTCTGTATCATGTCCCTTTAGAACAGAGCTGATCATGGCTCTCCAAAACATATGTAGCTCTTAACAACTATGTATCACGTCTGTTCAGGTGAATGGAAATCATAACCCTCCACAAATTATGTGATGCTTAGAAATTATGTGCCACATCCCTTCAGGACAGAGGCAATCATTAAATTGTAAGTAGAGTGTTTTTTTTTAATATTCTATACTTCTTTTGTATGCCATGTCTCTTCAGGACAAAGGTGATCATGGCTCTCCACAACTTATGTGGTTCTTAGCAATTATGTATAACAGCCATTCTGGAAAATGGCGATTTTAGCTCTCCCCAAATTATGTGGCTCTTAGCAACTATGTACCACATCCTTTTAGGACAGAGGCGATCATAGCTCTCCACAAATTGTGTGATTCTTAGCAATTATATGCCATGACACTTCAGGACAGAGGAGATCATGGCTTTCCACAAAATATGTAGTTCTTAGCAATTATGCATCACATCCATTCAGGAAAATGGCAATCATGGCTCTCTATAACTTATGTGGCTCTTAGCAATTATATGCCATCTTCCTTTAGGACAGAGGAGCAATTATGTACCATGTCCCTTCAGGAAATTGGTGGTCATGGTTCTCCACAACTTATGTAGCTCTTAGCAATTAACTACCATGCCCTTTCATGAAAGAAGTGATCATAGCTCTTATCATTTATGTGTCCTTCAGGAGATAGGTGATCATTTCTGTCCACAACTTATGTGGCCCTTAGCATTTATGCGACATTTCCCTTCAGGAGATAGATGATCATGGCTCTCCACAACTTATGTGCCTGTTAGAAATTATATAACATATCCCTTCAGGAAATAAGGTGATTGTGGCTCTCCATACCTTATGTGGCACTTAGAAATTATGTATCACATTACCATAAAATAAAGAAGACTGGCTTAACCACCAAAGAAATTGGCTTAACCACTCAGGAAATAGTTGATCATGGCTCTCTACAGATGCCTTCTTTATTATCTATGAAGGTCCATGACTTTGTGGAAAAGATAGTCAAGTTGTTCTCATTTCCTTCTCCACAATTCAGGGTAGTACTGCTATCCAGGGCTAGAAAGTACAGGCTACCCTACTATTTAGTTTGTAAGAGAAGAAAAAATTAATGTCTTTCCCAAAGTCATTAATGCAAAATGTAACAGAAATAGTCATAATTTGAATTCAGATAACCAATTTCTTCTTTCCACAATTAGATCTATTAAACTAATTGTATCGAGGCAGCAAATAATTTTCTAAACATATACTGTTAAATATAAGAGACAATGAATATCTATTATGTTTATGGAGTTTTACGTCAACACAAAATAAAATTGTCGGTGATGGTGGATGTTACTGTATTACCATTTTAATAACCTCTCTGAAGATGGCTCATGTGAGCCAAAAGCTTAGAACCAAATTAATAAAAAATTATCCAAATGTTGGAGAAATTTTGTCTTTATTTTCAACTGAAATTAAAGCCAAAATATGATGTTTAGAATGGCTCATGATTAAACATAATAGACATTCATTGTTTCTTATATTTAACAGTATATGTTTATTAAACTAATTGTATGCACATATGTGCAAATATATATATACAAAAGAGTAAGCAAAAACACTGCACAATTTATTGTTAAGTATTTGATAGCAGACATTTTTTATTTGAAAAAAGATTGAATAAGAATAGTTGTTCTTAGAAAAAATAATAATTTACTTATTCATGGTTTTAAATTCAGAGTTGTCCTTCTACAAAACTAGTTGGCAACCAAGATGAGATTGCCTAATCTGGTCTCCCATAGCTGGAAGAAGAAGAAAGGGATTTCTATTGTTATATTAGTAACATAGAATATGAGACTAAATTTCACAGAGATAAATGAATTATTTACTCATTTCTTAATTCTGTCAAATTAATGCTGGCTGAATCAAAGGTATATGATTTTGAGTCTTACTTTGCATGTTCAATCTTCTTGCATGAGTTTGAGAGAGTCTTCTTTTCTCCTTGTTTATATAGGCATTTATATGTCTTCCTGTTATCCAGTTTTCTTTTGTAGGAATTTAAATGCAATGTAAATACCCATCTCTTAACCAAATGACTCTAGTTCTTTCTACATCATCCTGTATATTTTTTTCTTTCTCTCTACCTTTGCAACTATCATCACACCGATATTCCAATCCTTCTCTTTCTCCTTTCTCTGACAACCCCTGTAGCTTGTTCGTATTTCTCTTTACTCTCCTCCTATCTAATTTTTTACTCTTATATTGCCCCCCCCCCGTGCATCAGTGGCATTACCAACTTGCATGGCATGAAACGATTAAAAAAAAAGTATAGCAGAGTTCAAATCCCAGTTGAATTCTTTGTATTCACTTACGTGCAAATACCCTTGGGAAAGGTATTAATCCATCACTTCCTTCCAGTTATGGGTTAAATAACAGAACAGATTGGGTTCTATAATCTTGGTTGGCAACCAGTCTACCGCAGAAAGCAATGGCAACCTACTGCGGGATAATCTTCTGTCCAGTCAGCCATGTCTCTTTTGAGACATGGTCGCCCAAGCGTGTATCACGTATAGCATTTAACTGACTGATATATTCGAAGTTTAGCCAGGTTCCATTCCTTGTATACGTTGGTACATTCACAGACATCTTTTCAATTGTAGAGGGTGCCTAATTTTTAACTTCCTGAGGTGAAACCAAGTACAAAACTTATTTTGGTATCTCTTTTCTTAGATCATGGTTCCTGATGGATATTACATTCAATTAAGAACTCCAGCATTTCCTGACATAAATCTACAGACTCATGCTTTTCTGAAAGGCATTAGTGCTGAGTGATCGCAAACTGTTTCAGCCAGAGTATAAATGCAAATTACCATTTTCATTTTCAATGGTTAAGAACTAATCCTGTAGTTAAAGAAGAAGAAAAGAGAAAGATAAAAAGAGGAGAGAGAGAAAGAATCTTTCCATACTTACCTGAAGAATAGAAATAGAAATGTGTTGACTGAAAAAATATTAAATGAAATACTTTTTACTGATAGAAGGAGGCTTGACAAATTGTGGATAAGCTTCTTCTTCTATGTGCCTTGTCCTTTCAAGACATAGGCTATCATGGCCTTCCACATCTCCCTATCCCTGGTGGCTCTTAGCACGCTTTCTTCTGTAACATCTATTAACCCCTGTTCTGTCATCCACCTGATCATGCCCTTCAAATGTGTTATCCGCTGCTTTCCTCTGTATATTTTTTCCTCTATCTGGCCTGTTAGTATCAGGTTCTTCAAGCCCTTCTTCCTTATTGCATGTCCCAGGAACTTCAGTTGTCTCTTCCTGATGCTCAATATTAATTTCCTTTTTGTTTCCATTCTTTCCAACACCTCATCATTGTTCACATGCTCGGTCCATGATATCTGCTGCATCCATCTGTAGAACCACATTTCAGCTGCTTCAAGTTTTTCCTTAATCTTTGTTGATATTGTCCAACACTCACTGTCATATTGAAGAACTGACATCACATAGCAATCCAGTACTCTCTTCTTTGTTTCTAGTGAAAGTTTCCTAGCAGGCAGCATAAAAAGCCAGAAGCAAGGAGGGAGGCATTTTTTTGGATGTTTTGTTTTATTGAGAAGATATTTTTTGAAACAGTGTATGAAACAGACCAGATACAAGTCTGTAAGGAGGAGAAAGTTATGATGACTAGTTCGATGATGTGACAGATTTTGTTAAGCTATTTTATAGCACTTAGTTTTGGGAATGTTGTTCAATTTTCTAACTAAACTATTTACTAACATTGCCAAAAAAGAAATTTATTTAACTTCTAAACCAGTATAATACAATAAACTTCTACAACAATTGTTATAACAATTAAATTAACAAATTGGCCTAACCACTCAACAAAGAAATTGGCCTAATCACTAAACCATTATAAAAAAACTGGACTTTTATGACACAAAAATTGGTCTAACCACTAGAGAAATTAGCCTAATTATTAAACTATAGTAAAACAATGGACTTTCAGAACACAAAATTTGGACTAACCATTAAATAAAGAAAATTGGTCTAACCACTAGAGAAATTAGCCTAATTATTAAACTATAATAAAACAATGGACTTTCAGAACACAAAATTTGGACTAACCATTAAATAAAGAAAATTGGTCTAACCACTAGAGAAATTAGCCTAATTATTAAACTATAATAAAACAATGGACTTTCAGAACACAAAATTTGGACTAACCATTAAATAAAGAAAATTGGTCTAACCACTAGAGAAATTAGCCTAATTATTAAACTATAATAAAACAATGGACTTTCAGAACACAAAATTTGGACTAACCATTAAATAAAGAAAATTGGTCTAACCACTAGAGAAATTAGCCTAATTATTAAACTATAATAAAACAATGGACTTTCAGAACACAAAATTTGGACTAACCATTAAATAAAGAAAATTGGTCTAACCACTAGAGAAATTAGCCTAATTATTAAACTATAATAAAACAATGGACTTTCAGAACACAAAATTTGGACTAACCATTAAATAAAGAAAATTGGTCTAACCACTAGAGAAATTAGCCTAATTATTAAACTATAATAAAACAATGGACTTTCAGAACACAAAATTTGGACTAACCATTAAATAAAGAAAATTGACCTAACTACTAAAGAAATTGGCCTAACCATCAAACCATTATAAAATAATAAAATTTCACAACACAAAAAATTGGGCTAACTATTAAATAAAGAAAACTCACCTGACCATTCAATAAAGAAATGGGCCTCACTAAAAAAAATTGGCCGAGCCACCAAACCATCATAAAATAATAAACTTTCACAACACAAAAAAGAAAACTCACCTGACCACTCAATAAAGAAATTGGCCTAACCACTAAATCAAATAACACATCACAATAGAATTTTATAGCACAAAAATTGACCTAACCATTAAATATTGAAACCTGGCCAAACTACTCAATAATGAAATAATCCTAAGCATTAAATAAAGAAACTGACTTAATCACTAAACCAGTATAACACAGTTTTTAATAACAAAGATATCTATTCAAACCTGTGTATCCACTAAATATAAAATTTATAGTAATAAGAAACAATAAACTTTGACATAATGACATATTTACAAAGTTATTTTCAATGAGGAGAAAATGAATTTAAAGAAAATAAAAATAAGCTTGAAGTAAATGGATTATCAAATATACTCAGAGGAAACCCTTGATGGAGATTTTCAACAGAAGGAAGATAGGCTGAAATAAAAAAAAAATTAAAAATAAAAATAAAAAACAATGAAAGAGAAAGAAAAGGTCTCCATTTGATAAGAACTTTTTATGCAATTAATGGAAAACAAATAAAAGAAGAAAATATGAATTATTACAAAGGAAACTGCCAAAAAAATGAGAATAAAGATAAAACTTTCATATCTGAAGATATGAACCCAAATATGACAAGATAAGGACTAAGCTTCCTTCTAAAGGAGCTTTCTCGTATTAACCTACTTCTTAGGTTCTTTATAAGAAAAAATATGAAAAAAGTTTACTGCATATCTTGATTGATGCCCTGGATATATTCTTGAAGACTTGAGTGCTCATCATAACCCAGCCTTCCCATTTCCTGCGCAACATGCACTCTAAAAAAAAACACATACACACAAAAAAAAAACAAAGACAAAAAATGAAATAAAAACAAAGAAATTACAAATTGAGAAAATACAGATTGCCAATTCTGTCACAGTTATCACTTTAGGCCAGAGTGATAAAGATTTCTTTTATTTAATTCAACTTGAAGAAATATAAATTTTCATTTTATGAATATTCTATACTGATGTTATTTTATGACCATAAATGAAACACCTGAAAATTGTTCTTGTCTTCTATACTTTGACTCAAAATTCCTAGCACCTGAAGAAGGCTGGTGTTTACAACAGCCAAAAAATCATAAAAATGGCAATAAAGATGAGGACAATTGTCCAAACAAAGTAAATAATAAAAATTGTACACTTAAATATAAAAAGGAATATTTACATGCAAATATGGACAGTTGCATGCTTTATGAATGCAACTGTGAATGCTTTATGAAATTAAAGAATCCAACAGTAAAACTGTTGGATTCTTCTGATCACAAAAATTCAACTATCCATTTAAAATGTTTTTCAGCTTAAAGATGTACTAAAAGATCCTCAGTCCAACTAAGAAAACCTTTTGAAATCTGTAGATATTCAGTCCAATTTTAAGAAGTGGGTTTATCTAATAACTTTTCAGTACTTACTTTGCTTTACATTGTATTAAGTACTTTTTTAAAAATGAAATACCATGAACTGTGAAGTTTTAGTCCATTTGTTCTTTCACTTATATATATATATATATATAATAAATAAATTTTCAATATTCAAAATTGTTGAATGAACATTTCAACATGAAATCCCTAAGAGAGATTTCACGTCTCCTCAGCAACGATATAGATTTCAAAATGGGAATAAAAATAAGAATAAAAATAAAAATAAAAAAGAGAAATAAAAAATAAAAAAGGAATAAGGGTTAAGATTTGAGAAATTCCGGGACCAAAACATGTCTAATCTTAGATTTAAACTTATAGATAGAGTTGTAAGTGAAGAAATGGAAAATTTGGTTTTGTCTAGCTTTACAAAGGAAAGGGTTAAAGGAAAGGGGGTGGTGTTAAATTGAGAATGGGGTTAAACAAAACAGAAAGGGAAAGGAGGTAAGAAAAATAAAGAAAAGGAAAGAAAAGAAAAGAAAGGAAAAAAGAAAAAAAATTTATGTTAGAGATGCTCGATATGTGTCAAACAAAACTAACTTTAAATGTGTTAGAGTATTAGAAAAAAGAGACATTTTATAAAAAGCATAATTAGGGGAAAAAATTAGATAAAAGATTTAAATAAAGTTAATTACGTAGATCTAATTAAAGATACCTCTAGGTATAGATAAACTAAATAAAAAAATAAGAATAAAGATTAAAGAAAATTATAAATTAAAAATTAGTTCTAAAAATCAATTTAAAAAATTTTTTTTTTATATATATAAAATTTATAAAGATTATGATGTGAGAAAGATATATATACTAGCAGAGGTAATCGGGGGTTAAGTTAGTAAAAGAATCCATATTTTATAAAGGTAGACAATCATAGGAGACTGGGAGAGGAAGGTAGAGGGGTTAAAATACTATTTAAAGTTAAATTAATTCATCAAAAACCATTAAATTTATATTTAATATCCCAAAAGCTAAAAATTAGAATTTAAAATATAAAATTTAAGTGTTCACAAAACTCGCTTTATGATGGCACTTACTAATGAATTCCTTTCTAAAATTCAGGAGTAGGTCCTGGTAAGGGTACTTTAATATTAGAATTTTTTCTAGCAGACACAGACAGCACCTATCACAAAAACTCCTCGGAATACAGGCTGAACCTATTAGTTTCCAGTTAATTACAGGGTCCAGCCCTTCTTCCTTCATTTTCCAGAATCTCCGTGAAAGGTGCTGTCTGGTATTTTTGACCTGGGTCCGAAAATAAATACCTGTGATTGTAATATCTCTGCTTAAAAGGTCCTGTATCATTTTTTAATATTAAAATTTAATATTAATTAGGATCAGGTTTTTGGGATTTACCTTCCTACTTTTCCATTTTGGATTTAAGTATTTTAATAAAATAATAAAAAAAAAATATATATATATATTTGTTTAAAGTACCATAACTTTCTATTCCATAAATAACTTCCCAAATATTTCTGATGAAAGTTAAATATATGTACACATACACACACACACACACACACACACACACACACACACACACACACACTCATCTATCTATATATTTTAATTGATTTCATCCCCAAGCATGGCAGTAAAGCAACTAAGACACAGGTGGTTACTGGTTTGGGAAGAATTAGAAAACAGAAATATTACTAATGAGTGGGAAGAGGAAAGAGTAATCAGGGGGATAGTAGATAGAAATTGGCATTGCATTTAAATTTTAAAGAGTTTTTTTTTAGTTTGGCTGGAAAGCATGGAACTGGAAGAGAGATCCATAAGCAGAAAAGAAACTGTTAGTATAGAACATATCGTTGAATCTAACCAAATACAATTGTAAATTGGTGAGACCTCATTGTCAGTCTAATACTGAGTATAAATTCCAAAAGTCTAGGTGAAGATCTCATCTTCACCTATAAATACTTGTAAGTATTTATAGAAAAGGCATAGGAAGGCAGTTTTATGGTGGTGGCAAAGTGACTGAAGCCTTGACACCAGCTCAAGACCAATAATATTGCTGATTTTATTGTTGGATTTTATCATGTTTTTCTAAATATGTAGCAAGTTCATATGTGACAGCAATATTCCAAGCATGGATGAATGACAGATTTATAGATATATAAAATAGATACTGAAGAGAAAATTTATTTATTATAACACAGTAAACCAAGCTTCTGGGTAGCTGACCTAACAATAAATTAAATATATATGCACACATTACTGAATATCTAAACTTATTTATAAATGGAACTTTGTGTGTGTGTGTGTGTGTGTGTGTGTGTGTGTGTGTGTCCATTACCTATAGACTCTGAAACGACTGAACCGATTTTCTTGAAAATTTACACAGTTGTACTATAAGTGTCTACGAGTATTCTTAGCTAGGTTTTGTATCGAGGTAGCCTTGATAAATATCGAAAATCAATAATTGAAAAAATCATATGATAGGAGTGGTCAGATTTTAATCAAGTTTGATACACTCATAGACAAAGACATAAGAAACGATATTCAAAAGTTTCAAGGTTGCAGTTCTTACAATAGTGCAGAAAATCAATAATATATATATATAAAAGGCAAGATGTTTGTGTATGTGTCTGTTTATCTGCCTGTATGTCTGTATTTTTTTCAGCCCTTTTATTTTAGTTTTTGCTTCGGGTTTGGCTCTAAGTAGGTATAATTGTAGTTCTTAATCTCAGCCATGATACCATTTACTCAGAGGACTTATTTAGCCTTCAAAATTCAGTTTACAATGAAAAAAACTTATTTGATATCGATACCAGAAAATCAAAATTTGACTTACATCAATTCATTATTCTTTCAGTCTACAGTTTCGCTTTAACTGGAACAACTATTGCTTTTTAGTCTTTCGTGCCAATGTCCAAAGAGTCTGAGCTCCAGGACCATGAATTAGTTTTAAAGCTTTCATTACACCCGAGCAACACCGGGCTATACTGCTAGTATATATATATATATATATATATATATATATTTATTATAAATTATATTTTAGAACATGTACATAATTATTCAATATATATCCGCTACAAAGGTATGTTTGTTTCAACATTGAAACTTCAATGTCTCATCAGGCATTGTGTAAAGTAATGGAAATCCTCTTTCCTTATATTTATTTAGTTTTGATAGAGGTGTTGGTGGGGGTTAGTGATAGGGGAATAAGTCTCTGACCGTTGGAATTTTTGGAGAGGGTGTTTTTTAAGTGGTTGATTAATGAGAGTCTTTGAATTCTAGACAGATTTAACCTTGTAAGTTTTTATTATCTAGTGACTAGACTATATCCTTATGGATTTCTTAGAAGAGCCGGTAGTGGTTGGCATGGATATTTTTATTTAAGCAGTCTTTATAATTAATATAAGTTTGTATATATATGTGTAATCCTATCACATTTTATTCATATAGATACTATATTTTTAGTAGCAAAAGAAAGATTGTAAATTATTCAAACATTTTATTTTATATTTGCAATCCAAGTTTAATGATAATTTTAATTTTTAATATGAACTATACTTTTGTAAATTGATCTGTAATTAATTACTATAATTGTCATATACTTGATTTTAAACACATTTTGTATATATGATATATTTGTATATATTTATATATATTATTATTATGTATATTATTTTATGATTATTATATTATATTATTATAATGCCAGTATGAATTTTCAATAATTCCAGTTGCCATATCAGATCAATTTGTCAGTGATATCTGAACCAGGTAAACAATCTATCAAATGTTAATTTTTAGATGATTAGTAGCATTATCGTGTAAGCAATTGTGTGCTTCTCTAATTGGTCAGAGATAACATTCCAGTACTATTGAAAATTTGAATATTTAAAGTCTTTTAAAATACAAAGTTTTGATTGGAAATTTGAAAAAAGTGTCATGTATCCAATACTTTTGCATAGGGTAATTTTGAACTTTGATAAAAAGAAAATGGATTCAACCATGAGTTTTTAATTTTCCTTCCACATACAACTAAAACTTTACGAGATATTACTTACCAAATATCAGGCAAAATGGGGAATATAAACTAGAGTTACAACAGAAAATAACATGTATCCAATACTTATGCATGTCACTGTATATCTATACCTTAATAAATATAAATGCATATAATGCATAAATATAAATTTATAAAAAACACAATTTATGCAAAACTAAATAAAATTTGATTTCCAAAACTGTACTTATACAATCAGTCAGTTAAGTGCCATACGTGAAACATGCTTGGGCGATCATGTCTCGAAAGAGACATGACTGACTGGGAAGAAGATTATCCCACAGTAGTTTGCCATTGCTTTCTATGGTAGACTGGTTGCCGACTAAGGCTATAGAACCCAATCTGTCCTGTTATTTAACCCATAACTAGAAGGAAGAGATGGATTAATACCTTTCCCAAGGGTATTTGCACATAATTGAATGTGGTGAATTCAACTGGAATTCGAACTTGGCTCCCCGGTTTCTCATTCCAAGCCAATATCCACTGGACCACAACGCATATACAAAACTAAATAAAATTCAATTATTTAACACCAAAATCTAAGCATTTTTAACATAATTTTATGGCTTCAGCTAAATATATTATGAACGCCTTCAACTACAGATAAAATGTATTGATGGTTATTTTACTTTAAATGTATTGTTGGCTTTTTTCTATATAAAAATATATTGTTGGTAATTTTTACTATAAAAATGAATCTTTGTAATTTCAAAGTGTATCATTTTTGTTCAGGGATCCACTATTTATCCTTAGCTGGGACCCTAACTGCAAAAGTGGTTCTACATTCTTCAAAACCTCCAATTTCTCAATCAGAAGCCTTGCTGTCAGATGTAGTCTATCACAGGTATACAGAAAGTTAAAAATTCTTCCTATATACAAGAACTAAATATTAACTTTTTTCTAGTGTGTTGCCATATTCAGGATTGCATGAGTGAAAAAGTCATATGTATGGTCAAACCAAACATTACATTATTTTTTAAAATTATTCACATACAGAGTGATTGAAAAGTAACTCCTTATTTTAAAATGCTTTTAATGCCTTTTATTATTTATCTGTATTCTTTACAAGAAATGAATATGAGAGAAAAGTGTTTTACATGAGGTTTTATTTGAAATTCAATATAGGCGCCAGATTTCACTATCAGCTTCTTAAGCTTCCCAGGAATCATGTCAACTGATTTCACCAGGAACTCTTGTAGTATGGAAGATGTATTTACTCTTCAATTCTTCTGGAATTTTGGTAAAAATTTTGGTTTGCTCTTTTAGCCAACCCCAAAGAAAAAAATCACAGGTTCTTAAGTAAGAATTCCTGGCTGGCCACAAAAATACTCAAAATCTATGAAATAAGGAATTACTTTTCAATCATCCTGTAGATATATATATATATATAAATATTCAAATATTGTTTGGTCTATCATCTGAGTCAAACATGAATGTCATGACAGTTTCATCTATGTTGTCAACATAGTAGATGCCTTTGTCATCTTTAATGCTATTATCACCATCAACAGAGACATGTTGGACTTCTTCCTCTAAAACAATGTCATTTTCCTTGACATGCCATACATTATTTCTTTGAAAGATTTTGTCACAATGTTTTCCTGGATCACAAAAATGACAGGCTTCCAAAATTCCATTTTGTATTTAACAGAAAGTTCTGGTTGGAAAATGTGAGTCCTTGGAGTGAGTGCCTATCTACCAGCCATTAGCCTCACCTACTGGAAACAAGCAATTTGATATCTTGGGGTTGAAAACAGGAATAATGCCAGTATGAATTTTCAATAATTCCAGTTGCCATATCAAATCAATTTGTCAGTGATATCTGTACCAGGTAAACAGTCTATCAAATGTTAATTTTTTAAACTTTTTATCTAGTTTAAAATAGAAAAATTACTGTATTTATAGATACTGTATTTATAGGTACAAAGAAGCTATACTACAGCAGTGGCAATTTAACTGAAGTTGTGATGCCAGGTCAGGATGAATAACAATGCAGATTCTTCTTTGGATTTTACCAAGAATCACAAAATATTGAGCAGGAACACCATATGTGGCAGCAATATTCAAAGCATGGATAAATGGTAGACTTATAAATATGTAAGATAGATTCTAATAAGAAAAATTTGTAAAGAATAAGATTTTGCTCATTTTAAGACAGACGGGGTGTAATCAATTTCTATTTTTTCCTCAGTTTAGGTCATTTGCAGTGGTGTGCAGTAATATGAATCTATTTTTGGGAAATTTATTTGGCCTTAAAAAATATTTCTTCATCCATGATTGCATCAGATTTTTATCACATCCAGAAACTATTGTCTCAACTGTTGATTAATTGTCCTATGGCTGTTGTCTGCCATAGATGTTAAGGAAGCATACAAAAATTGTAACGCTGCATGAACACACTGGCAAGCCTTACAGAGAGATCGTGGATATTGTTGGTATCAGCTTTTCAACTGTCAGTCATGTCATCAAAGCAATGAAAAAAACTGGAACTATAAGTCCAAAATGTAAAGGAAAATGTGGTCAAAAGAGAAAAACATCACTAAGAGACAATGTATAAATGATCAGGGAAAGTGTGAAAGATCCTAGGAAGACATTATTAATATTGTTTCAATTAATTTGCACAAGGGTGTACTATTTACACTCTCGATCTTCAATTAAGCACTCTGAAGAAGTTGTAGACTTCAAAAGCAATAGCTACTCACAGTTATTTACACATCATTGTTCATTAATTAATTGAACACTCCCAGCTACTAGTGTGTGTTTACATTGTGTATATAACATCCTAAAATATGCCTTCCTCCACCATGCACCAATAGCTTAGAGGTAGGATTTCTGACTGATGTCAAATCAATCGAGTTTCAATCCTAGCTGGACACAGTCAGATGTCTAACCATACTGATGAGCTGTGACACAGTGAAACAGGGCTCTCTGCAGTTGACTATATATATATATATATTATTTTATTGGTTTATATATACATATTGTTTTATTGATCTTGTTCTTTAAAATTTACTATAGCTATTAGGGGAGAGTAATCAGTACTGTAGATAAAGCATTTATTGTCAATTAAAATATGAAAATGAGAGTCACCATGCAGTCTTGATCTCTGTGTCTCTACTTGGTGTTGACTCAGTTTCCACTTTTATACTTACATATGCTCTTTGATATTGAGCACTTCTACCCATAGCTATACCATATCATTAGATTATTTTTTATCATATATTATTAAGTGTGCTGCTCAAATATACATTAATATTAATGCATATTTGGGCAGTGAGCTTCCTTGTAAACATTTTCCATAATTGCCATTCTTCCAAGTGCTTTTGCCTACTTCTGTAGGGAGTTTTGTTTTTGTTGTTAGTTTTTCATCATGTTTTGATTGTTTATTTTTTAGTTGCTTTGGAGTGTTTATTCCAAGCCTTTATGTATTAAGTGCAGGTAGAATTTGCATGAGTACCTTTCTATTTTTGAAAATCCTTTTAACACTCCATTTCCACTGTTAAATAAGCTAAGGTTGATAATAAGAGTTTAATATACTCTTCTCTAATACCAAAATGTTTCTGGTAGTGTGATTTATATAGAATTTTAGTGTTTTTGACCAGAATTTTTCTTAAGGGTTCTTGTAAATTGTGGGTAGATGTTTTCAAAACAATACAAAGATAAAATACAACTGAAACAATCAAAACATGCGGAAAAGGTAACAATACCAAAAACAAAACCTCATTGAAAATGGCTATATATTTTTAATTGTTCCACCTTAAGTTAGGCAACAATGCCACTAAAATACGAGGGGTTACACGGCATGAAAGAGAATTTTTGAAGATTATAGTTATCGGGGGAGCAAGAGATTGAAAGGTGAAGCATGAGAAAAAAAGCTGTTAGAGTAGAAGTGGTGGTTGCATTTAGCTAGTTCATCAGTAAAATGAGTAAAATGGAGAGACCTAATTGCCAATCTAGTAGACATTTAAATTTATTCATGGGAAAGGCATGGATCCATATCTTCACCGCCAGCATTAGTTAAATAGCAGTACAGATTGGGTTCTATAGCCTTGTTTGGCAAACAGTTTACTGCAGAAAGAAATGGCAAACTACAGTGGGAAAATCTTATGGATCCTCAGTCATGAATCGAAAGAGACATGATCGCCCAGGTGTGTATCATGTACAGAATTTAAATGCCTGATATATTATAGTAAAAAGTGTATAAAAAAGTAGGACTGATCTCTTAGCTCCTTTGGGAGATTCTTTGGAGAATTCCATGTTAACTTGCTGCTCTGTTTTTCACCTATAGAACTCTCTTACATCTTCTTGCATCCATTATATTTACAATCTTCAAAACTTTAAATGCAGTGTAAATTGTCATATTATATATTCTTAAATCTTAAATTCTTGTCAGTAATAGTGGCTAACACATTAGCTGTAGACATCATGAAACAGAAGCCATATTGTTTGTCCAAATGGAAGTCATGTGAAGTAAAATTAACTTAAAAATGAATAAAACCTACAAATAATTGCTTGGCCTGACTGTTATTAAATTAGTGGTAATGAGAGTATATATATATATATATATATATATATATATATATATATGTGTGTGTGTGTGTGTGTGTGTGTGTGTGTGTGTGTGTGTGTGACCTGACATATCTACTTCAGTCATTTTCTCACAACTGTGATAAGGCTTCCCTTTGACTTTTCTACAAATATTTTTATTGTAATTGTTCCAATGAGTTTCCTTCCTTGTAGCCTTGACTGTATTTATTCAAGCTATCTCATTGATAGAACATTCTTCTAGCTTCTTGTCTTCCTGCTAATTACAATCTTCAAAATTTAAATTGTCTTCTACTTTCTTAAATCCTTGTGTTTATATTGCTTATATTCCTCAGTAACTTTTTCTCATTTTCTTTCACTCTGTTGTCTTTCATCTGCAGTATCCTTTTACATCATAGTGGCTTTATTCCCATGCTTAAGGTGAAATGATAAATGAATAATATCAGTCAGTTAAGTGCCATACGTGATACACGCTTGGGCGATCATGTCTCGAAAGAGACATGACTGACTGGGCAGAAGATTATCCCGCAGTAGGTTGCCATTGCTTTCTGCGGTAGACTGGTTGCCGACCAAGGCTATAGAACCCAATCTGTCCTGTTATTTAACCCATAACTGGAAGGAAGAGACGGATTAATACCTTTCCCAAGGGTATTTGCGCGTAAGTGAATACAATGGATTCAACTGGAATTCGAACTCGGCTCCCCGGTTTCTCGTTCCGAGTCGATATCCACTGTACCACAACGCACATCCCAATGAATAATATAGGCAGTGCATAAAAAAAATTGAAATTTTTGACAATAAGTTTGTAGCATAAATCAGATTATATTTTCACAACCAATGACCAGACCCCCAAAAGTGCCTGTCTATCTTTGTATATATATATATATATGAATCAATAGAGATAAATATTAGAGCCATTTGGTGTCTGTGGGATTTTAAATTAGTTGATCAAAACTACACAGTGTTTATGATATAAGTACATGTCCATACATATACACACACATCTACCCAGGCATATAGATGTATTAGAGTTTTTTTTATGTATACTTGTACATATATATATATACATGTCCACTCATATATACCTGTCCATACATATACATATACACATACATGCATATACATATTTTTTCTCATATATTATATATGTTGGCTATATTGGTCAATCAGTTAAGTGCCATATGTGAAACACACTTTGGTGATCATGTCTTGAAAGAGACATGACTGGGCAGAAGATTATCTTGCAGTAGGTTACCATTACTTTCTGCAATAGACTGGTTGCCAGCCAAAGCTATAGAACTCAATCTGTCCTGTTATTTAACCCATAACTGGAGGGAACAGACCTTCCCCAAGGTAATTGCATTTAAGTCGATGCAATTAATTCAACTGGAATTCGAACTCAGATCCCTGATTTCTTGTTCCAAGCTGATATCCACTGAACCACAATGCACATGTATATAATTGTAAAATAATCTTCCAAAATCTTATACATTGAGTAAAAGATACAAGTACATATTATATTTGTAATCATTTAAGAAAACTTAACCCCAAACAATAGAAACTCTAGCTTTACTATAAATGCCTGCTTCGGTTAATTTGATTTTCATTCAGGAAAAACATTTTTTTTTCTATTTTCAGATCATGCTGCAGTTTTCTTAAGGATATGTTAACATATCAAGTTTGATATTTTTCACTGTCTCTGTTCATTGCTGACTCAGCATAAAACAATGTTGATGCTCCATTTGGGTGTGTTTTTATCTGCCTTGCCTGTGTGTCTTTGTGTGGACCTCACCTATTACGTGGAAGAAGGAAAAAGTCCAAGTACTTACCTTGGGGACATTGCTAGTGATTCTCATGTCAAAGACAAGGTGTCATCCCAAGATGCCAAACTCATTACTTACAGCCAAATGGAAAAAAGTATGTCAAGTTCCTCACAATTATTTCGCATTGCTAAGAAAACAGGAAAACTGTACACTGCCCAAACACTTGATGCTGAATCTCTTTGTACATATAACACAGAGTGTTTTAAAATGGTTGATGTTGCCATTCGGAAGGAGGAATCATTCATCAAAGTTTTAGAAGTAAAAGTTATAATAAAAGACATCAATGATCACCAACCAGAATTTCCAGAGCAGCAAGTTGACATTGAATTTTCCGAAGAGTCCCCCAAAGGAGCCAAGAGATCAATCCCACATGCCATTGACAAAGATGTCGGTGTCTTAAATTCTCAAATTAATTACCAACTAAAAAAGAACATTGATGAACCTTTTAACCTGTCTGTGTCTAAAAGTGTGGACGGAATTTCTAAACTTAGTATATCTTTAGTTGAGAGACTTGATAGAGAAGTGAAAAACTCATATGACGTCCAAGTGATTGCCCAAGATGGAGGATCACCATCCAGACAAAGTGTTCTTGATGTCCATATCACCATAACAGATGTCAATGATAACACACCTGTCTTTTCCCAAAAGGTTTACAATGTCACCATTAGATATGAACATGACAGATCAACACCTGTGACTATTCTTTCAGCGAGGGATTTAGATTTTGGCAAAAATGGACGGATTACTTACCAGTTCAGTTCTAAGACAGCAACTGTGGCAAGATCCTTTTTTGATCTGGATAGTGTAACTGGTGAAATTTTTCAGCTGAAAAAGTTTACAGCAGGCAAGAGGCTGACTTATAAATTGTACATAGAGGCAACTGATGGTGGTGATCCACCTCTGAGTTCTGTTGCAATGGTTATTGTAAATGTGATCAATCAACAGAACAATGCTCCAACTATCGACGTGAATTTTGTATCTGCATCGATGGGGAACACTGCCGCAATTTCAGAAGATATTGCAGTTGGCAGTTTTATTGCCTATGTCAGGGTTACCGATGATGATGCGGGTCAGAATGGTGAGGTTAAGTGTGAGCTCAACCATGACAAATTCCAACTTCAGAGCTTGGGTACTAAAAAATATAAAGTCTCCGTCAAGAACCCATTAGATAGGGAGACTCAAGATCACCACGAGATCACAATTACTTGTCAAGATAAAGGATCCCCATCTTTATTTAGTGAGAGCAAGTTCTCCATTTCTGTCACAGATGTCAACGACGTGCGTCCACAATTCTCGAAGGAGCTGTTTAAATTCCGTATCAGTGAGAACCAAAAGTCAAAGTTTCCTGTTGGTTACATCAATGTAACTGACCCAGATAAGGGGTCAGGCAGCAAGCTCAGTTATTCTTTACAGAGTAACAGTAAACATTTCCTACCTTTTATTATCTCTAGCAATGGACTGATTTCTACTGTGATGTCACTAGACTATGAATTTCAAAGTAACTATGAATTTCAGGTGTTGGTAGAGGATCATGGAATACCTTCATTGAACAACACAGTAAAAGTTACTGTTGAGGTAAAAGATGAAAATGACAATGCTCCATATTTTACCTTCCCTAGCATTAATCCTTATACGATGGATGTTACCTATTATCAACATCAATCAAATAATATCACTATTCTGAAAGCCTCCGACCGAGACAGCAGAGAGAATGCCTTTCTCAGGTATGAAATTACAGGTGGTAACAACAAACAATTGTTTACAATTAATCATTATACAGGACTATTGGCTTTCACTCGTGTGGTCACCCATCAGGATGCAGGGCCCTATGACCTTGCATTTTCTGTGATGGATAGTGGCACTCCAGTCATGTCAGCAACAACGAACATGTCCTTGGTGTTAACAGTCAGTAATAAGACATCAAATTTGTTAAATGTAATGCACCGACAAACAAGTGGAAGAATTCACATTCACTTGCTGATTGGAATTGTGTTAATTGGAGTAACAGTGGCTGTCCCAATCACAGCAGCAGTGTCAATTTGTCTGATTCGATGGAAGAACAAAAAAAACTCCCTGCAAAGGGGTGGAGAAAATATCTCAGAAAAACACATCACAGAACAAAGACATTTGATGTGTCATGCCCATCCTGACATGCCCTGGCCAGATGTCCAAGGTAATAGGACTGAGCCAGAACTGGGGCGAAATTCTCACTCAACCAAGTCAAAAAGAGGAATCTACCCTGGAGATCAGTTGGAAAAGGGTCAAAGATGTTCAGTAAGAGGGATAAAGTGTCAAACTGGATCCGCGGTTATTTATCAGGTAAGTGCCTACAATTCCTAAAATTCTCTTATCAAATTCACTCAGTCTGGACAACCCCTACTCTAGGCTGATCAATGAAATCATAAAACTTGTGATAAGAATAGCACATTAATTTTTTAAATCATAAAATAAGCAAAACTTTTTAATTTAATTTTAACTGAACGTTTTAGAAATTATTTGGTAAAGTAAAACTATACATATTTTTTTCAATTTTGTACAAATATTTTAAAGATTTGTCAGTTAAATATGTATGTATATAGACACATGCAAACATACGTTCACAAATAATTTGAAAGAAGCTGCAATTGACAACTGTGTCATAAAAGTCAATTTCTATTTGTGTATGACAATAAACCCTGGGCAACAGGAAAAATGTATGTTAAAAAGTGCAGCACCTGTATTTAAACTGAATATATTTTTTAATAGTTCTGGCATTTTATAAATAAATAGTTTATAAATTAATATGACTGTATTATTATTCAGAAAGAGACTTTGTAAGTAATTTCTCACCAGGCCAGCAAAGAATCTGTATATGCATTATATTATCAGGAAATTTATACATATATGTATCAATCCTCAGGCATAAAAAATGTTCATTCTTGAAGGTAGAGTCATCATAAAACTTCACTTGTATCAGTACGTTAGATAAGAGCAGAATTTTAAATGGTATTTGAATTGTTTGGCCATGTTTTGCACAATAGTATATCTCTCTCACCCTTTCTTTACATATATATATATATATATATATATATATATATATGAATCCTCAGACATTAAAAAGTTTTGATACCTTAAGATTTAGTTATCATGAAATATATATATATATATATATATATATATATATATATATAGTATAATGTTTGTTACAATGGTTTATCAAAGCATAGTATCACTACACAAAAATTTTCACATTTCGGAGCTACGTTTGCCCCTCATCTAGTGATGAGTTGAAATGAAAAATAAAAAATAAATGGTGAAAACAATTTATTTTGGTAATATATATAAGTGAATGTGGTGGGAGTCTAGTACAATATAGGGGCAGTTTGTAGCCATAGTGATTCAGCCTTGAGGGGGTGCAGAGTATCTTAGTTTTGGACAGGTACCTTTTTAGTTTTGTTTGGGTAATTCTTATATTGGGATGTAAGGTTTTTTAAGAAAGGGTAGATACTTTTTATTTTAATACTATCTATGATTGGATGGAATAAAGTTGTTATTAATGTTGTGTGAGTTTATTTTCTTTTATTTATACGATGTTTGTTTTTTTTATTTTGAGGTTTAAACATGAGTGTTTATTACCATTTTGGAGGAGATTATTTTATATGAATGAGGTATTTTTTTAAATATAAAGCTCTACATTGCATTGAGCACTCTTTATAAAAGTAAATGCATGAACAGTCGCTTTAAAAGCTATGTGTTCCATAACTTTCTTGCAATACACTATATATATATATATATATATATATATATATATATATATATATATCATGATATATATATATATATATATATATATATATATAGAGAGAGAGAGAGAGAGAGAGATGAAAATTGCCAACTGCTAATACCTCCTGATGAGTGAATCATATGATTACAAAAAGTTTCATCTAAAAAGTGGTCAAAAATAAAACATTCTAATGACTTGACAACATGTTCTTTCTCTCTCTTTCTCTCTCTCTCTCTCTCTATATATATATATGTATATATGGTGATTTTCTAAGTGCAGCTTAGATGTGTCACAAGGCCAAAAGTATGGGACACCCAGTGAGGATTGAACTTACTATTTAATAGTAATGGTCCTAGCATGACAAGCTTGCTAACCATTACACCACCTCATGGTAAAATAGTATTTTATCGATATTATAGTAAAAAGTAAAAAAGAAAGTGGGACTGATCACTTAGACTCTTTTGGGGGATTCTTTTGAGAATTCCATAGCAACTTGCTGCTCCATTTCTCACCTATAGAAATCTCTTCCAGTTTCTGGCATCCTTATTAATTACAATCTTCAAAACTTTAAAGCAGTGTAAATTGTCATATTATATATTCTTAAATCTGAAATTCATATCAATGATGGTTGTTAACACATTGGCTGTAGACCTCATGAAACAGAAGCCATATTGTTTGTCCGAATGGAGGTCATGTGAAGTAAAATTGACTTAAAAAATGAACAAAAACCTACAAATAATTGCTTGGCCTTACTGTTATTAAATTAGTGGTAATGAGAATATATATATATTGTCATTTGCAGACAGATCTGTTTCACTGTATCACAGCTCATCAGTACGGTTAGACACCGATTGCTTTTTAACCCAGGATTGAAACCAACCGAATTGGCGTCAGTTGGCGATTCTACCTCTGAGCTATGGGCGTTCGGTTCTTTTAGTGCATATATTATCATTATACGTGCACAATAGCCAGAGTGGTCTAATTCATTTTACTGAATGAGCGATGCGTACACGCCAGAGTAGTTACTGTTTTTCAAAGCCTACCATTCTTCCAGAGTGCTCAATATATATATATATATATGACCTGGCATCTCAACTTCAGTTACTTTCTCACCGTTGTGATAAGGATTCTCTTTTTCAACAAATATTTTCCTGCCAAATGTTTTGATGAGTTTTCTTCCTTGTGACTTTGACTGCATTTATTTAAGCTTGCTCCTGGATTGGCAACTAGGTCTCACCTTTTTACTCTCAAACTAGCTAGATGTAACTGTCTGTCTTATTCTAGCAGTTTCTTTTCTCACATTTCTCATCTGTAGAACCTTCTTCCAGCTAATTACAATCTTCAAAAATTTAAATGCAGTGTGAATAGTCATCTTCTGTCTTCTTCAATCCTTCATCTTTATATCATTTCTTTATATAATTCCTCAGTAACATTTTTCTTCACAGTATTGTCTTTGATCTGCAATAACCCCTTGCATTGTAGTGGCTTTAATGTCTGGCTTGGAGTGAAATTATAAGAATAAAATAACATTGGTAGTGCATAAATTATAAACAAAGCCTGTCTGGATGGTGATCTTCCATCTTGGGCAATCACTTGGATGTCATAAGAGTTTTTTGCTTTTCAATTAAAATTCTCTCTCTCTCTCTCTCTCTCTCTCTCTCTGTCTCTCTTGTCTCTCTCACTTTCTCTCTCTCTTCCTCTTCTGGTTTTTTGCTCTCCTTTAAAAATATCAAAGCAATGTCAATCCTTTTCTTTTTGTTCATTTAGAAATACATCCACACTTTTAGATGCAGAAAGATTAAAAGGTTCATCAATGTTTCTTTGTAGATGGCAATTAACTTGGGATTTAAAGCACCAACATTTTTATCAATGGCCTGTAGGATTGATTGCCTAGTTTCTTTGGGGAACTCTTCAGAAAATTCAATGTCAATTTGCTGCTCATGTTTCTATACAACATTTATGATTATGTCACTTTATAGACATTAAATACCAAAACAACAAAGATGATGAGAACTGTTTGAAAAATGCTGGAACTTCATGTACATCTGTTTTATCTCACAAATATGAAATGTTCCTCTGGAAATGTGCAAGTGGCTTCCTGAATCAGCCTGTGAAATCGATGACCATGAAAAATCTGGGCTTATAGCCAATTTCTTCTCTGGAGGTAAGAGAGAGACAAAAGTTATTTCTGTGAAGGAGAAAATCTTATTTTGGTCACTTTTTTTTTCTCTCTTCCACTAAAGAAACATGAGAAACAAGCAAAAAAAAAAAAAAATTGGTTAGGGTCACTCATAGCAATTTGTCATGTTACCAAGGTCAAGGATTAACCCTGATACCCACAACTTCCGCCCTCACCCCCAGTGGCATAAGGTTTTTTTGTTTTGTTTTTTCTATTTTAATCTCTTTAGATTTATTACAGAGGGCAGATATCAGCCATTTCTTAGCTGAACAATCAAGGAAAAGAGATAAGTGAGTTTAGAAAGAAAGGAAGAAAAGATTACTGAGAAAAAACAAAGAGAAAGGAGTAAAAAAAAAGCTGATGGAAATGAAGGGAATTACAGACAGAAAAGAAAGGAATAGAAAAAGGAGAAGGAAAATTAGACAAAGATCAGAGATAAAATCCATAAACAGAAAAAGAAAATTCAGAAGAAAGAAAGAATATTCCATGAATTATTCATCTTAGAATTCTCATATTTGTTGTTTTTGGTTAGTGGGCTCACCACTTTTTACTATATTTATGTTAAATCTGATAATCTTACAATCTCTTATTTTACTGAGTCCTGTAAGCATTATTGTTGTTAGGACAGTACACATACTGCAGCCATGACAGTTGTGGTGTGTCTAGGGTATTTGTCCATGTATTGACTATTCCTGTCATATTTGGTCTGGTGCTTTGGCAATGAGTATTGAGATTCTTGATCAAAAACAAAGAAGAATCTGTAATGCTATTGGTACTGACCTGACAACTCTGTTTCAGACACTTTCCCATCACCATAACTTAGCTTCCCTGTGACTTTTCAGTAAATATTTGCATGATAATTGTTCTGACGAGCTTTCCTTTTAGGTACCTCAACTTTCCAAATTTAAGGAAATACTTGATTGGCAGATAGGTCTCATCATTTTATAATTGAAATCTCACACATGAAATTTTCTTCTGGCTTCTTGCTTTAGATAGACAGTTATATGTAAACAGAGTATCTATTACTGTTTACATATATCTGTCTGTATTTATCTATCAAAGAACATAACCAACTAAGATAGATAATTGAATATGTGGAAACAGTTATAGATAGATAGATAGATAGACAGATAGATAGATAGATAGATAGATAAAAATGAACTGACTGAGATAGATAAATAGATAGATACGGGCATAGATAATGAACATCCCCATATAGAGATAGATGGACAGATAGATAATGAAGAGATGACCCAGATAGATAGATAGATAGATAGATAGATAGATAGATAGATAGATAATGAAAAAACCAAACAAGATAGATGGACACATAGATAATGAAGAGACCAACCGAGATAGATAGATAGATAGATAGATAGATAGATAGATATGAACCAAGACAGATATAAAGACAGAAACAATCTTTTTTTTTTTTTTTTTTTTAATCATATCACCCCGAGCAAGGCAGTAATGCCACTGAAGTGCAGGGGGTTACGTAAGAGTGAAAAGATTGGAAAAAAGAGAGCCGGAAACCACATCCTAAACAGGGAACAAGGGATGAGCCTCTTCACCTGTTCAATAGACATGGGTGGAGTGTGAACCGGGCGATAGTTCAGTCTATCTACTTCCAATTGAGACACAGACAAATTCATGGATTTATAAATATGCAAGATAGATTCTGATGAAAAAAAAATTGCATGGCATGACACAATTTACCAACTTTCCTAGCAGTAGACCGATTAATTGATTCTATGTAATTACTCCAACTTCATGTCAGTGGAAAACATGCACCCAAGAAGGTACAAAAGTTGCTCCCCTGGAGGTTAGCATCAGCCATGCTGATGGAAAGGCAAAAAAAGTTTCTCTACAGTGGTTAAATGTTTAGCAAAAATATTAGATCACACAGGTCTACCAGTTTCACACCCTTCCCACACCCCAGATTTAAACAGACTAGCAGTATAGCCCGGCATTGCCTGTTTTTTTTTAGTGGTTATGCTGAAATGTTAAGGTCATGTGCTTCTTCAAAAAGCTCCAGTATGTGGTTGTCATAAGTTAAAAAAATGCCAAGTAAGTGTTGGCTTTTGTTGTATTTTTAAAATGGTATTTATGCTTGATCAATTTTGCCAATAAACAGGAATGATGTTTGTACAATTGGAAGAACAGGGACAGGTATTACATGAGCCTGTAATGTCATGTGATAACATTGTGATGCAGAAGAAGTAGATGCATTGTGTTTCTACAATGTCAAAATGGTTGGCACATTGTAGAAAACGTGAAATTGTTATGGTATATGATAAGGTAGAAGTTACAAAAAAGACCTGATTTTTGTTGGAATACAACTAAGCATTTCAGAGATATAAATAATTGCTAAAAGCAATGCTTTCCATGAAATTTTGCCACACACTGTGTGTCAATTGAAATTTTTGTTTACATATCAAGGCATTAGACCTTGATATACCAGTAACTTGATTTTGGTTGAAGCATCTTGGAGAAATGCATAAAAGTGTGCAAAAGACCACCTGAAATTATGTTTGTCATTGATTTTTGATGAACTCTGTACATTGATTTGAAAATGTCTTATATACATCAAAGGTTTAGACCTTTGACTTACAAGTTTTTGATTTTGGTTGAAATATTTGATTTTGGTTTTTGCATATGGCATCTCGGAGGAGAAGAGTTTGTAAATTTTAAGTGTTTCATTGATTTCTCTCGTACATCGATTCAGAAATTTTTTGTGTACATCAAAGGTTCACGTCATAATCAACAAGTGTCATAATTTTGGTTGAAATTAGACCAAGAGTTTTGGAGGAGTAGGGTTTGTTAGAATGGAGATGCACAAACACACATACATCAGACATACATATCTATTTTTATACATATAGATATATATAAATATAGATAGATAGATAGATAGATAGAGAGAGAGAGAGAGAGAGAGAGAGAGAGAGAGAAATGAATCAACTGAAATGCATAAAAACAGACTATATTTTTTGTTTTTTTTTTCTGATCAGTATCACCCCATACAAAGCATTGGATGATACTGATCAAAAAAAAAGTTGGTACTAACTGTTGTATTTTCGAGGTGAATTATACATAGAGAAGAATGAGTGCTTAATATATTTATTCAGCAGAGTATCCAGTGCTAATGAATATATACAAAAAATACATAACAATAAATTACAACAATTAACAAGACAAAACTTAAGAGCAAAAGAGAGAGAGTTATAAATGGTGAATAGCCAACAAAGTAAATCAGTCAAAATATTAATCTGCTTGATACAACTTATTAAAAATGACCCTTTAAATACATACTCATAGATTCTTTCAGGCCATGAGACAGTGCATCAGTTAGGGTACTGAAGGAGTGATAGCTATAACACTAAAATGACTTTTGTGATGCCTGTTCAAGCACATTTTTTCCTCAGAGCTATGCTGAACAGACTGTAGTTAAAGGTTTTAAGAGAGATTATTTGGCATGATCTGTAGTTTCATATAACACAAGACAGTTAATGTTTTAGATAGTGATTGACATTACATTTAAATCTTTGGAGATAAAAATTGGCTGGAATGCATTGTGGCTGAAAGGGAGCTCCACATGTAAGAAGAAAACAAAATGTTAGTATAGAACATACAGAAACATCGAGCCAGATTTTCTTGTACTTGGATGTGCATTGTGGTGTAGTGGATATCGAATCAGAACAACAAATCGAAGTGCCGAGTTCAAATTCCAGTTGAATTCCTTGCATTCACTTACACATATATACCCTTGGGAAAGGTATTAATCCATCTTTTCCTTTCTAGTTATGAGTTAAATAATGGAACAGATTGGGTTCTATAGCCTTGGCTGGCAACCAATCTACTGCAGAACGCAATGGTAACCTACTGCAGAAAAACCTTCTGCCCAGTCAGTTTTGTCTCTTTCGAGACATGATCGCCAAAGCGTATATCATGTATGGCACTTAACTGATTGACTGATGTACTTTTGATCATTTGATCCAGTATCAAAAGACGTGGCACCCACTGAGCAGAAACCTTTGTCATGCCAATTTCATTGCATAGAATATTCTCAACATTCTTGCAGGATATGCTAATAGTGTTGGTTATTTGATTCTCAACTGCCATGTTACTAGTGTGCTGTGTAATCCTTTTAAGTGTGCAGTGAATTGTTAATACATTTTAGATTTCGATACAAAAGGAATATTCTACATAAGCTAACAAGGCTTTGTCGTTTTTACTGCAATTTCCTACTTTGTGTTTATCTGAAGTAGTCTTCTTAACCCTAAATAACATCAAAACTAAGAAGTAAGAAAGTGTATGCTCAACTGAAGAAGAAATGAGGATCTGCTTATCACACGTTCGAGCAAACAATGAAGAAATCACAAAAAAATAATCAGGCTCAGCTTTCACATAAAATAACCTGCACAAACAGATGAATAGAAACATTGAAATAAAATTCATATTTGTCTATATATTCGAAACAAGGTAGTATTTACATTATTTACATCATTTGGACTATTATCCTCATATTTATTGCCATGTTTACAGTGTTTCAGCTGTTGTATGCTCCAGCCTTCTTCAGGTGCTAGGAATTTCAAACCAAACAATTTATTTCAATCACTGTGAAGGTAGTTGTCAACATCAGTCAACATTAACTAAGTGCCTCTGAACAAGGGTTTCTGCTTTGCAGCAACCATCAGGCAGATACCATACTTAGACATCATTGCCCATATTAAGGAAATAGCCTTGAACATTCCTCAGGCTCAGATAGATGAGCTAAGATGGAAAGTGAGACAGACATTGGAGAAATCCAAGCCACCCGAGCTAAAGATGAGGGGCTGGCAATCAAGACCCTAAAGAGGAATGAGTACAACATCATACTACCAGCTGACAAAGGCAATATAACTGGACAAAACAGAACACACTGAGAAAATGGAAAACACCATTAGAAGTGGTAGCTATAACAAGGTAAAGAAAGACCCCCACATGATAACAGAACAACACCTGCCGCAGATCCTAATCAAAAACAAGAGTCACTTCCAGCCTAAGACATACAGGCAGTTGTCTTAACACTACAGCAAGCTACCTCCCATATATGGTCTACCTAGGATTCACAAAGAAAGTATTGTGCTCAGGTTGATTGTTAACAGCCTAGGCTCAGTGTTCCAGAGTTGCTTCCTTGTAGATATAATTAACCCACTGATAGGAAAGTCACCATCATATGTGCAAAACCTTGCTCATTTCATGGAACTTATCAAAAATGCTTCAATCAAAGGCAACCAGATGGTAAGCCCGGATGTGGTGAGTCTGTTCACCAAGGTACCCATGGTAGAGGCACTATTGGTAGTCAGGGATAGACTGGCCACAGACATATCCCTAGAATGTACCAGTATACCACTAGATAACATGATGAAGAGGCTGACTTTCTGCATATACAACACACTACAGAATGGGATCAGATTGTTGATACAGTTCACAAGGGAAAAACAGAATGACAACAAACTAGCACTCCTTGAGACATACGAACAGAAAATGGTCAGTATATGCAGTACTCTACAATGTAACAATTACCCAGGGTGCATAGCAACAGCTCTAACGAACATGGAAGGGAGGGTACATGAGGATAACAACTCTCAGAAAACATCCTCAGTCTGTTCAGCATAGTTAGCTCTGAGGAAAAAATGTGCTTGAACTGGCATCACAAAAGGCATTTTTAGTGTTATAGAGTAGTTATCACTCCTTTAGTACCCTAACTGATGCACTGTCTCATGGCCTGAAAGAATCTATGAGTATGTATTTAAAGGGTCATTTTTAATAAGTTGTATCAAGCAGATTAATATTTTGACTGATTTACTTTGTTGGCTATTCACCATTTATAACTCCCTCTCTTTTGCTCTTAAGTTTTGTCTTGTTAATTGTTGTAACTTATTGTTATGTATTTTTTGTATATATTCATTAGCACTGGATACTCTGCTGAATAAATATATTAAGCACTCTTATGTTAAGAGGTTATTAAAGAAAATACAAATGATCTGTGATCCATATAACATCAGGAAAATCTTCAAAAGTGGTTTTACACTTTGCAGATACCTAGCCCAAGTAAAGTTTCTAATAGAAGAGAACATGACTAAGAACTGTATGTACATCATTTCATGTAGCTGTAGAAAGAAATATAAAGGAAAAACAGGCTGCTCTCTTAAGGTAAGGCTGCAAAACATCACAAACCATAACACAAGGTGAGATAAAAAAAATCAGGTGTAGCTGACCATATATTGAGTGAGTCAAATAATTGAAATAATTGATAGAAAACACCACTGGAAACTATGTAGACTTAACGAATCAGCAATTATGCTGGGCCACAAAAATCTTCTAAACCGGCCAAACAACAAAAAATCATTAGTGTCAAAGATTGTAATAGGAGTTCTGGTAAAAAAAATGCTAGAAAAAATCATTAGCAACAAAGATTGCAGTATGAGCTCTAGTAAAAAATTGTTACTGAGACATTAGGTTTATAAGTCCCAGAAATTCATACACTGATGTTCACACTTAGACCAACCAAAGATCCAAGCTTACAGCACATGGCCCAGTGAATATAGATGCTGGTTAGTTCTAGTGACCTGACCCAAAGATTTGTGAGTTCAATACCAGGCTACAGCAGTGGTGAACAAATAACTTAGAGAGATAAGTTAATGGCTACTAGAAGTGGCATCACACATAATTAAAGTATTCAGCTCGAAATTTCTAGCACCTGAAGAAGGCTAGAGTGTACAACGGCCGAAACATCATAAACATGGCAATAAAGATGAGAACAATGTAAATAATGAAAGTTCAAATTTGTTGGTATATTTTTAAAAAATCTCTGGTTTTATTATATAACATTTAAATGTATACCCTTTAAAAATTGTACTAAGTGTGCCATGATATTTTCATTTGCTCCTAGGTGTGCTGTTGCATAAAAATACTGAGAAACACTGAACTATGTCATCAGAATATATTAATTTTGATGTTTATCATTCTTCAATGAAGTATTATTAATTTTTGATGAGTTTTTTAATTAAGTAATTAATTTTTGTAGTAAAAAATTAGTAATAAATTTGGTTTATCATCAGAAATTTGCTTGCTTCTCTAAGCATTAAGCAACATATTTATAAGAATTTCTGGGATAAAAAGCTATCATTATTTACATTATTAAATTTCAGCCTAATATCCTCATCTTTATTGTTGTTATCACAGCATATTCATTCATTGTGCCTTCTTACCTTCTCTTTTTCTTCAACTCTGTGGGTAAAAGGTAAGCAATAACTGAGCTAGAAATTTATACATGAATCACTCTAGAACTATAGATTAGCCTTTAGAACTCTGCATTATTAATATTACTTTTCAGTGCATTCTTTTTCAAGGGATCTCAATTGCAGTATCCTTATTAATAATTTCACTCAAACTTGTCTTCTGTTGCCATAGCAGGATATAACAACACAACTATGAAATTCAAACACACTATTCTTCTGTAGATTTTGTACAGCAAATAAAGTCATGCAAAGGGTGATAGAGGTTAAATGTAGGGCTCAGTCTGAAACCTCCTGAAGTCATTCAAAATAAGAAAGCTGGAGGGTACAAGGACTGAAACACCATAAGTTATGGTAAATCATCATCCCAGAAGTTCAAACAAAAACATTTCAACTTCAATTATTCTATGTGCCATGTGGATGATCATGGCTCTGCAAAATTTACTGTCTGTTGTAGTTCTTAGTAAAATAATAAAAAAATCAATATTTTTGTTTCTGACATTGATTTGTTTCTGTTGTATCCGGGGTGGTGGGGATAAACAGAGAAAGAATAGTAAAGAAATAACTCTTAACACTGAGGATATATAAATAGAGATTTATTATACCTCAGTACAATAAACCAAATACAAGTACACCAATGAACAGTTAACAAGAATAACATTTAAGAATGCAATGTCTCTGTATAGGATGTATGCATCCATCTTGAGAAGAAGGCTTTCGTCTAGAGACGTCTAACTCTTGTCTAAGGCTGATGGCTCTCAATCTCTCATATAATGACGAAGACTCTCAATCACTCCCGTGTAATGGCAAAGACTCTCATATAGTCATGAACACTCACGTTTACTCTCAATCACTCTGTAATTCGTTCCCATCTAGGTCTTTTATAACCTGGGCCATACCCATTGCTGGGTAAGACAGGATATTCCTCCACAGCAGTTTCCTAAGAAACAGGTTACTTAAAGGTAGAAAATATTTTTAGATTGTAAGAATCTTTTTTTAGATAATGATTTTTGTGATATAAGTTTTACTAATTAACCCATAGCTAGTAGGAGAAGAGGTGGATTCATACTTTACACAAGAGAATTTGCATGTAAATGAATATAATGAACAAAACTGGAATTGGAACTCAACTCTACAATTAACAATTCTGAGCTGTTATTGATGATACCAACTGTACATCCAAGCTGCCAGCACCTGGCATTCCCAAGCAGTCATTCATCAAGGTACTGACCAAGCTTGACATTGCTTAACTTCAGTGATTATATAGAAACTGGTGTTTCAACATGATATAGCTGTAAGTTCTGTATCTGACAAATGCCATGGTTGAGGAAAGTCTAATAAGTGTTAATGTACAAAAATCATTAACAAAAATTCTTCTTTATTTTTATCAGTAGTCAGTCAGTTGAAAACGAATAATTAAAACTGTAGTGATATGTAAATAAATGACTGCCTGGCTAAGACAAACAAAATGGGGTTCTACAGAAGGATGCTGACGATACCATGGTTTGAACATGTGAGCAACAATAAAGTTTTGTAGAGGATGCAATTGAAACAGAAACTAATAGGTAACATCAGGAAAAGACAACTGAAATTTCTGGGACATGTAATGAGGAAAGAGGGCTTAAAGAATCTGATACTCACTGATCAGATAGAGAGAAAGAGAGACAGGGGAAAGCAATACATAACATACTTGATGGTAAATTGATGGCAGACCAGGGTTTGGGAATGCTAACAGGAGAAAACATGTTAGCGCTATTAGGGATGGAGAGATATGGAAGGCCATGATCACCTACGTCTTGAGGGATATGGCACATAGAAGAAGGAAGCATAGACTATATAAATGCCCAATCACTAAAGATAGAACAGCTCTTGGTATATGTTGTATCCTGGGAGGGGATAAACAGAGAAAGAATAGTGCAAGAAATAACTCTTAACACTGTGGATATATAAATAAATATACCTCAGTACAATGAACCAAATACAAGTACACCAACGAACAGTTAACAAGAATAACATTTAAGAAGGCAATGTCTCTGTATAGGATGTATGCGTCCGTCTTGAGAAGAAGGCTTCTGTCTAGTGACGTCTAGTTCTCGTCTAAGACTGATGGCTCTTGATCTCTTGTATAATGACGAAGACTCTCGATCACTCCCATGTAATGAAGAAGACTCTCGTATAATAATGAACACTCTCGATCACTCTGGATCAATCTGTAGTTTGTTCCCGTTTAGGTCTTTTATAACCTGGGCCATACCCATTCCTGGGTAGGACAGGATATTTCACTACAACATTATATGAAATAAACAATTACTACTGGACTGATGAAATATGAAAGAAATTCCTCTTTATAACAATAACTTATATCATTTGGAATGTTGTTATCATTATATATTTCTAAATAAATTTCTCCATCCATTTAACAATTGTAAAAGTGTTTCCAGTTGTCTTATCATTCTTTTCTCATCAAAGTATAGTTTGTCATTCATGTTGTTGATATAATTCATTATTTGATAGGAATATGCTTGTACAAGTATTAACTGAAATGTTCATAGGCTGACCGAGATACTCTCATGGAATGTAATTCCCTAATGTAGGTCCACACACAAAAAATAATGAATTGGGGGTACAAAGTGATATTTTAGTGGTCCATAGAGCAATTCTACTTTTGAGCGGTTGGTATTACTGAGAATGCAATTTCTACAATAATTTATGCAATATTAAAAGTAGAAATATTCACATAGTTTTTTATCACAATCAAGTAAAAGAAAAAACTTGACAATTCACAGTGTTGTAAAGTTAAGGCTACTGACAGAGCCTTCCCTACAATAAAGCATCAGATCTGGTTGGATGATCTTTTTTCATAATTAGGATTTCTTTTTTTCTTATTTCTTTCTACTACCGTTCACTATCTTCTTCACACCTTAGCTTTATTTCTTTTATATTTCCTTTTGACTTGACTACTTAACCATCGTTCAGTGATAAGTACAAACAAACTTCCTGTCTAATAGTCACAGAGGTTCAACAAAAATAATTAAGAGGAAAAGGGGTCCATGGGCTAAAAAAAAGGTTGAGATTCACTGGTCTATATGGAAAGAAACAATACATTTTTTTTTAAACATGTCACCCCAAGCAAGGCATTCCACTGCCACTATAGCACAGGAGATTACACAGGGCGATAGACAAGTTAGGATTTACATAGGGGGAGAGTTGGAGAGAATGGGAGGGTTAGTGTGTTAGGAGGTGTCTATTGACCTTACATTTAAACTCTTGAAGGTTATAGCCGTCGGGGAAGCAAGCATGCGGTAGGGAATTCCACAGGTGGGAAGTGCGAGAAAAGAAACTGTTGGAGTAGAAACTGCGGTTACATTTCATCGGTTTTACTGTAAAAGGGTGGGACCTAGTTGCCAATCTAGTATCTCATGAAAACTCACATCTAGGGGGCACCAGTAATTTAAGTTCATCAGAGCAGAAGCCATGAAAGTATTTATAGAAGAGGCACAGGGAAGCCATGTCACGCCGGTGAGAGAGTGACTGCAGGCGGTCAGCTAAGTTGGTATCAATCACGTTACAGATTCTTCGCTGTATTTTGTTAAAAAGCCCAAGGAGAATAGTAGGGGCACCCGACCAGATGTGGAAACAGTATTCAGAACACGGGCGGATGGTAAATTTGTATAAGTGCAGGATAGATTCAGGCAGAAAGAATTTCCGGGCCCTGCACAGAGAGCCAACTTTCATAGCAGCGGATTTAGCAATAGATTCGACGTAGTCATTCCACTTGAGGTCCACTGAGAGTGTCAGGCCAAGCAGGCATAGTGTTTTACTCTCTGGGAGGCATGCCTGTTCCATGCTAATGGAAGGGAGGTGCGGTCGTCTGTGGTGGTTAATTGACAGCAGCTTCGTTTTGGAAGAATTGAATTTTACGAGCCATTTCCTACCCCAATCCACCATCGATTGTAGGTCCTTTTCAAGCTCAGCCGCGAGGTTCGCCTTATCATCAGATTTTTGATCGAGGCGAACTTATACTGTGGTATCATCGGCGTACATGCCTACTTGTGATCTTATGGCATCGGGGAAATCATTGATGTAGATTAGAAAGAGCGTAGGACCTAGGATAGAGCCTTGGGGGACACCCGAGTTTGTAGGGTAGTTCTGGGAGGTATGTCCATTTAAAACCACCTTCAGTGTGCGGTTGGAGAGGAATGACTGGATTAAGTCCAACAAAAGTCCAGTAATGCCGTAGCTTCGCAGTTTCCATAGAAGGCCGGCATGCCATACTCTGACATGACAAAATCTGGACCCAATCAGATTATTAATTTACAAATTACAGTTATTTAAGTGAAAGTTATTTGTGTGTGAGTTAATGCAATTCCAGTTGAATTCCTTGCATTCACTTACACGCAAATACCCTTGGGAAAGGTATTAATCTGTCTCTTATCTCCAGTTATGGGTTAAATAACAGGACAGATTGGGTTCTATAGCCTTGGATGGCAACCAGTCTACCTCAGAAAGTAATGGCAACCTACTTTTAAGGCATGATGGCTAAAGCCTGTATCACGTATGGCACTTAACTTACTGAAGTGAAGATACTGTTGCAAATTTTGGGATGGGTAAGCTATTTTAAGATATTTTGTTCATCGATTAACTTGAGAAAGGAAGAACCATTAATAGCAAATATTATATAGCATTATTACTGCATTTGAAGGAAGAAATCACCAAAAAACAGCCACAAATGAAGAAGTAAAAAGTGATCTTTTGCTAAGACAACACACCATGTCACAAGTTGATTGCAACGGTGTCAAAACTACATGAATTGCACTTTGAATTGCTTCCACATCCACTCTATTCCCCAAATCTGGTCCCAAGCAACTACTGGCTGTTTGCAGACCTCAAAAGTATGATCCAGGGAAAGAGATTTGCTCCAATGAAGAAGTCATATTGGAAACTGAGGCGTATTTTGAGGCCAAAGACAAATTATTCTAAAAAATAAAAAAAAAGGCATCAAATTGTAAGAAAAATGTTGGAATCAGTATATTACCCTAGAAAGAGACTATGTTGATGAATAAAGTTGAATTTTGCCTAAAAGTTGTTGTTTTATTAGTTAGGCCTGGGATTTATTGAGTGATGTGTTATGTTGTATATTGAAAACCAAAGGGAAAAAAGGTAAAGAAAGGAAAGTCAGGACATGGGTATTATATTTATAAAGATTACTCAAAAGTTACTCATGGGCATCATCTGAGAAGATACTAAAATAAACTTTGCACTCAATGTCCATCAGAACAAGCAGATGTTAACCTGTGAGATGACCTCCTGTCTGTCAGGTGCACATCAATACTTTTACTAAATGTCAGTTGCTGGTCTTAACATGTAAACACATGGTCAACTCAGCTATCCCTAGAATGTACACACATGGAACAAACTGTATGACTGGTAGATATGTAAGCACCTACCCAAGAGGAAAAAAATGGTAAGTATCTTCTACCACCACAACACAGGAAAATGTAGAATCCATATTTTGAGAAAACTCTTAAGCTATACACCCACTAGTAAATGACAAAGTCCAGAGTTGAATAAACAATGTTATGTACAAGTTCATCTTGTGTTCTTATTAGTTTTCATACAATAATGTAATAGGTTTCTACAACATTGCTTTAATGCCATGAGCTTAAAGGCCAGGATTGATAAGGATGGTATTTGGACATTTCTGACATGTTTACAAGATAAAATTTATGAGCTTGTTTTGTTCCTAAAGTGTTTGTACAATGAACTGGACAATTCAAATATCACATTTAACTGAATATAATCTGAGTGGTCAACTAAATTGTCATGAAAATTATGGCCTATTATGGCCAACAAAGAGAAATTTAAGCTGATGACAATTAATTCAACTGAATACAGCAATATTTCTGATTGCAGTATTGTCTTCATTTCCTTAAATCTGTCAACAACTTGTCTACAATAAACAAGACTATACCTAGAATTTAAACTCCAAGATAACTAAATGTATAGTAATCAGTAAAAAGAGGAGTCCAAAATGCCAACTACAAGTCAGGTATACTAAAATCAAGGAGATGCAGAAATTTAAATACCTGGAAAGTGTTTTAACAGATGATGGAAAATGTGACACTGAGATCCAAAGACATATTGTCATGGCCAAAGAGGTATTCCAAAATTTAAGCAGAAACAAAAACATTTTGTTGGAAACAAAGAAAAGAGTCCTGGATCATTATGTAATGCATGCCCTTCAATATGGCAGAAAATGTTGGACAAGCTCATCAAAGATGAAGGAAAGACTCAAAACAACTGGAATGTGGTTCTACAGAAGTATAATGAGGATACTATTAACCAAACATGTGAGTAACTATGAGGTTTTGAAGAAATGAAAATGGCTCAATTCAAGAACAAGAACAACTGAATTTCTGGGATTTATAAACCTAATGTTCAGTAACCAATTTTTACCAATTTTGCAATTTTTGGTGTTAATGGCTTTCAATAGTATTTTTTGATGTTGATGACTTTCTCTAATCTTTTTTAATGTTGATGATTTTCTCTAATATTTTTTACCAGAGTTCATATTGCAATTCATGATGTTAATGGTTTTCTCTAGTATATTTTATCAGAGCTCCTATTGTAATTTTTGAGACGAATGATTTTCCCTGGCAATCCGTATTACTATTTCCTATATTGTATTCATCTCTATGTTTGGCCGGCTTAGGAGATTTTTGTAGCCTAGCATATGCACTAATTCCTTAAGTTTCCTGTTGTTTCCAGAAACTTTATCTATTATTTCAACTTCATCCCATAGGGATCACTGCCCCCTATGGGATATCCTTAAGGACACATGGCCTATTAGATATAGACATTGGTTAGTTCTAGTGACTTGACCCAAAGTGTTATGAGTTCAGTACTGGGCTGCAGCTGTGGTGAATAAGTAATTTAGAGTCGGGTTAGAGGGAGATATCTCATGACTACCAAAAGAGGCTTTGCACAAGGAAAGAGAATGATATACTCCAGTGATCGTAATAAAGGGTTTGGTTTGAAATTTGTACAACGGCCAAAACATTGCACAAATGGCAACCAAGATGAGGACAATAGTTTGAATAATGTAAATAGTGCATAAGCAAACCCTGTTGCAGATGCCTGCTCAGGCATATTTGTATCTGTTAGACACCTACAGAGCTCAACTGTAGTTTATACTGCAACTATGCTGAGCAAACCTTAGCTTAGTTACACTTTCTGTGAGAAGACACTTTATCTAGCATGAACAAGGCCGACACATTCAAACATTCAGTCAAAATGAATTGTGATTTTGTGCTATATATATATATATATATATATATATATATATTATAATGTGAAAAATATATGATTCTGAACCATGGAAAATTCTGTGTCATAAAAATGTTTCAGTATCTTCAGGCAATTTATAATAAATCGCCTTAAGATACTGAAAGTTTGAAACCTACATTGAGAAAATAACTCATTTCCAAATGAAAAATATTCAAAAGCTCTACAATATAAATGCATTGAGCAGTTTTCAATACAACTGAGTACTTGTCAAATTTAAATATGACCAAAAACTAATTATATATACACACACACACGCACACACGCACAAATACACACATATATACATATATACACATGCATACACTATATATATATATATATATATAGAGAGAGAGAGAGAGAGTGTGTGTGAGAGAGAGAGAGATAAAAAATTGCTGATTGCTAATACCTCCCGATGAGTGACCCATATGATTGCAAACATCATATATTTATTATTATATATATAGACATAGATATAGATATAGATATATATGTAGCATTCATTATTACTATTTAGTAAATATTTCAATATATATCTTGCATCTTGCTTTCAAATGATGCTAGCAAATGCTGTTATTTTATTTAAGATTTAAAGACATGTCCTCACACCCAGCACCTACCCATCTGCAATGCAATAAATATGACTGGAACGCAATGATTCGATGAGCTGAATATTAAAACCACAAATTGCCTATGGCCCTTTTCTTGATCAGAGTGATAATGTTTGTTGTTTGCTGTTCATTGTGGTAATGTTTGGAAATGAATTAGAAGCTGCACAATCACAGAAATTAATTCTTCGCCTCAGTGAATACAGATAATGATGATAATACTTTATCATCTTACAGAGTGGTAGAAACCATGTTTAAAAAACAGGTTATTAAAGCTAAAGAAAGCCAGAAAATAGAGTGATAATAATGATTGTTATAATAATTTAACACATCGTATGATATGAGGCAACAGCATTACTGATAATTTTTTACTCAATTTATAAAAGTTGCAATAATCATGATAATAATGTTGATAATTTTTTTGTTCTTATTGTATAACATAAAACACAGATAAAAACAGAATTACTTGTATAGATGAAAATACATATTACTTAGGTATATAAAAGTATATGCTACTTATACAGAAAATATATGTAATGCATTTCTTTGATAGAATTGTCCTTTTGTGTCAAATTTTAATCAATAAAAATTATATAAGAAGTCATACTAAGAAAGCATGAAATTTAAACAAAATAATGTTCAATATTTGATCAGCAACAAATAATTGTATAATGTTTGTTTTATTTTGTAATTTTTTGTTGAATTTAAAATTCTCAGTATTTTAAATCATTGGCAATTTTTATTAAAGAACTTCATATGTGTTATATTATTGTTATCAATATTATGCTTATTCTTTACAACTTTCCTATGTTTTAATAGTTCAATTTACATCTTCTTTAGATAATGATAATTAAGAATACATCCTCTTTAAACAAAGACAATTAAAAATTTGTATTTGTATTAAATCAAGATATTATTTAATAAATAGAAGAAATAAGTTTTGTCTTTTTGATATCCCTAGTAAACCAAGTTCTTTCATCCATTTAAACGATATTATTCTTCTTCTATGTGCCATGTTGATTCAGGATATTGATGACCATGGCTCTCAAATGTTTTTTTGTGCTTTGTAGCTCTTAATAAACTATTTCTTTTTGTTGCATTTTTTAACTTTGTTTTTAACTGAAATCGCCTCAGGCAAGGTAATAATGCCACTAAGGAACAAAGCGTGGGAAATAATTTGGGAAACAGAAGCAGTAATGAGGAATGAGAACAATAGAAGAGTTTTCACAGAGTAGATAACAAAAAATAGGTTCTTGAAGAAGATTATAAAAAGAATATATAAAGAAAGTAGATATATATTATAAAGAGAATATATGAAGAGAGTAGATAACAAAAATCCAGGTTCTTGAAGAAGCCGATAAAGAGAATATATGAAGAGAATAGATAACAAAACCAGGTTCTTGAAGAAGACTTATAAAGAGAATATATGAAGAGAGTAGATAACAAAAACCAGGTTCTTGAAGAAGACTTATAAAGAGAATATATGAAGAGAGTAGATAACAAAAACCAGGTTCTTGAAGAAGACTTATAAAGAGAATATATGAAGAGAGTAGATAACAAAAACCAGGTTCTTGAAGAAGACTTATGAAGAGAATATATGAAGAGAGTAGATAACAAAAATCCAGGATCTGGAAGAAGACTATAAAGAGAATATATGAAGAGAGTGGATAACAAAAACCAGGTTCTTGAAGAAGACTATAAAGAGAATATATAAAGAGAGTAGATAACAAAAACCAGGTTCTTGAAGAAGACTATAAAGAGAATATATAAAGAGAGTAGATAACAAAAACCAGGTTCTTAAAGACTATAAAGAGAATATATGAAGAGAGTGGATAACAAAAACCAGGTTCTTGAAGAAGACTATAAAGAGAATATATGAAGAGAGTAGATAACAAAAACCAGGTTCTTGAAGAAGCCGATAAAGAGAATATATGAAGAGAGTAGATAACAAAAATCCAGGTTCTGGAAGAAGACTATAAAGAGAATATATGAAGAGAGTGGATAACAAAAACCAGGTTCTTGAAGAAGACTATAAAGAGAATATATAAAGAGAGTAGATAACAAAAACCAGGTTCTTGAAGAAGACTATAAAGAGAATATATAAAGAGAGTGGATAACAAAAACCAAGTTCTTGAAGAAGACTATAAAGAGAATATGTGAAGAGAGTAGACAACAAAAACCAGGTTCTTGAAGAAGACTATAAAGAACATATATGAAGAGAGTAGATAACAAAAACCAGGTTCTTGAAGAAGACTATAAAGAGAATATATGAAGAGAGTGGATAACAAAAACCAGGTTCTTGAAGAAGACTTATAAAGAGAATATATGAAGAGAGTAGATAACAAAAACCAGGTTCTTGAAGAAGCTGATAAAGAGAATATATGAAGAGAGTAGATAACAAAAACCAGGTTCTTGAAGAAGACTATAAAGAGAATATATAAAGAGAGTAGATAACAAAAAACAGTTTCTTGAAGAAGACTTATAAAGAGAATATATGAAGAGAGTACATAACAAAAACCATGTTTTTGATGAAGACTTATAGAGAGAATATATAAAGAGAGTAGATAACAAAAACCAGGTTCTTGAAGACTATAAAGAGAATATATGAAGAGAGTAGATAACAAAAACCAGGTTCTTGAAGAAGAATTATAAAGAGAATATATGAAGAGAGTAGATAACAAAAACCAGGTTCTTGAAGAAGCCAATATAGAGAATATATGAAGAGAGTAGATAACAAAAACCAGGTTCTTGAAGAAGACTATAAAGAGAATATATGAAGAGAGTAGATAACAAAAAACAGTTTCTTGAAGAAGACTTATAAAGAGAATATATGAAGGGAGTACATAACAAAAACCATGTTTTTGATGAAGACTTATAAAGAGAATATATGAAGAGAGTAGATAACAAAAACCAGGTTCTTGAAGATTATAAAGAGAATATATGAAGAGAGTAGATAACAAAAACCAGGTTCTTGAAGAAGAATTATAAAGAGAATATATAAAGAAAGTAGATAACAAAAACCAGGTTCTTGAAGAAGCCGATATAGAGAATATATGAAGAGAGTAGATAACAAAAACCAGGTTCTTGAAGAAGAATTATAAAGAGAATATATGAAGAGAGTAGATAACAAAAACCAGGTTCTTGAAGAAGAATTATAAAGAGAATATATAAAGAAAGTAGATAACAAAAACCAGGTTCTTGAAGAAGCCGATATAGAGAATATATGAAGAGAGTAGATAACAAAAACCAGGTTCTTGAAGAAGAATTATAAAGAGAATATATGAAGAGAGTAGATAACAAAAACCAGGTTCTTGAAGAAGCCGATATAGAGAATATATGAAGAGAGTAGATAACAAAAACCAGGTTCTTGAAGAAGATTATAAAGTGAATATATGAAGAGAGTAGATAACAAAAACCAGGTTCTTGAAGAAGAATTATAAAGAGAATATATGAAGAGAGTAGATAACAAAAACCAGGTTCTTGAAGAAGCCAATATAGAGAATATATGAAGAGAGTAGATAACAAAAACCAGGTTCTTGAAGAAGAATTATAAAGAGAATATATGAAGAGAGTAGATAACAAAAACCAGGTTCTTGAAGAAGACTATAAAGAGAATATATAAAGAGAGTAGATAACAAAAAACATGTTTTTGAAGAAGACTATAAAGAGAATATATGAAGAGAGTAGATAACAAAAAACAGTTTTTTGAAGAAGACTTATAAAGAGAATATATGAAGGGAGTACATAACAAAAACCATGTTTTTGATGAAGACTTATAAAGAGAATATATGAAGTGAGTTGTTAACAAAAACCAGGTTCTTGAAGACTATAAAGAGAATATATGAAGAGAGTAGATAACAAAAACCAGGTTCTTGAAGAAGAATTATAAAGAGAATATATAAAGAAAGTAGATAACAAAACCAGGTTCTTGAAGAAGAATTATAAAGAGAATATATGAAGAGAGTAGATAACAAAAACCAGGTTCTTGAAGAAGACTTATAAAGAGAATATATGAAGAGAGTAGATAACAAAAACCAGGTTCTTGAAGAAGACTATAAAGAGAATATATGAAGAGAGTAGATAACAAAAAACAGTTTCTTGAAGAAGACTATAAAGAGAATATATAAAGAGAGTAGATAACAAAAACCAGGTTCTTGAAGAAGACTATAAAGAGAATATATGAAGAGAGTAGATAACAAAAACCAGGTTCTTGAAGAAGACTATAAAGAGAATATATGAAGAGAGTAGATAACAAAAACCAGGTTCTTGAAGAAGAATTATAAAGAGAATATATGAAGAGAGTAGATAACAAAAGCAGGTTCTTGAAGAAGACTTATAAAGTGAATATATGAAGAGAGTAGATAACAAAAACCAGGTTCTTGAAGAAGACTTATAAAGAGAATATATGAAGAGAGTAGATAACAAAAACCAGGTTCTTGAAGAAGACTATAAAGAGAATATATGAAGAGAGTAGATAACAAAAAACAGTTTCTTGAAGAAGACTATAAAGAGAATATATAAAGAGAGTAGATAACAAAAACCAGTTTCTTGAAGAAGACTATAAAGAGAATATATGAAGAGAGTAGATAACAAAAACCAGGTTCTTGAAGAAGACTATAAAGAGAATATATGAAGAGAGTAGATAACAAAAACCAGGTTCTTGAAGAAGAATTATAAAGAGAATATATAAAGAAAGTAGATAACAAAAACCAGGTTCTTGAAGAAGCCGATATAGAGAATATATGAAGAGAGTAGATAACAAAAACCAGGTTCTTGAAGAAGATTATAAAGTGAATATATGAAGAGAAGTAGATAACAAAAACCAGGTTCTGAAGAAGAATTATAAAGAGAATATATGAAGAGAGTAGATAACAAAAACCAGGTTCTTGAAGAAGACTATAAAGAGAATATAGAAAGAGAGTAGATAACAAAAAACATGTTTTTGAAGAAGACTATAAAGAGAATATATGAAGAGAGTAGATAACAAAAAACAGTTTCTTGAAGAAGACTTATAAAGAGAATATGAAGATATAACAAAAACCATGTTTTTGATGAAGACTTATAAAGAGAATATATGAAGAGAGAGATAACAAAACCAGGTTCTTGAAGACTATAAAGAGAATATGAAGAGAGTAGATAACAAAAACCAGGTTCTTGAAGAAGAATTATAAAGAGAATATATAAAGAAAGTAGATAACAAAAACCAGGTTCTTGAAGAAGACTTATAAAAAGAGAATATATGAAGAGATAGATAACAAAAACCAGGTTCTTGAAGAAGACTATAAAGAGAATATATGAAGAGAGTAGATAACAAAAACCAGGTTCTTGAAGAAGAATTATAAAGAGAATATATGAAGAGAGTAGATAACAAAAACCAGGTTCTTGAAGAAGACTATAAAGAGAATATATAAAGAGAGTAGATAACAAAAACCAGGTTCTTGAAGAAGAATTATAAAGAGAATATATGAAGAGAGTAGATAACAAAAACCAGGTTCTTGAAGAAGACTATAAAGAGAATATATAAAGAGTAGATAACAAAACATGTTTTTGAAGAAGACTATAAATAGAATATATGAAGAGAGTAGATAACAAAAAACAGTTTTTTGAAGAAGACTTATAAAGAGAATATATGAAGGGAGGTATGCCAAAACCTGTTTTTGATGAAGACTTATAAAGAGAATATATGAAGAGTTGTTAACAAAAACCAGGTTCTTGAAGACTATAAAGAGAATATATGAAGAGAGTAGATAACAAAAACCAGGTTCTTGAAGAATTATAAAGAGAATATATGAAGAGAGTAGATAACAAAAGCAGGTTCTTGAAGATTATAAAGTGAATATATGAAGAGAGTAGATAACAAAAACCAGGTTCTTGAAGAAGACTTATAAAGAGAATATATGAAGAGAGTAGATAACAAAAACCAGGTTCTTGAAGAAGACTATAAAGAGAATATATGAAGAGAGTAGATAACAAAAAACAGTTTCTTGAAGAAGACTATAAAGAGAATATATAAAGAGAGTAGATAACAAAAACCAGGTTCTTGAAGAAGACTATAAAGAGAATATATGAAGAGAGTAGATAACAAAAACCAGGTTCTTGAAGAAGACTATAAAGAGAATATATGAAGAGAGTAGATAACAAAAACCAGGTTCTTGAAGAAGAATTATAAAGAGAATATATAAAGAAAGTAGATAACAAAAAACAGTTTCTTGAAGAAGACTATAAATGCAGCAATCAAAACATTATTTACATTGTTGTTACTATCATCTATCATTACTATATATGTTAATTTTTTTTTATTTCTCTTTAGTAAATGTTTGCTCTGTTACCACTGAATCTGAGGTTTTACTACCAAGCCTAGGGAGTGAACTAACTATTACTTCTTTTCGCTGCATATCTGGCATAGAAACTGAACTCACTGTCCTGAACAATAGCCTATACCAGTCATCGGCCAAATGTGGCCTGATTAGCTTATTGAATGGCGCACCTAATTTATTAAGGAACATAATTCTTATTAAAATTTTGTGTGTTTTGTTTCATTCTCACTTGTTTACTCATATGCTGGTGTGAAATGGAAATAACTCTTAAATGCCTGAGTAACCTCCCTTACTTATTAATTCCTATTGTCTGGGTACAGTTTGTCTAAATCATATACATAACTAGGATTAAGTATAATGTTTCTTGTATTTTCTAATCTTTTTGTTGAATGTAATATTCTCAGCATTTTAAACCATTAGCAATTTTTATTAAGGAACATCATACCTGTAAAAATATTTTGCTTTAGTAATGAGAAACATTCATATCAACTTTTTCCTCTGGAGAAGAAATTTTTTTTTCCATTCTCGAATGAATAAATTAGAAACAAATCACTTCCAGCAGCATGTGTTAATCACTGTGTCATCAGTGATAATATTATATGAAATCTTGAATTTTTAAATTGTAGAAAAATCTTTTTCCCAAATAAAAAGTAACAATTTTTTCCCCATTTTTATGCTTATGAACTTCTGTCAGGAAAATGTTAAAATTATTTTCAATGAAAAATTACTTTTAATATTAGTACAGTCCATTTATGATGAGCATGCAGCCATTGGTTAGAAAAGGTTGCTCATGCCTGGCCTAGAGGCTGAAAGTGTTGGTTTGGGAATATGGTGATATAACCATTTTCATTTCAATTCCTGATCCAGGTAGTACAGTCTTAATGATAACAGAACTAGCAATAATAGAGCAGTTGTTTTCTATGTGTAATGTCTCTTCTGGATTTAGGTTCTCATGGCTCTCCACAACTTCTATTGCTCTTAGTAATGAATGTCTTCTTACTATTCCTCCTGCTCCCTGTTCTATCATCCATTACACGAGCTAATTAGGTTGGTTACTCACAATTTTTTATGATCCCTCTTGCCTTAAATATGTTCTGCAAGTGTCAAATTTTCTAAGCCCCCTTTTCTCATTATGCCACAGAAGTTTCAACTGTCCCTTTCTAAATTCCTGCATAATTATGCCGTTTATTTCAATTTTCCTTCAAACTAGCAGTATTAAAAGTAGCAAGATAAGATATCCCTAGAGTCTTGCTCTTCTTTTCAACAGAATGAGAACCATCAACCACTGTAGAATAATTAAAAGGTTCAGTTTGAAACTCACCGAAGATTACACAGATCAACAACCACCTGAAGAATGCCAATGGGCTCAACAGTAGTTTGGTATAAGGCCTTGATTGTTGAACACTTGATGAGTAGTAGTCTGAGAAACTACCAGCTAACTACTTACCCATGATAAGGAGTCCTTATCTGTAATGAATATATGCAGCTCTTTCTAAAATGATAAGTTATTTACTTCTGAAATAGTAGCTTAACTATATAGTAATCAATCATATAGTCTGATGGATTCAGTCCCTAGCAACCGATAAAAGCTGTTCCTCCCAAGAATTAATTGTTCTGCAAATACTTTGACCAGTTTTGTCTAACATAATGATTCACTCCATGCCAAGGATGATCAGAGAGGAAATGATAAAAATCAAGACAAGGACTGCATCTAAAACAATCAAACAATATAAAGGCAAAACAAATAAATTCATAACAATGCTTTTTAAAAGCCTGACACTTCCCTATGACATATGAAACTAGCTGAAACATTGTTAGCGTGGAGAACTTAAAAGGATGAAGGTAATTGCCTGAACAGAAAAATAAATAAAAACTTACAACAATAATTAAAAAATGCTCATCGTTTTTCCTCAACATCTTACAAAGGAAAATGTTTAGAACGAGTAATTCAATCTTTCTTTCTTTTTCTTTTTAATGTAACAATCTATGACAATCAGTTTGCTCCATAACACTACAACCATTGTACCATACCAGTGCCTAATGTCATAAATCAACTTCAGTGTTATATGTCAATTAGAGGGTGCCTCAGAGCTAATACAATAATTTCCCATCAGTGCTGTGTGACAATCAAACAAGAGGGCCGTCAAATGCAAAAGGGATAAGGATAATGTTGAAGTTCTCGGGAAGAGCCAAACAAGAGAATGTGGGTGGCTCAGTGGTAATTGGTAAACATGGGCAACAATACTTTCTGCTCACTCGGAAGAGTGGTCAAAACTGAAGTCTGAAAATATTGGCCCAAAGTTTATGGTGACTGAAGTGTTTTACTGTATATTTATTGCTTTTTTTTCTTTTTGTGGGAAGTTTTCTTATGTTTAGTTTTTGAACAGTGGGATTCGTTTTCTCTTCTTTAACCATCTATTATTGATTTTGAGTAAGCCAATATATGAAAGGCACATTTTTGTATCATTTCTTTTTTTCTTTGAGGCATTCAGACTACATTATGTCTTTGCTAGTGGCTATGTTTGTTTACATTGGCACAAGCATCCCCCACCTCTCATCATCACTTCCTTTAACTATCTATTCCCCTGCCCAAACATTATCTCCTTGCCAGCCATGGTGTTAACAAGTTTGTCTTAGTTTTTTGTTGTTGTTTTTTTTTATGGGTGAGGGGAGGTCCAAGTTTCTTATTTTATAGAGATGGTGGGTAATTTCTTTTTGGTTTTTGGGATGGATGGATAGCCAGTGATTGCTTGTAAAACAAGCAAACAAAACGGTCAAATACAGACGAATTCATTTGCACATCCATGTGTGCATTTGCATACATATCAGGAATATGTTTGCTTAGGGACAGGCATGTAAACATTGTATTTACAAACACACATGTGTATACATATATAAGTCATTTTTAAGCATTTCACATTTGCTGAGGCTGATTTATCTTTGAGAGAGAGAGAAAACCCTTACCACATATGTACAAATGAATACATTAATAATACATGTGTGTGTGTTTGTGTGTGTATGTACATGCATAAATGAATGTATAAAATACACACATAATTTATATCAATAAATCGTAAATTGATTTGTGCAAATGAACACACGCACAGACATGCATATTTATACAGTTGTACCCATTTACAGAAACACATACATGGATAAAACTAATAATGTATGAACTAAGCTTAACTTAGTCTGACACAAGGCTATATTAGTAATGAACTTGGGAGAAATGACTTTGGTATTTATACTAACAAAAATAGCATGACACAAATTTGCTAAACATGACAAAGGCAAAATTGTAAATACATACATATAAAATCTTCATCAAGAAAAATAACACTACCCCACTAGTGAACCCCACTAGTTGAACCCCACTACCACACCTCATGCCTATATTCATCTTACCACAAATCCTCAGACTTCTCATGGAGGCCTACATTAAGTGCCTTGTATGGGTAGTGCTGCCCAGTCTCAATAGTGCGGCTTTTGGAAAAATCTGTGTCTGGCAACCATACCACACAAACAGGAAAACCAAGTCATAGCTGTCAGGCAATTTCTGCGACCTTATCAACCATAACATATGGCCAACTAAATTCCCCGGCACTAACCCCCTTGATTATTATGTGTGGAATGCAAGTTAAACAAGAGACCAACAAAACTCCTTGTAACACCAAAGATGAACTAAAGGCAAAGATTATGACAGCATTTATCAACAAGGAGATCACCCAGTAGAGTTGCAGAAGATTCTAAAGTCAAAGATGATTTAATTGAATAAATTTCCTCATTAGTTTATTTCAAGACATTTTTGTCTAATTTTCATAAGTGTATCTATTAAAATGCAATGTCAGTGTTATTCTAATTTTTGCTACATTTTGACAGCAAAAAATAAAATGGTGACAATTTACTCATCGCACTGTATATATATATATATATATATATAATGATATTTATCACTTAACTAATTGATGTTATATTCAGCACCCAAAACACAAAGTTTCGGAAACAAATCATTTTGCAATTGTTGTTCCACTCATCAGGTTTCAGTCACTAACATTGGATTTTTCATTTTCATTATTTTTATACTAAGTTAAAAAGTCATTTATTGATGTTAGGCTGATTATTTTTCTCTTTCTGCATGTTTGCATGTGTGCACATTCATATTTTTTTAATGTTTAAATGACTATTTCTCCTTTTAATATTTTGTGATATATATATATATATATATATATATTGATTACCATATATTCACTAGTCCTTTGTGAATAAAAGACAATCAGTTTATTCTCAGATATGCTGGATCCAGAGATATGCATTTATATAGCATGGATATACAATTTGATGTGTTCAATTTACTTATGGTGTTCATACATACCATGGGTGAATATACATGTGTGTATATATATATATGCATCAGTATATAACAAAATAAAAGAGGTAATGGTTAGACCAGTAAATGATTATTTGAAAAAGTGCTAAATAATGCACAAACCAAAGAACTGAATATGCAGAGCCAACAATTAAAAAATTAAATGTTCACTACTTACTACCCAGATTTCATCCATATAGGTTTCATTATATATATATAGGAAAAAGTGTCTTTAACCTAACATGTTTCACTTTAACAAGCTTAATTACATGTGATACTTATCTGACAAATGAAATCAAACCTCAGTCAACATACTGATTCTGTGGATTTTTTAAAAGTTTAGAAAAAATTTTAAATCATTCAACTTTAAAAAATCTCTGAAGAAGCTTGTTAAAGGGAAACATATTAGATTAAAGACAGTTTTCTCCTACCTCTTCTTTACTTATTCTATTTATTCTGTCAGATTTTGGTCCCTATATATATATATATATATATATATATATATATATATATATATATCATATAAAGTATAACTAATAACTTATACCTTGTGTAATGAAAATCTAACAAAATATAGAAACATCTCTATAAAGAAGCCCATATAGCCATATTCAGACACACATGAAACTGTATTTGAACTGTTTGCTTTGAAACGTGGAAATTCAAATAAGTATATTCAGTGCGTGCATAACAAAGCTGTCCTATTAATTCATTTTCATATTTGGTATTCTCAGTGTGTCTGTCTTTCACAATATTAACAAAAATATTCATGTAACTTTATAAACTTTCTCTTTGTACTGATCTTTCGAAAGTAACAACCCTAATCCTCTATTGTAGATTATATCTGCATATAAAATTATGCAGTCAATGCAAAACATATTCAACCATTTTGAATAACTTAAGAACTGTTCAATGGTCTTTATGTCACTTGACATCTGGAGAAAGGAGCATGCTACACGTATGGGAACTGAGACTCTGCTGTGGGGTAAGTCATTCAGCTAAGAAATACCACTGCATACACAATAATGAACTGAGCAGATTCCTCATGTCTCATGCAATGTTTTTTCTACAGAAAAAAAAGCATTGAAAGCTTCTCTATTGCTATTTCCAAAGAAAATTGTTTAGAACTAGTTCCACTAATTGTAACCTTCATGGTTAAGTCCTGCCATGCCACACCACACACACTGTAGCAAACCATTCTTATTCCCTTACAACTGCTTAGATGCAAGTTCCACTTGAACAGCTTCTTCCCAAGAACCACTACTTTGTGGAACTGACACCAAAGAGGAGTCTTCCTGATCACTACATTTACCTGGGTTAACAGTTCTGTTCCCTACATATCCGAATAAAATGTGCTGTTTATTCCTACTTTGTAATCCTCTACTTTGAGTGATTCTTAAGCCTTGTACAGGGTGGAAATTCTTATTAAAAAAATTAGCTGTAGTTTCTATAACTTTCAAGAAAGAAAAGTCTCCTTTGGAAGAGCAGATTAAAGCAGAAAATAATGAGAATAAGAAAAAAAAATGTATGCGGAGAAATCCGAAGAATGGACAAGCTAAAACATTTACAGCAATAACAAAAAACAATAAAAGTCAGAATAGCTCCAGGAAAGATCTTACCCAAATTGTTATGGTTTATTGTCAAGCAAAATGGACAACGTTTTTTAGCCTTATCTGAGTCTTACACATTCTTGTGAAGGGGTGAGAAATTTCCAATGCTTCATTTCTGGAAAATGTGTTTAATGTTCACCAAAATAAATTACATTGATAAACATCTTTCCATCCATATTAGCCCATAAAAAATAAGTACAGCATTGACCACCTGTATTTAATCTTAATTTGAAATCAATTTTTTATGTCTGGAGTGGGTTCCTTTTTATGAGCATTAACAATCCATCAAATAACATGTAACCACAAGCTTTAGGGCTATAAATCCTTAAAGGCATCAAACTTGCGGTGACTGTCCACTAAAAAATTCAAGGGGGGAACAATTTTTTATATCCAAAATGGCAGAGTTATAATTATCTTTGTCAATATTGAAGCTTTGAAATTATCTGAAAAAAATTCTTATGTGATTTACTGTAACTTTCTTTGCAGATGGGTATAAATAAAATACACTTTGTTATATTTTTAAATAATTTTAATTACAATGGCTAAAAATTGCATTTAAAAAACAAAACAAAACAAAAACATTTATTACATTTCTTTAACTTGTTTAAACTGTATTCATGAATATTTCTTAGATACCTTGTCTGTTTTACAAATTATTAGGTGATTTGTACCACACTTAAATTTTTAGATTAATTTGATATGACTAATTTGGCTTTCGAATTTTTTCTTCGATGATGAAAAATATTCTAATATAATATTTTATAGTTTTTTAAGCATCTTTAAAATTTTTATAGGATTATATAGGATTTTACAGGGTTGTCTTGATACAGTTATATGGGTGCAGGACAACTCAACACTACTGGCTGAACACCACTGAACTCATGACCAAAAATATAGCGTTTTTTTTATAACCGAATAAAAGTAATTTATTAAAGACTAGCTGTATAGCTTAGCCTTATTTGGGGTTTTTAATGGTTATACTGAAATGGTAAGCTCAAGTGCTTATTCAAAACGCTCTAGTATGAGGTTGCTGTGACATGTAAGTTAAAAAAAGATGAAGTATTAGTTTTTGTTATATTCATAAAACTGATTCATGCTTGGCAAATTTTGCCAATAAATGGGAATAATGTATGTACAATTGTAAGAAGCAGGTGTTAAAGGAGCTTGTAATGTGATGCTATATTGTTATGGCACAGAAGAAGTGGATGCATTGTCCCTGCAAAGTTAGAGGGTTGGCATCTTGTAGAAAACGTGAAAGTATTATATGATAACGTAGAACTTACAAAAAAGACCTGATTTTTGTTGAAATGCAATTAAGTGTTTCAGATAAATAAACAATTGCAAAAAGCAAATTTTCCATTAATTTTTGCCACACACTGTGTGTCAATTGAAGTTTTTATTTGCACTTCAAGGCATCAGATCTTGATCTACCAGCGACTTGATTTTGGTTGAGTTTGAGTGAAGTGTCTTGGAGAAATGCATAAAAGTGCACAAAAGACCAACTGAAATTATGTTTGTCAGTGATTTTTGACAAACACTGTACATTGATTTGAAACATTTTTGTGTACCTCAAAGTTTCAGACCTTGATCTACAAGTTACCTGATTTTGGTTGAATTCACATAAAGCGCCTCAGAGAAGAGTCCGTATATTCTAAGTGTTTTGGCAATTTCTGCTGTACCCTGTAAATTGATTAAAACTTTTTTTTTTCATACAACAAAGATTCATATCATGATTGATAAGTGATCCAATTTTGGTTGAAATCAGACCAAGGGTTTCAAAGGTTCATTAAAATGGAGACACTCAAACACACACAGACAGACATATCCATTTATATATATGTAGATTTAAAAGAGGCCAAGGAGCTGACCAGGAGGTGATCACTCCTGGTTGAATGGCCTGAGAGAGTTGGCCTGATTTTTTATAGACATGAAGTCTTTAATGTTGCCTTAAATAAACATCACTGATGAAACTTCTTTGGGCACCATGCAAGGGGTTTTTGTTAAGATGTAAAATTTAGAAAGAAAGGCATTTAACAAAATTTCTTTATTTACTTCCCAAACTAATCAATGGTACATTTTCTTCTCTATCTTTCTTCAATACAATGTTTAGATCAATGTGTTTCAATCTTTGTTGGGTTGTACTGTGTAAACTTGTCAGTGTACAAACAAAAATTTGGAATTGACCAGTGTTTTGATTTTATTTTTATTTTTTGTATTTTGTATAAATGCATCTGACTGAACAAAGGATAAAAAGCGATTCTATAAAAACAGAAAGAAAACCTGATAATTGATTTATTTTTCTTCAAATACATCTGCAACTCAGACAGCAACACATCAGTTGCAGTAGATGAGGAATTACATCTGCATTGAAGGATAAAATCATTATTTTACATACAGTTATAAAATGTAGGTTATATATACATACATATTCATTTATGTAAATATTTATATCTAATTTAGACAATTTATGATAAGGTGATCATCAGCAAAAAGAGACGACCATGATGCCAATTGCAAGTCAGACAATCTAAAATAAAACAAATAAAAAAAAATTAAAATACCTGGGAAGTGTTTTGACAGAGGATGGAAAGTGTGACATGGAGATCCAAAGATGCATTGGCATGGCCAAAGATGCATTTCAGAAGCTAACCAGAGTACTGAGAGACAGGAAAATCTCATTAGAAACAAAGAAAAGAGTGCTGGATTGCTATGTGTCCTTCTGTATGGAAGTGAATGCTGGACAAACTGATAAAAGATGAAGGAGAGGCTCGAGGCAGAAGAAATGTGGTTTTACAGAAGGATGTTGAGGATACCATGGATGGAGCATGTGTGCAGCGATGAGGTATTGGAAAGGATGCAAATGAGAAGAAAACTGATACTAAATATAAGGAAGAGACAAATGAGGTTCCTGGGACATGTAATGAGGAAGGATGGCCTGGAGAACTTAATACATACAGGTTGGATAAAGAGAAGGAGAGACTGGAGAAAGCAGTGTGAGATGTACTTGTTAGGTCTGATCAAATGGTTGACAGAGCAGAGCTTAGAAGAGATAACAAGAAAAAAATTATTGAGAGTGACAACAGACAGAGCCAAGTCAAAGTCTATGATCACTTACATCCTGAACGAACATGGCACACGAAGAAGAAGAAGAAGAAGAAGAAGAAAAAGATAGACTCGCTTACTTCTGCTCTCCAAACTGATTTCTCTATCCAATGTAGATTTAATTTTCTATTGGTTAATTGAGACTTACTCACAAAAACATACTTAATTCTGTCCTTTAAATGTCTAAAAAAAGAATAACAAATTGTTTTTAAATGTACATAAAAGTAATTGCTATCACCAGTGACCTACCATTGTGTGATGAAGTACAATTAATAGCACTGAAACATGATAGCTTTTGTATAGTGATTTAAAATGTTTTTATCATAACTACTTATAATAAAATATTACAGTAATAATATTGCTCTACTTTGTATTGAGCACTTTCAAAAAATAAATGCTACAAACTGTGGAGATTTACTCCATCTGTTCTTATTCTTACTAAGATATATAGATAAAAACCAAAAACCCAGCATTCAAAAACATCAATTATGAACATGCTAAAAACATGCTTATCGTGTTTAGTACATAACATATGCCATTACTCTACATCACACATAACATCACATACATTCTGTTAAATGTAAAATGACATTAATCCTTGAAACTGGCCAAAAGTATAGCTAAAATCAGTTGGATAAACAAAACATTTGGAAACTTTTTATATAATTTATGCCTTTAAAAGAAGAAAATCATAAGAGTACATGAAAAATTAGATAAAAACTTAACCATCACACCTTGTCTGACATTTTTAATGAAACTTGCATATATATATATATATATATATATATATATATAAAGCTGACAGTTATATCACATTGAATACACCGGTTCTCCTCTGATCACCAAAGTTAAGCAATGTTGAGCCTGGCCTGTACTTAGATGGGTGACTGCTTTGGAATGCCAGGTGCTGTAAACGTTCTTGATGGATGTGCATTGTGGTGCAGCTGATTTTTCTCGGAACGAGAAATCAGTGAGCCAAGTTTGAATTCCGGTTGAATGTCCTGCAGTCACTTACGCACAAATACCCTTGGAAAAGTATTAATCAGTCTTTCTCTCCAGTTATGGGTTAAATAACAGGACAGATTGGGTTCTATATCCTTGGCTGGCAACCAGTCTACTTGTGCATGTAGTGGCAACCTGTTGTGGGATAATTAAAGAAAAATACCTACCTAAGCACCATGGAGCGCATTCAGGGTACAGTGAAAATATTACTGTTGGCCATCTACTGCATCCCTGACTGTCTCTGGCAAGTCTTGCCTATGTTGTGCCACCGGACCCAGATGGAATGGGAAGAGAAAGTAAGGCTGATGACCATGCGCAACTCTCCCTCATTAAATCCAATTAAAAGCACAATTCATGACTTCTACCTAGAAGTTATGGTTTTCCTCGCTTGCAAGGGACGAACATCATAATGGCAAGCTGCAGCAGAAATGCAGGAAGAAATGCAAGACTCTTGCATGTTTTAAATTACATGTTTTGAAATAAAATTTGATATGGAAAACTTTTCCTATTGTCTTCTTTTCTTTCTATTGTCTTTTCATATATATTTAATTTATAAGTTTTCAGCTGAAATTTATAAAAACCTTTCTCTGAAAACACTTTTTTAGGAAAACAAGTTTCTCAAGTTCTGTAGCTGTTATTGTTCTTTCCATTTTTGATGGGGTTTCCTTCTTAGCCTTTTATTTGGAGTTGTATGGAATGTTAAATCTTTTGATTATTTTTATGTTTTCTCTTCAAGTTACTATCCATTTTAGTTGTTGCAGTTGCTAAAAATCCTCAGTGATGTGGTTTTTTTATAATCCAGTGTTTAGTTTTTGTTATTAGGTTCAGTACTTTACAATATTTACATTATTCGGACTATTGTCCTCATCTTTGTTGCCATTTGTATGATGTTTCGGCTGTAGTACACTCAGGCCTTCTTCAGGTGCTAGGAATTTTGAACCGAACCCTTTATTTTGGTTCAAAATTCCTAGTACCTGAAGAAAGCCATAGCGTACAATGGCCAAAACATTGTACAAATGGCAACAAAGATGAGGACAATAGTCCGAATAATGTGACTACTGTAAATACTACCTCATCTCAGTAATATAGACATGGTTCAGTTCTTTGTTTGTTGTTCTTTACTTTCTGCCAGACCATGTCCTCATAGGCTTCATTCGTTCAATGCTGTATTTAACGATTGATCTGAGTAAAAGGTTTTATACAGGTTAAGATATATTTCTGAATGAGTTTGCCACCATGTGAAAGTCTCAATTGGATAAGGTTATTTAAGAAGGTGAGTCATGTTTTTATGTTAAATATTTTGTTCTATGTCAATTTGTTGTATTGTGGGAAATTACCCCTAGTACAGCTTATGTTAAATTTCCTTATCTCCTAATACTAAACTTGTTATAAGTGATCTATGTATTGAGGTATTTACAGTTTTTAGTATTTACTAATTTTACCTCATGAATTTTTACAACAAATTCATGATATTGGCTATCACTGCTTTCATTCCAATTCCATTTTTCTGTTTCTTTGCAAAGGTATCGTTGATTCAATATTTCTACATGATTTATATCAGTCTATATACCTGAGATGAGGCATTGTAACTATTTACATTGTTCAGACTGTTGTCCTCATCTTTGTTGTCATATTCACAATGTTTCAGCCATTATATACTCCAGCCCTCTTCAGGTAACTGGAATTTTGAACTGAACCCTTTATATCTGGAAGCTATCCAGAAGAGCCATGGCATGTGAAACTAGAACAATGTGTGGACAAAATAAAAGGTTCAGTTCAAAATCCTAATCATCTGTAGAAGGCTGGAACATACAATAGCTGAAACGTCATGAATATGACAACAAATATGAGGACATTTTGAACAATGTAAATAGTGTAAATAGATACATGATTTATGTTGAATAAATTTAACCATTTTGGCTTTTGTAAAAGTAAAGGGTATTTGCAATGATTAACATGTCTAACTAGCAGAACAGGGAGTGAGAAGATTGGTGAAAAGACAAACCTTACTAAGAGCTATGAATGATAAGAAGCTCTGGAGTGTCGTGAGTAACTACATCCTGAAGGGAAAAGCAAAATAGTGAGTAGCCTACCTAATGAGCTTGTGTAAATTGGTAGCAGAACACGGTGTAGGAGGGATAGTGAAAAGACAAACATTGATAAGAGCTACGAAGGATAAGATGTTGTAGAGAGCCATGATAACCTATATCCTGAAGGAAAAAGCCTAACAGTAAGTAACCTACCTAATGAGCTTGTGCAAATGGATGGCAGAACACGCTGTAGGAGGGATAGTAAAACAACAAACATTAGTAAGAGCTACAAAGGATAAGATGTTGTGGAGAGCCACGATTGCCCATATTCTGAAGGGAAACAGTACATACAAGAAAAAAAAGATGTCTGTCAAAATATAACCATATTTATCGCACCAATAACCTTCAAATGAATCACCATTGTGTATTAAGAAAGGCACATTAAAGCTTCACCTCTGATGCCTGTCATTGCCAGAAGATGCATATTTAATTGTCTTGGTTGTTTGTTGTATCTTTATTTGCATTACTGATCTGAGATTACTTCACTGGCATGTGGTCTCTATCCTGAAAATGTGTCTCTCTTTGATCTGGTTCACACAAGACAGAGAAATGCAACCTGATATCATTTTCTGCGGGGTATGAGGAGTTAACTTTGCTAATGACCAGGAAGTATATGGGAGTTTTGATAGAATATTTAAGAGAAAGAATGAGAAAGAGAGAGAAATAATTTCACACATATATGTGCATGTGCGTGTGCATTGGTCTATGTGTGAGTATGTGAAATGCGGAAATACAGACAAACAGATGCAGGCATATATAGATGTTTATAGTAACACATATACGAATATATAAAAATGTATTTTTTTAATGTATCAAAATCTGACCTCATGATAAAACATCAGATTTTTGGTAGATAGTGCTTCTCACTTGAGTAAAAACTTACAGTACACTCTTATAATATATACACCATCTGTAGTTGTGTATAAGCTAACCACTGAATATTTTTGCATGAATTTAAAAAAACAAATTAACATGTATACGTCACCAAAAATCTATGATTCTTAACCTCTTCAAAGAAATTGCCTGTGCATAGGGCGACTTCATATTTTTTACAGAAGAATCTGATCACAAAAACTTCCCCGTATATATTGGTCACTGTGGTATTGTGCGATGACTACACTTTGCTTTCAAGCCCTGCTATAACCAACAAATGAGTCTGGAACCAAGTGAATGTCTCAATCTGACTATGGGAGTGGGAATGTGATTGAAGCTGGGATGTCAGGTCATTGTAGATTCTCATTTTGGATTTTATCAAGACGAAGATTTTATTTAAGAATATGATTTTATATACACCATCTATATTTGTGTATAAGCCGACCCCTGAATATTTATGCATGAATTTAAAAAAAAAACTCTGCTATAAACAACAAATAATTCTGGCACCAAGTGAATGTCTTGATCTGACTATGGGAGAGAGAATGTGAGCAAAATATATATAAAAATAAACACACAACAGTTTTTATTATAATAGAGAGGATATATATATATATATATATATATATATATATATATATATAATGTACTGTATAATGCTATACATTTGTATCGAGCACTCTTTATAAAAGTAAATGCATGAACAAAAGGTTATAAAACCTACAAGTTCTACAACTTAGTTACAATATATATATATAAGAAAAATTAAGGCAGACATGTTATTTCATGGTGTATCAGAAGTATAGGCCTATTTCAGGTGACCCATCATCAGCTTCCATCTTTATTTTACAAAGGATTTTACACGAATATATATAGATATATATCCCCACTTAAAGTAATTGGTTGTCTAGCTGTACTGATGAGCTGTGATACAACAAAACAGGCCTGTATGCAGATGACTATATATATATATATATATATATATATATATATATATATAGATGGTGTATATATTATAAGGGAGTACTGTACGTTTTTACCCAAGTGAGAAGTACTATCTACCAAAAATCTGATTTTTGATCATTAGGTCAGATTTTGACTTTAAACTTTTGGATATTTTAGCGATAAGGGAAGCAAGCAAACTGAAGGGAGTTCCAGAAATAGGAAGTACAAGAAAAGAAACTATTAGAGTAGAAGAGACAGTTACATTTAACTATTTTGATGGTAAAAGATTATAAAGCACTCATTTTATAAAACACTCATAAATAATCACCTAATGAATATTTATGAGCATTTTATAATTTCCTAGTAAGATTTTGTTTTTGTTTATAGATACTTTATTTAAAATAAATTCATTTTTTTTTTGCCTTGATAAAGTCTGCCAGTGGATGAAACATGTTGGCTAAAACTTAATACAGTTTTACTGTACATATAAAACAACATATATATATAAAACAACATATCTTATATAAAACAACATATCTTATATATATATATATATATATAAAACAACATTTCTTAGAAAAACATAGCCAAGTATATAATATTAGACAGATATTTACCTGGTTATATATATAATATTATATATATGTTATTATATATGTATATAATATTATATATATAATATTATATAATATATAATATTATATGTATGTTATTATATATGTATATATTATTAGACAGATATTTACCTTAATTATTTATATATATATATATATATATATATATATAACCAGGAAAAGAGAACTAACCGGTTTAGAATCCCGAGTTGCTTTTTTAAAAAGTGCTCAATACAACAAAAATCATGGAACATAATATAAATAATAAAATTAAATTTGTTTTTTATTTAAAATTTATTTAATTTACATTGCAACACTGAAATTTCTAAGCTTTGAGATTTTACCTCGTCAACAGACAATGTTGAATAATTGTAGTGAAAATGATTTATATTTGAATGTAGAAAACAATACGCTTGTTATTTAAAGAATTGAATATGAAGGGGGAAGACAGAAAACATTTTAGATTTTAACTAAACAGAATGAAGTCTGATTTTTAAATTTGAAAATATAGGTTATGTGTTTGAAGATACTCGTTTTTTTCTTTCAATCTTAGCAAGAAAGGGCTCATTTGATTGCCTGATGACAAGGTAAAATCTTGAAACATAGATATTTCTGTATCGCAATGTAAATTAAATAAATTTTAGATAAAAATATATACATACATATATATATATAGTCATTCACAAACAGATCTGTTTTGCTGTATTACAGCTCATCAGTATGGTTAGACATTGAATTGTATCTAGCCAGGATTGAAACCCAACCAAGCTGACATCAGTCAGTGATTCTGCCTCTGAGCTATGGGCACTCAGTTGAGGAAGGCAGACTTTAGCATGTTATATTTAATGTAAACACATGCCAGTAGCTGAGAGTGTTCAAATTCATTATTGAATGAACGATATACATTTATATATATATATATATATATATATATATATATATATATATAGTCATATGCATACAGGCCTGTTTTGCTGTATCACTGCTTGTCAGTGCGACTAGACAACTGATTGCTTCAAGCTGGGATAGAAACTTGACTGATTTGGCATCAGCCAAAGATTTTACACCTAAGCTATTGGTGCATAGCAGAAAAGGCATATTTGAGCATGTTATATAGATAATGTAAGCAAACACCAGTAGCCCAGGGTGTTTAATTCATTGCTGAAGAATAATGCATAAAGCAGTGAGTAGTTACAGCTTTTAAAATCTACTTTCCTCCACTCTGCTCAATTGATGAACAAGAGCATATATCCATTACACTACCTACACATTCATCCTTACAGAAACCTGGTATTCTCAAGCAGTTATCCCTCTAGCTACTGATCAGGCTTGATTTTACTTGATCAGATAAGCGCTGGTATGAAAAAACTGTTTATAAGGATTTTCAGTCATTATAAAAGCAAAACTGTAAAGGACACTATAAAAATGAATAAAAAACTTATAAAATTTTTCATTTGTCACATTCAGGGAAACGTATAAAAGAAGGATTGCTTCCTATATATATATATATATATATATATATATATATATATATATATATATATAGGAAGCAATCAGTCCTGGGTAAAAGGCAATCAGCCGTCTAACTGTACTGATGAGCTGTGATATGGCGAAACAGATCTGTCTGTGGATGACTATATATATTTTAAGAAAATGAAGGAACAGATAGATTAAAAACCTACTGTTCTTTGTGTTCACTTTCATAAAAAGTGTTCAATACTAAGTAGAGCTTAATATGGTAATTTGAATATTATGATGATCTATAAAAGCATTATATCACTACACAAAAAATTTCATGCTTCAGAACATTGTTGTTCTTCTTCGAGTGATATTTCAAAACAAATGTGGAAAATGTTTCCAAAATAAATCATTTTCACCATTTGTTTTATAATATCTGAAGAAGAACCGCAGTGTTCTGAAGCATGAAATATTTTGTGTAGTGAAGTAATGCTTTTATAAACCATTGTAATAACAAAATTACAATATATATATATATATATATATATTCAATATATAATATTATATTATTTAGAAATTTACTATATATATATATATATATATATGATGAGAGCATATATATGATATATATATGCTAAGCAAACTTTAGTTACAGTTTCTGAGAGAGACCGCATTATATAGTGTGAACAACAGTTTAAACAAGGTTAGAACGCTCAAACCATTGGCCACAATGACTTTTGATGTCGAGCTTTGAGCATTCTAGCTACTTGTATCAATAAATCTTTATTATCTCAAAAATATTCTTACAATCTAAAAAAAATTCTCACACACTTGTGCAATCATGTCTCTTTCAATCCATGATTAACTAGGTAGAAGATTTTTGCCAATAGTATGTTGCCATTTCTTTCTATGGTAGACTGATTACCAGCCAAGGCTACAGAACCCAATCTGTCCTGTTATTCAACCCATAGCTAGAGGGAGAAAAGATAGGTTAATATCTTTCCTTGGGAATGGTATTAATCCATCTCTTCTCTTTCATTTGCGCATGAATGAATGAAGTGAATGCAGCAAATTCAACTGGAATTTGAACTCAGCTCTCTGATTTCTTATTCCAAGATGATATCCATTATGCCACAATGCACATCTGGTGTTAAATAACCTGCAAAATGTTGATAAACCATAAAAAACCAAATCAATTGACCACATATAAACATATGAACAGGTGTGGGAATATATAGATACACACATCTAGTATTTTATTGTGGTAGTACTGAATCATTCTCAGCCTTACAAAGAAGCTCAGAATATTTTATGTTTAGTCTTTTGACCAGATTTTGGAAAGGCTGAGAACTTTACAACACTCTTTCCTCTGTGTACGATGTACCATACACTATATATATATATACGTATAACTTACACATACATAGGAAGATACATATCCTCACACATCTATTACATGTCAGTAAATTGTATAAAGGAGTTCTCTGTTCATATTGCTCTGTCACCAACATTATTGATTTCCCATATCAACCACAATATCATTTACTGCACAGTCTCCCAATCATTGATTTTGTTGGCCTGCAAAGCAACCTAACTTTAGATTTTACAAGACAGGGAAAAGAAAGGAAGTGGAAGAAAGAGAGAGAGAGAGAGAGAGAGAGAGAGAGAGAGAGAAGAAAGAAAGGAAGATGGAGAAAGTGAGAGAGAAAATGAATTGTTGACATGGACATTTGTTTAAGAATGTAAGGATCTCTTGCTATTCTTTTCGTTTTCACGCTTTAAAATCAAACACGGTTTTTAGACTTCACCGCAGATTCTTTCTGTAATGGCCATTGTAAGTTTTTTCTGCTCCTTAATACTGAAAGTAACAGGGAAATATTCAGAAAGTTAGAGAAAGGGAAAATGAAATGTCAGAATTCTACAGAGAAAGCTGAGCATGAAAGAAAATTAATGAGAGGTATTTCAAGGGCTACAGGAATACTTAACCACACAATAACATTTGCAATATTTTATGAACATCAATAACAGCAAAATCTTTGTACTTGTCATCATCACCAATAACATTGTTATTGCCTATGTAAAATTCATAGATTTAAGTTGGCAATCCAACCCTCAAATTCACACTTCAAACCACAGTCTCCACCTTACATGATCAGCCAACAATCAACCTTTTGTTAAAAATCTAGACAAAGGCAGAATACAGAAGTAAAAATTGGTATTCGTAGTTGTGATGAAGGTGTGAGCAAGAATAATTGCTATCTTGGTTTTCTTTTGCCAACTAATCTCTTTGATGTTAGATTGCAGAACTGGGCAGAGAAAGCTGTGAGGGTCTGTTAAAGTAGTGATTTTTAGAACTGGTGCCAAGATTGGTCATCTGTAAATGTTTCCCAGCAGAATTAAGTAATTCATCTGTATCCTTTTTTTCTGTTTTCCTTTTGATTTGTAGACTTTGTCACAATGATTGTTGATATAATGAAAATTTGTTTCTTTTAGTCTTCTTCATATTACTTCCTTGTTTGCTGATTGGTAGTCTCGTTGGTAAATGGTAAATATTCTTTTGTCTTTTCTCCAACGTGCTTTGTGGCTATCCAGTATTGCATCTAAAACAAATGTTATAAATTGTTCAGCAATACTTTCATCATCACTAGTTCCACATAATTCCTATTATCTATGTATCTTGAGATTCTTGTCAAAATTCAAAGAAAGGTCTGTAATGTAATCGATCCTGTTCTGTTCTTTTCTTTCTCTCTCAGCTTTCTCTGTTTATAGAATTCTGCCATTTCATCTTTTATTTTTCTCTAAGTTTCTGAATATTTTCCAGTTACTTTTTTACCAACTTTCCTCTGTCTTTTCTAAAAATATTTTCATGGGAGATGTTCCTTTCCTCTTTGGGGCATCAACTGCATGAATTTAAACATGTTACTAGATTGGCAACTAGGTCTCACCATTTTACTGTTGAACTAACAAAATGCAACTATCTGTGCTATTTTAATAGTTTCTTTTCTCCAACTTCTCACCTGTAGAACGAGCTTCTAAGTTCTTGCTTCAATCTCTATAAATTCAAATGCAACATCAATCGCCATGTTCTGTCTTTCTGAATCCTGTTTCTTTATTCTCAATTCTTCCTCATTAAGGTCTTCCCATTCTCCTTCACTCCCTCTCATTGATCCTAACTTGGCATCTCAACTTCAGTCACTTTCATACTGCCATAATGTAGCTTCCCTGTGTCTTTTCTATAAATACTTTCATGGTAATTGTCCTGATTAACTCTGTCATACCCAGACACTATGAATTTCAGTGTAGTAATAGATTGACAATAAGGTCTCATCATCTTAGAAATGAAATAGCTAGAAAAATTTTTAAAAGCTATGCTTTTTCACCTGGTGCCCAGACTACATTAATTTAAATGTGTGACTAGATTGGCAACTAGGTCTCACCGTTTTACTGTTGAACTAGCTATATACAACTGTATGTTTTATTCTAATAGTTTCTTTTCTTGCATTTCTCACCTGTGGAACTCCCTTCCAATTCTTTGTTTCTTTGCATTCTTGTCGCTTACAATCTTAAAAAATGATAGCCACCATCTTTTATCTTCCTGAGAACCTGTTCTTTTATTGCTCTTTTTCCTCGCTAAAGTCTTCTCATTCTTTTCCACTTACCCTTGCATCCTAGTAGCATTATTACCTTACTTGAGGTGAAATGATTAAAAACACTCACATACACGGACATACATATGTAAAATATTACAGAAAGTGGAAGACCACAAACCTTGTTACTAATCAGAATAACCCGATTTCACTGCCCAGTACAATTTTTGTCACAATTTTTGTTACTTATATTGGACATACTACCACTTCCTTTATTTGACATACTACCACCACACATATCACTTATCAGACCAAAGTGCTATAAAAATCATCTATCAACCCAAAATTTACAAGAACCTGTAAGAAAGATTCTGGTCAAAAACACTAAAATTTTATATAAATCACATTATCAGAAATATCTTGATATTAGAGAGGCACTGTAAAGCAAATGTTTCTCTTCTACCATCCAATCTCACATTATGTAACAGTGGAAGTAGAGTGCTAAAAGTTTTTTAAAATAAAGAGATGCTCATGCAAACTCCAGCCGCATGAAATATGTAAAGGGTCCAAATGAATACTCCTATTCAAAACAACATGAAAATAAATTATAAACTAATAGTCAAAATATGAGGAAAAAATAACAATACCAGAGACAAAACACTCTTGAAAATTACTATAGAAGTGACCGAAAGAGTATAGGACAATGAAAATTATGAAAAATGTTTGTACTTCCTTAGTCTCATAAAGTAGTAGTAAAATGTAAAGATGTCGAAATTCTTAATAAAAAGATCAATTAAATCTTCTTTGCTTTAATGAAAGATGTCTGAAAAAAGGTTGCAGCCCAAATATACATTGATATATATATATATATATTGTATGCAAGTTCTGTTAAAAATGACAAACAAGGTGCTGTGGTTAAGTTCTTATATAATTTGTCATGCGATCTTATAATTTTTTTTATTTTCAATACATAAATTCTATAAAATTCTCCTCGTATGTAACCTCCTATGCACCAGTGGCAATACTAACTTGCTTGAAGTGAAATGATTATAAAAAAAACAACTTTATTCTATCATCTTTGTGGATTCTGATCCATATATTCAACTCATATATCTGTATATATATGTGTGTGTGTGTGTGTGTGTGTGTGTGTGTGTGTGTGTGTGTGTGTGTGTGTGTGTGTGTGTGTGTGTGCATGCATGCTTTATTAAAAATAACAAACTAGGTGCTGTGGTTAAGTTTTTATATAGTTTTTCATGAGATCTAATGAATTTTTCTTTTCAGTATATAAATTATATAAAAATTGTGCAAATGTTTTATTTATCCAAGTGCTTTTGGCTATACTTTTAGCCATTATCAAGGATGAATTCTATTTTACTTTTAACTGAAGAAATGGATTGATTTATGCACGTATCTAAAGTTATAGGAATGTTTTATTTTCCAAATATGGTCAGCACATTGTGGCCCTGTTCATAGTTGATATTGTTGAATGTTAGCTTTTTCTTTTTTATTAATGCTTCCATTAGTTTTATCCTTTTTTACATGTGGAGAATGCTATTGTATTTGTATTATCAATGAATATGTTACAGATAGAATTTGACAGGTCTCTATGTGTATTTAAATGAGACCTAATAGAGCGATGATCAGAAAGAAGTAATGTGAGTCATCTTGTTAAACATGTAGTCTATCCAATGTAATTATTTACAAATTTGGATTGATTATTTAAAGGACATTTAAATTCATAAATAATATTAATTTTCTGTAATTTAGATCTCGCAGATGTATTATTATTTTTGACAGATTATTTTTAACAGGGCTACATACACTTTGGAATTCAGAGTTGTCTTTCTCCTGTATTGGTTGCCATCCATGGCAAGAGATTTCAGTCAGTTCTACTATTTAACCTACAGCTGGAGGAGAAGAAGAAAAGATAAATTCATGCTTTTTCACAGGGTGCGTGTGCAAAACAATCTCAGCCAGTTATATGAATTCAGTTTAGGTTCTCATACCAAGCCTGTAATCTTCCTGCAAATGACTTATATTAGATACATACATTTATAAAGAATTAATGGATTTATCTTTTATCAGACATTTAAATTACTTCAAATTTTATTACCATAGATAATCTGCTGTATTTAAAATAAACATTTTTTTTTTTATAAGCGTTTCACCCCGAGCAAGGCATGTCACTGCCACTACTGTGCAGGGGGCTACATAGAGTGGAGAAAGGATGATTAAATATAGGAAATGTCAGAGGGTGGGTGATAGGCAGGTAGGGATACCGAGAATGGTTAAATATAGGGAATGTCAGAGGGTGGGTGATAGGCGGGTAAGAATACCGAGAATGAGGGTTGGGTAGATGAGAGTGTTCTGAGAATAATTGGGAGTTAGTGTGATAGGAGGTGTCTATTGACCCTACATTTAAACACCTGGAGATTGTAGCTGTCGGGAAAGCAGACTTGTGGAAGGGAGTTCCACAGGTGGGAAGCGCAAGAAAAGAAGCTGTTGGAGTAGAATTTACGGTTATATCTTATTTGTTTAACAGTAAAAGGGTGGGACCTAGTTGCTAATCTAGTATCTCGTGTAAATTCGTGCTTAGGCAGCACCAGTGATCTAAGCTCATCAGAGTAGAAGCCATGAAAGTATTTGTAGAAGAGTCCCAGGGAAGCCACATCACACCGGTGAGAGAGTGGTTGCAGCCGGTCTGCCAAGTCAGTATCAACCATGTTACAGATCCTCCTTTGTCAAGAAGCCCAAGGAGAGCAGCAGGGGCACCCGGCCAGATATGGCAGCAATATTCAATACACGGGTGGATGGTAGATTTGTATATATGTGAAGAATAGATTCAGGTGGGAAAAACTTCCGACCCTGCACAGAGAGCCGACTTTCATAGCAGCAGATTTGGCAATGGATTCAATATAGTCATTCCATTTGAGGTCCACCAAAAGTGTAAGGCCAAGGAGGCGTAGTATTTTATTCTGTGGGAGGCTAGCCTGTCCCATGCTAATGGGAGGTAGATACGATTGTCTATGGTGGTTAGTTGATAACAGCTTCGTTTTAGAGGCATTGAAATTTACTAGCCATTTCCTTCTCCAGGGCACTACAGATTGGAGGTCCTTTTCAAGTACGGCAGTGAGGTTCACTTTGTCGTCCACACCTGGTTTTTGATTGATGCGAGAGTAGATTGTTGTGTCATCGGCATACATGCCAACTTGGGATCTAATGGCATCAGGGAGATCATTAATGTAGATCAGAAAGAGCGTGGGACCTAGGATAGAACCTTGAGGGACGCCCGCGTTCATATGGTAGTTTTGGGAGGCATGCCCATTTAATACCACCTTCAATGTGCGGTTAGAGAGGAATGACTGGATGAGGTCAAACAGATGTCCAGTTATCCTGTAGCTCTGCAGTTTGCACAAGAGGCCAGCATGCCAGACCCTGTCGAACACTTTGGAGATATCCAAGGCAACAGTTTGGGCTTCGCCATTCTTGTCAAGTGCTCAGTATATGTACTTGGTAATGGTCGTTAGCATATCAGCAGTAGACCTGGTGAAGCGAAACCCATACTGTTTGTCAGAGAGAAGCCTGTTGGCCGTGAGATGCTGAATCACCTCGGCGTTGATAATGGCTTCGAAAACTTTGCCAAAGATCGGAAGGAGACTAATAGCACGGTAATTGGCGGGGTCTGAGAGATCGCCAGAATTCTTAAATATAGGAACTACACAGGAGGACTTCCAACAGGCAGAAAAACAGGAAGCAGATAGGCAGAGGTTATAGAGTTTAGAGAGGACAGAGGAGAGTTCTGGGGCACATTTCTTCAGTACTATGACTGGGATTCCGTCACCGCCGCTCGCTTTGTGTGTGTCAAGTTGTGCAATTATCTTGGCAATCAGCGAGAGTGTAATGTGGACGCTATTTAGTTGAGCCTTAGTTCTGGGTGGGAAGTCGGGTGTAGGTATTCCTAATGAGTCCAGTGTCGAATTGGTGGAGAATCTATGGGCAAAGCATTCAGCCTTGTCCGTTGGGTAGGTGAGAACTTCAAACTCATTGATTAGTGGGGATATTGAAGTCTTGTTCTTGTTGAGCACGCTTTTGCAGAAACGCCAGAAATCTTTGGAGCCAAACTTAGAGGATGCTATGCGTTGCCTCATTCTGGTAGCAAACGCCCTCTTAGCTTCGTTCAGTACTTTTTTACACTTGTTCCATACTGAGGCGAAAAGGCGCCTGTTTTGGTTCGACGAGCAGCTTCGATAGAGCCCAAAGAAATGGTTCCTGTAGGCAATGGCGGCCGAGCAAGCGGGTGAGAACCAGGGGGACGAATTTGATTTTAGTTGGAATTTCCTGGCCGGGATAAAAGCATCAATGCCAACTTTAACCCAAGAGGAGACCTCGGAGGCACAGTCTTTGACAGGAAGATGGAAGACGTTGTTCCAGGGGACGTCGCAGAGGAAGTCTCGGAACGAGTCCCAGTCTGCTCTCTGGTAGCAGTATGATATTCTGCTGGTCTGGTTTTCTTGGGTAGAGTTAGCGCGGATTGAGATGTTGATGGAGACTATGGCGTGGTCAGAGTTTCCGAGGGGGCAGAGTTGCCTGGTAGTGCAGGAGTCTGGGATGGAGGTAAAGCAAAGGTCGAGTTAAGAGTCCCTTCCATTAGGGTTATTAGAGAAACGCGTGGGGAAGTCCACCACTTGCGTTAGAGCTTGGGTTATTGAAAAATACATGGTGTGGATCCCAGCAAGGTCGGTGGCTGAGTTTTCAAGCCACTTGGTGTGGTGGGCGTTAAAATCGCCAAACACAAATATATGGGTAGATGGGTGAGAAGAAATGGCCCTGTCGATATTAGTAGAGATGCAATCAAGTACCGTACAGTCAGAGGAGAACGGGGAGCAGTAGAGGAAGAAGAGATAGCTAACCGAGCTTAGAAGTGAGAGACAGAAGCACATGAAGGAATGATCCAGGGATCCAAGAGATGTGACCCTGGCTAGGGGGAGTTGTTCGCTGACATATACACCAAGCCCATGCATATGGACATTGGAGTCCTTCCTGAAGAGGGGAAGGTAACCAGGAACAAACAGCTCCGAAGAGGGGATAGAAGGGTCAAGGTTAGTCTCACATATAGCTAAGATATCGGGTGAGTTAGTTAGAAGGAATGATTCTACACTATTAAAGTTACTGCGAATACCTCGTATGTTTGTGAAGGAAACGCTTTTGCAAATAGAGTGTATCCACTATAATAACATTTACAGTTATATACATTTATATCGATTGATTGATTCATTTTTTTTTTACTTATCCACCTGTTGCGGGTTATTTAAAGCCAGAGAATATTTTTAGTTAATAAGAACTTTTTTTTAGATAATGAAGATTTAGTGATACAAGTCTTATTAATTAACACATATCTGGTGAAAGAAGCAGTGGGTTCATGCCTTTCCAAAGGATATTTGTGTCTAAAGAAACATAACAACCCCAATGTGAATTAAAATTTGACTCTCTGATTGACAATTCCAAATCATTACTCATTACCCCTACATCCAAGCTTACAGCACCTGCTATTCTTCAGCAGTGTGCCATCTAGGTACTGACCATGCTCGACATTGCTTAACTTCAGTGATTGTATTAGAAATGGTATTTCAATGTGATGTGACTGTAAGCCATGTTTATATTTAAGAAGGGTGCATCATGTTAAGTAATATTTAGCAGTATGCCAAGTAAGTAAAATTTTATTAATTTATTTATTAATAAATTTTATTAACTAATTAATAAATTGTATTAATTAATTTATTAATCTTAGTGGATTTATTAGATTTTGTATTCATATACTTAATGATGCTTTTTCAAAAAAGATTTTTTCCGCAGACCTGAAGTGGAACAAATATATCAGATTCATTTATACCTGCATTTACTGCTGGAAAGGTTGGATCTGTATGTCAGGCCAGAAATTTTTAATTGTCAGAATCAACCTTGCAAATTTATAAATTTACATGAATTGAATACCATTGCAATATCTGGTTGGGTGCTTCTGCTTTTCATCTCAAGGTTCTTGACACAATCCAAACAAGGATCTGCAATGTAATTAACCTTGACTCCCTTTTTCACTAATGTGATGTGGCTTCTCTCTGTCTTTTCTACAAATATTTTCATGGTAACTGCTCTGAAAAGTCTTTTTTCCTGGTGCCCCATCCACATGAATTTCAACATGCTACTAGATTGGCCTCTAGGTCCCACTCTTTTGCTGTTGAAATAGTTAAATGTAACTTCCACTTCTACTCTAACAGTTTATTTTCTTGCATTTTTTACCTGTGGAACTCCCTTCCATTTACTTGCTTCCCAGATAGCTATAATCTTCAAAAGTTTAAATGCAACATCAATTGCCAGTTTCTGTCTTGTTGAGTCCTGGTTATCTGTTATCCTTTCTTCAATACCCCCTGTACCCAGTTTTTTCTCTCAATGCACACCGGTGGTGATCCTGTCTTGCTTGAGGTGAAATTATTTTTAAAAAAATTAAAAATTAACCACTTGATAAAAGAATTTGTGGGACATTTCTTTGTGTAAACAATATATCCAATGTCCATATGATTGCTTGGATTGAATTTTGTAGCAAGTGACAGTTTCAAATCTGGTGATTTCTGAAGTACTAAAAGTAGTAATTTTTTCTATGTTTCTCACTTGAGGCCAAACTGCACAACGTATACATTACCCCGACAGTAGTATTCCGAGTAATTTCAAAACTTGACCCCCATAAGGCGAGCGGAGACAATGGAATTCTGGTGATAGTTCTTAAGAAGTGTGCTCCTGAACTCTCCCCTGTCCTCTCTAAACTGTTTAACTACTGCCTTTCTACTTTCTGTTTTCCTGAATGCTGGAAGTTCTCTTCAGTTGTTCCTGTATTTAAGAATTGTGGTGAACCCTCTGACCCTTCCAACTATCACCCTATCAGTCTTCTACCGATATTCGGGAAAGTGTTCGAGGCCATAATCAATGCTAAAATAGTTCAACATCTTACTGCCCACAAACTCTTCTCTGACAGGCAATATGGCTTCTGCTTTGACAGGTCCACAGCCGACTTGCTAACAACCGTAACGGAGTACATGCTTCAGGCACTTGATGAGTCTGATGAGGCTTGCGCGGTTGCTCTGAATATCTCTAAGGCTTTCGACAGGGTTTGGCACTCTGGCCTTCTATGCAAGCTACGGAGTTACGGCATTACCAGTCGCCTGCTTGACCTTATCCAATCTTTCTTAAATAACCGCAAAATGAAGGTCATTTTGAATGGGCATGCCTCTTCTTCCTACAGCATGAATGCTGGTGTGCCACAGGGCTCTATCCTGGGCCCGACGCTCTTCCTTATTTTCATCAACGACCTCCCTGACGAGATCAAGGGCCATGTAGGCATCTATATAGATGATACCACAATATACTCCCACACCAGTAAGAAACCTGCCATGGTGGATAGACATAATCTCACTACTGACCTTGAATGGGATCTACACTCTGTGGTGAATTGGGGCAAGAAGTGGCGTGTCAACTTCAATTCATCTACGACCAAGCTGTTGTCTGTCAACCATCACAGGCAACCCCTTCTGCCTCCCATAAGCATGGACCAAGCAATTCTCCCTGAGAGCAATACACTGTGCCTTCTCAACCTTACCCTCTCTTCAGACCTCAAATGGAACCACTATATTGAATCCATAGCTAAATCCACTGCTAAGAAGGTTGGGTCATTATGTTGATCCAGGATGTTTTTTCCGCCTGAATCCATCCTGTATATATACAAGTCAACCATCTGTCCAGGCATGGAGTACTGCTTGCCATCTATGGTCAGGCGCCCCTGCCGTTTACCTCAGTGTTCTCGATAGGCTCCAAAGGAGAGTCTGTAATGCGATAGGTACTGATCTGGCGGCTAGACTGCAGCCACTTCCCCACCGTCGAAATGTGGCCTCCCTTTGTCTGTTCTATAAATACATTCATGGCTTCTGCTCAGACGAACTTAAGTCACTGGTGCCTTATCAACAGGTGTTTACTCGTGCAACCAGACTGGCAACTGGGTCCCACCCATTCACTGTCAGGTTAGCCAAATGCAGACGACAAATTCTACTCCTGCAGCTTCTTCTCTCACACTTCCTGCCTGTGGAACTCGCTCCCATATTCTTGCTTTCCTGATGGCTACAACCTCCAAGAATTTAAATGCAATGTCAATACTCATCTATTAACCACTGGACTCTAGCTCTCTCCCCATCCTGTATATCCTTCCCTTTCTTTCCACCTATGTACCTGTCATCACACCTGCATTCTCATCTGTCTATCACTCCTTTCTAACTGGTTTGTACTCCTCACTCTCTTCTAATTAATCTCTTTTACAGTTATGTAGCCCCCCGCACATCAGTGGCATTTCCGCCTTGCTCGGGGTGAAATGATTTAAAAACAAAAAAATTCTAAAGAACTCAACCAACACATACCAAATCCTTAACATATCTCACATTACATGTTTGTCTATTTTTAGGCATGCATATTATTTATATACATATTATTCATATTTATATACTTATTTGGGTAGCAATATCTCTTTTATACAGGTTTCATTGTAGATGACTGACAAGCACTGCAATTAAGTTTTTGTTATTATATTCCCATATATACAAAAGTTTTCTATTTTGGACATAGAATGTGTAAGAACTGTCCAAAAGAAAAAATATGACTAATTGATTAGCCAAAAAAAATGACTAATTGATTTACTTAAAAGCATTGTTTGAATGCTTTCAGCTCATCTGTTAATCCTTATTTTGGGGTATTTTTTTGTATTAATATTTCTTTTAATAATTTTTAGTCTGATGGTAACATTTAAATTCCTGAGCACATCAGCATATTGTGGCTATGTTAATAATTATTATAATTCGAACATATCTTAGACACATGCAAGAAAAATAAAATAAAAAACTTAATTCTAGAACATGGCTAGTCATCTTGAATTAAACCTGTATATACCTGTTGTATACTTAGGCAGCAGTTGCTCCTTCAAACATGTCTTATTAAAGAGTATGGATATTTTGTGTCAATTGAGTTTGTCCATCTTCTTTTCAAATTGAGGAATTATCCTTTGCAAAAATGACAGTTGTTGATGTAAACGAATTTTTAAAATGTTATAATCACTATACCTGAGCTTAGAGTGCTCTTTGCAAACAGCACAAAAATAATACACAGATTGAATAAAAAATATATTAAAAATAGCTTTTCAATTAAACACGCACCGCCAACCGACCCATAAATCCTAAACATATCTTACATCCCATTCATTTTTAGAAGTTTTCTTTTTTATATATTAATCTGTTTATATATATAGTAAAGTTTTGTAATTTGCTTGAAGCATTGTGTATAATAGGTAAATGGCTATGTCTTGAAGGCTGTCACAATGTGTTGAGTAAAATAAAGGAAGGTAAAGAAGTTTTTGGGTATTACCTATTTATTATACATTAATATTTCGAGATCAAAATCTCATCTTCAGAATGGCAGAGAAGCATGTGTCTGTCTGAGTGAGTTCCTAGCCTTATATATATATATATATATATATATATATATATATATATATATATATATGAACAGAATAAGTTAAGAATTGTAATTGTAAGAAAAGGTGTCTTTAATCTAACATGTTTCACTTTAAAAAGCTTCTTCAGAGATTTGTTAAGATGTTTTAGCAAATCTCTGAAGAAACTTGTTAAAGTGAGACATGTTAGATTAAAGATTAGATTAAATTTTTTCCTTTTTCTTTCAGTCTCTGAAGAAGCTTTAATAAAAAAACATGTTAGATTGAGATCTATTTTCTATTTTGTTCTTTTACTTTAATCTTGTCAAATTCCAATCCATAAATTCAACTATATATATATATATATATATATATATATATATATATATATATTATGTGTATTTTGGCAGCATTTTTTCATTAATACAGGTTTCGTTGAATAATATAATATAGACAAGTTTTGTCTATTTATTTTGTGTAGGATCCTTTCATATAATCTCATAAGCTTGATAGTGTTATCGTTAAAAGACGACAAGAAATCGCAGTAATTGTTGATTTTTTTATGGGGTCTGAGCTTTTGGCTTGCATAAGCCATTATCAAAGAATGAACATTTAATACATAGTGAACATCAAACATTTACATTATTAACAAAGTGGAATTAAAATTTATATATATATATATATATATATATATATATATATTTTACTTCGAGCATTATTTTGAATTGATACCCACATCTGAGAAAACATATTTTTTTAAACAATGGTTATTAATATCTATCAGTTTGCATGGTCGAGAAAAATGGATAAATGTTCTTTCTGGCATAGTTTGAATCCAAAAAGCATATTTCCTCCATTCTTCAATAGATGTAATGCACAATGTTTTTAAAACAAATGAGGATTTTATTCAAACACAGGTATCCAGAAAAAATTCTTCATATATTTATATATATATATATATATATATATAATCCAATTATCTGCCACCTCACTTTCTCTCTCTCTCTCTCTCTCTCTCTCTCTTTCTGTCTGTCTGTCTGTCTCTGTCTCTCTCTCTCTCTCTCTCTCTCTCTCTCTCTCTCTCTCTCTCTATATATATATATATATATATATATATATTTGTACTGAGAAATTCTTAGCATAACCAAAATGTCTTTTCTAAAAAAATAAAAAAATACAAGCTGCCTGTTCAGCAAAATAATGTTTTAAGTAATAAAAATGTGAAACTAAAGACAGATCAATTAATTTTTTATCTATCTATCTATCTATCTATCTATCTATCTAATGATGGCTAAATTGTCACCATTTTATATTCTTAATTTCATACGTGCATGTTGTTTGTTTTTTCAATTTTGTCAACTGCACAATATTGTATGGTTGGTTGGACACCATTTGTAAAAAAGATTACCATGATGCAATTCACTTTGCTAGAAATTTGAAAATGGCATGCTCTACTTCTTAGCATTTGCACCAGAAGTTTCAGCCCAAACATTTCAGAGTGTTTGGATGTCAATCTGAGGACAGTGGATTAAAAAAAAGTTGGATGAGTCTAATGATGACTACGAAAGTGTTTGGAAGGATCACTAGTGATGGCAACATTATGCCTCCATTCATCTTCCTACAGGGTCTCAGACTCAACACAGAGGTTTACATCAAGTGCCTTGATGTATATAACAAACACAGCTTGCCTCTTAAAGCAGGGGAGGCAACTGGTAACAAACAGAAAGGGAAATAAATTTGAAAGAAAAATGAGTGAACTTGAATTAGAAGAAAATTATTCTATTAAAGTGAAAAAAAAAAAAAATGTAAGTAAAAAGAAGTAAGAATAAATGATGACAAAGCTGTTGTCCAGAAGCTATAGGAAAAGATTTCAGAGGATTTATGTCCAATCTGACATTTTCACTGTATAATGTCCAATCTTCGTGTTTAATCACTATTTACATTATTCGGACTATTGTCCTCACCTTTGTTGACAAATACTTTGTGTTTAATATTCACCACTGAATTAAATGCATTGACAAGGAATGAACTTATATTGAAAAACAAATACATGTTGTCTAAAATAAATGTTTCTTTATCATAAACCTTCAAACTTATTACTGTATCTGTGTATATACAAGTATATATATATATATATTCACCTTATTTTTATTTATGCTATTTACTTTGGGGTCATTGATAAAATCCAAAGAACTAGCAATGTTATTAGTCCTGATCTGGCAGTTTGCCTCAGTCACTTTTCTACTGCTATAAGATTGTCTTTCTATGGTAATTGCTCAGATGCCACTTCCGGATGCCATGTAATTATCTCCCTTTAACTCAACTCTCTAAGTTATTTGCTTACCAATGCTGTAGCCTGGTATTGAGCTCACAACTCTTTGGTTCAAGTCAATGGAACTAATCAATGCTTATATTCACTAGGCCATGTGTCCTTGAGAATATCAGTGTATAATTTTTTTGGTACCGAGACTTTATGAATTTAAGCACAGTAAAAGACTGACATCAAGATCTCATCAATTTACAATTAAGATGGTTGGATGTAGCCGTAAGTTCTATGCTGACAGTTTCATCTCTCACACTTCTCACATGTGGAACACCCTTCTGGCTCTATGCTGTCTACCAAACTTTAATCTGCAAAAATTTATATGCAATGCCAATCATTATCTACCATCCTCCTGATTACTCTTTTCTCTTCCCACTCATTATTAATGTTTCTCTTTCTAACTCTTTCACACCATGTAACTCCTTGCATCTTAGTAACTTTACTGCCTTGCATGAGGTGATACCAAATAAAAAATATAATACACATTTCTCTTTGCTAATCTTCTCACTTTGTTTTTTTTTTGTTTTTTTTGTTTTTGTTTTTTACTTTCAATTGGAGTAGATAGGCGAAACTATCGCCCAGTTCACACTCCACCCACATCTATTGAACAGGTGAAGAGGCTCATCCCTTGTTTCCTGTTTAGGATGCGGTTTCTGGTTTTCTCTTTTCTAATCTTCTCACTTTGTTTTCTTTTTTCTTTCAATTGGAGTAGATAGACTAAACTATTGCCCGGTTCACACTCCACCAACCTATTGAACAGGTGAAGATGCTCATCCCTTGTTTCCTGTTTAGGATGCAGTTTCCGGTTTTCTCTTTTCTAATCTTCTCACTCTTATGTAGCCCCCTGCACATTAGTGGCGTTACTGCCTTGCTCGGGGTGATATGATTAAAAAAAAAAAATAAGGGTACATGATGATGAATAATAATTAGAAAACTTAGTTTAACTGCTCTTTTACTGTAGTCTTGTGTCATATTAAGCAAAGTGTATTTCTGTATCAAAATACAAATATATTCCAACAAGAAGGTCGGTTCTTTGTGTAGGGCCAGGAAGTTTTTCCCATCTGAAACCATCCTACACATATATAAATCTACCATCCACCCATGCATTGAATACTGCTGCCATATCTGTTTGAGTGCCCCTGCTATCCACCTAGGGGTCCTTGACAAAACCCAATGGAGAATCTGTAATGTAATTGATCCCGACTTGGCAGCTCATACTTTCTCATTGGCATAATGTGGCTTCCCTGTGTTTCTTCTACAAATACTTTCATGGCTTCTGCTCTGATGAACTTAACTCTCTGGTAACCCCTATGAATGAATTTACTCAGGCAACAAGATTAGCAACTAGGTCCCACACTTACTGTTAAATCAATAAAATGTAAACGCAAATTCTACTCCATCAGCTTCTTTTCTTGCACTTCCCACCTGCAGAATTTCCTTCTGTTTACTTGCTTCCCTGACAGCTACAATCTCCAAGAATTTAAATGTAAAGTCAATAGTCATCTCCTATCTCACTAACTTGCATCCTCTCTCTCATGCTTCTTTCTCTCATCAGTATTCTCATCCTTCTCTCACCCACTCCCTGACACCCTCTATAACCTTGTTCTCTTTCTCATAATTTTTCTCCTATGTAACCCCCTTTGCACCAGTGGCAGTAAACTGCCTTGTTTGGGGTGATATGATTATAAAAAAAAACAAAAAAAAACAGACTAAACATGTCTACCTCAATAGATAAATTAAAAGGTTCAGTTCCTGGATTGGTATACACCTGGTGAAGGAAGACACATGAGTCAAAATGTTGTGATAACAGCAAGAAAAATGAAGACAATAGATGAGGACAATAGTTCGAATTTAAATAGGGTAAATAATAAATGATGAAAAATAATTTGACAGTTATTACAATAACTTGACACATTGACTTGATCTATTATTTTTTTTGAAATTACATATTAACTTTGAGTTTTAAAAGAAGAATGTTTTGATTGACATAAGCTAAATTATGCCAAATATGTTCACTTCAATAGGAGTTGATATATTTGCTTATTGCCCAGTTCACACTTCTCCATATTTTTCTCTTATTGAACTAGTATAAGCAAGAGAATTTCAAATAATTATTCCACTGTTTTTATCTATTTCTATTAATCAGTTCATGTCCATCTATAGCAATCTATTTGCACCTATCATATTACAGTACCATTATTTATTATTGGTTCTCTCAAGCCTGTCTACATAGAAATGGTCACAAAGTAAATGTTAAGTTTATTACTTATGACAATGAAGTGAATTTAGGTTAGAATTCAGAGAAAAATGGATAAGTGGAATGAAAGAAAAAATAGTACAAATAATTTCTCAGCAAAAAAAAAATAAACTCAATTTTTAAACCCTAAAAAATCACTTTGATGTGGTGTTATGGTTAGTAAGTTTCTCTCACTGAGTCGTGAGTTTGATCTCTACAGTGAGGGCCTTACTTTCAGGTTTGTGCCACATGTAAGCCATACCATGTGCTGTAAAAATGATATGGGCATGGATATACAAGAGAATAGACAAAGTAATGGAAAATAAAGTAAAGCAAAAAGATATTCTTGTTTTTAATGAAACCATTCTTAAAATGCTGTTTCTATTTAAGACATGGGGAAACCATGGCTCTCCACAACATCCTATCTTTTGTAGCTCTTTTTATTATTCTTTTCACCTTTTTTTTTTATAATCGTTTCACCCTGAGCAAGGCATTTCACTGCCACTATTGCGCAGATGTTACATAGAGAGGAAAGTGGTGAGAAAGGATGGTTAGATATAGGAAATGTCAGAAGGAGGGTGATAGGTAAGGATACTAGAATGAAGGTTGGGTAGATGGTGAGAGTGTTGGGAGAATAGATGCAAGTTAGTGGGATAGGAGATGTCTATTGACCTTACATTTAAACTCCTGGAGATTGTAGCTTTCGGGAAATTAGACATGTGGAAGGGAATTCCACTGGCGGAAGTGTGAGAAAAGAAGCTGTTGGAGTAGACATTATGGTTACATCTTATCTGTTTCACTGTAAAAGGGTGGAACGTAATTGCTAATCTAGTATCTTGTGTAAATTCGTACCTAGGCGGCACCAATGATCTAAGTTCATCGGAGCAGAAGCCATGAAAGTATTTATACCTGTTCTGACAGCTATTTACACAAGCGTGTGGGCACCCCAACATGGTGTAATGGTTAGCAAGCTTCTTTCACTAGAACCAGTTACAACTGTGTAGTGAGTTCGATCCTCACTTGGTACCCCACGCTTTCGATTTTGTGCCACATTTAAGCAATACTTAGAAAATCAACTATTTACACAAGCTTGTTAAGTAGTTGTTTCCTAACACCCTTGCCTCCGATATTTTCTGTGAGTATCAAATTTTCTAAGCCCTCTTTCCTCATGAGGGTCCAAGGAATTTTAAAAAACAATAAAATATCAGAATTTAAAGTTTCCAAACTTATTCCAAACTTATTACCTAACATGATATTGAAAAAAAAAACAAAGAAATTGCATTAGAAAGGTAAGGAAGCTATGCCTTATTCTTTAGTAAACTAAGGAAAATTACCAAACTGGGCTAGTCAGTAGAAATGGAGTGTGTACTTGAACTCAGTAGAAATGGAGCAATTGAGTATGAATAAAAAAAATAGATGAGGCTTGGCCAGTGGAATGAGAACAAACTACCTAATAGGTTAAATAAACCGAAATTCCTATATCAGTTAACTGGATCAAAAAATACCTGATCAAACCCAGAAGACAAAGGCTGAAACAACAAAAATGAGAACTAGAGCCTGTGTGTAAATTATGTAAATAGAGTATTTTTATATATAAAAAACCTAATACTGTTAATGCTATAAACAATTTGTAAATATCAGAGATATTTATAGATAGAAATAAAGCCAGACATTGCTAACCGAGAAAATCTTGAATCCTAGGGGAATGAAAATATAGAGAATGTCTGTGCAAAGATTAAAGCAGATATAGCATTGCATTACATAGAAATTAAAGAGGCTAATATGATTCACTTTCTAGTATCAACTAATGCTGGCTTTAGTTGATCACCTTATAATATGAAGATAATGCATTGTGTGCAAATACAAAATAAAGTTCTTTGGTTTTGAGTTTTGTAATCCAGAAACCAAGGGTTTTGAATCATTGAAATAATGGAAAAATTGAATTCTAGATCAGTGGAATCCATTTGTATTTATTGAAGGAAAGGACACTTTGACCTAGTTCGGAATTAGAGGTTTTGTTTTTTGTTTTTATTATCTAGATATTTTTATAGTTTATCAACATGGATTTTATTAATATTGTAACGGACTATTTTTGGAGGCGTGTATTTGGGTGAGGTTGGGGTCTGAAACTAAACTAAAAAAATAATTCACTGTTCAGCCACTTTCAAAATTACTTTATAATCATAAAGATAATTAGTCCAACTCTTAACGTTGTACTCCTCTTTATTTTCTGACCCTAGAGCTACTAAAATCTACTAGTGCAGGCTTTCTTGACTTGTAATTTATAATTTACTTTCTGTTTGTCTCTGTGTCCACCCTGATATAATGCAGCAGCACCAGCTTGAATTGAACTGCAACTGTGCATCCACCAGGGAGGGAGGCTACTATGACTCACAGAACAGACACGCACACACATGCACACGCAAACTCATAAACGTATCACAATGCAAGATGACTCACTTGCTAACATCGTCATCATTACTGCAGTGGTAGCAGTCATGGATTTAGCATAAAAGGATCCAAGTAGCAAACAAGTGCAGTTCTTAAGATGATGTACAATAACTGACAAAAATGTATCTACTTATTAATAGCATAACATCACTGTTAATGTGATAGTGTGGCTTTATTAAAGCATATGTAATTATTTCATTATGATAATGGTTTTTAATAATATATAAGACTTTACAGTTATATGTTATTATATAAATAGTTGTCTTAGTAAGATGAATATAATATTTAGCATATATATTACATATTATATGATATCATATATATATATATATATATATATATATATATATGAGAGAATATTTTTTTATCTGAAGAACAAGTGTTATCAACATTACAAATTCATACAAATATATGTCATTATATCAAATTCATACAAATTATATATCACCATTACTAATTCATACAAACGTATATATCATCATAACAAATTCATACAAGTTTATATATCAATATCACAAATTCTGTGTGATAAAGTCCTAAAGAACGAAATGCATAACAACAAAGCTTTTTCTATTTTCTTTTCTTTTCAAAAATACAAAAAAAAAAAAAACACAAAAATCACATTACAGTCAAACATGAGGGAATAATAACATCAGAAAAATAACATCCTTGAAAATAGCCAGTGAAGTGGCTGAAAGCATTTGAAAAGTCAAAAGTTATGGAACATTTATTTTTACACTCCTTAAAAACGGAAACATGTAAGAATACTGGAAAAATTAAATAAAAAATTAATAAAATCCTCTTTGTCAGTCGTTTTTAATAAAACATATATATATATATATATATATATATAAAAATTATGTAATATAATTAAAAGTCGGTTATAAATAAAAAAATACATGTAAAAAGACAGTATGAATATAGTTAACTGGAAAACTTTTCTTTACAAAAATGTTTCATCCACTGATGGTCTTTATCAAGGTAAATGTAAGGATTTGATTATGCAACATGTATCCATAAATCCAAAAACATTTACTCACTTTTATTTATTTGGTATCAAATTACATCACTTAGCATCCACCATAGTTTACCTTGATTTTCATACTTAGCCTTAGGAATATTTTTGAGCATTCTTAAATTTTAAAATTTTTGAAAACCTAAAGATATTTCTAACTTCTCTAATATGTTGCAAAATAAAATCCTTTGTCTTAATAAATTCCATCGGAGAATAACAAATGTTGGTAAAGAAAAGTTTTCCTGTTATATATATATATATATATATATATATATATATATATATATATATATATATATATATATATATATATTATATAATATTATATCACAAGGTGATAATATTTTATATCCATTATTTAAGTAAATAATATAACAAGTAAAAAATATAATTTTCAATAACATAATCATATGGTATGAACTTTTATGCAGAAAATGTTATAAGTAAAGTGTTATGATATATATATATATATATATATATATATATATATATATATATAATATTGTAGATAATACTAACAACTGTATAACTTATGTATGGGGATGTTGAAAAGTTTTTAGACCAACCAAGAAGATGTCTTTAAAAAAAAACACTTAGTCATTTGATCTAAGAACTTATCTAAAAGCCCCACAGTCTATCATATTATATGTATAATAATAATAATAATAATAATAATAATAATATTAATAATGATAATAATAATAATAATAATAATAATAATAATGTTGACACAGCCATGTGCAGTTGAGATTGCAGTCATTGTGAATGCCGTGATCTTATTAACAGCTGCTTAATATGTGTTATGACAGGGCTAAATAGAGTTTTACATTTGTCTTTCTCCCAGACTGGTTGCCAATCAAAACTCAAGAAAAGGATTAATATTCTGTGGATGGGTATTTGCACGAAAGTGAGTGTAAGAAAACTTAACTGGAATTTGAACTTGGCTCTCTAATTTCTAATTTTAAGTTGCTATACATTAAATCACCAGCACAACCATTATATGTATATAAGCTGTGTAAAAGATTTTTCTGAATATAAAAAATATAATGCTAAAATAACATCTTACGTATTACATAATATTGTATTTGATATGTTTAATACAAAAATCACAATAATAACAACTTATAATCATGATATGCTCATAAACAACGATAATCATTCATGTTTTATTTTATGCACAAAATGGCAAATTAAATCAAATCATGTTCTAGTCTCTTGCCAAATGGCTAAACTTTATTCAATTATGAAATATGCCTAATTTCAATGAATCTACACAGTTCTTCCTCAACCACATTTAATTAGGGACTATAGAATCATTCACGCTGATAAAAAATTTCCATAATTTGCTTTTTGTTTCTAAAAGCCCCACAAGTAAGAAACATAAAACCAATTGATCTGAAAGCTTTACAAAATTTAGTACTCTTCATTTATTCAACCAATTGTAAAATTTTAAATTTGAAGGCTGTATTTAATGTCATGGCTGCTTAACTGGTTGGGTCATTTGTAATTGACTGATGTAACAATAGCCATTGTCATTTTTTCTTTTCCTTTATGTCCAGAAACAAATCATTGAATTTTCATAGTCAGTGTGTTTCCCTGTGTTTTTTTAATTGTTTAGTAAATTCCATTTACTAATAAGATTACATCTGTAAAAACACTGATCCTTTTTTTCTTGCTTTTGTTGGTAGCTGTTTTAAATGATATATTAACAAAGATATTTTCTTTGATACTTGTCCAGATATTTAATGTACAAAAATGCAGTGAAATGATTCAGTTTTTAAAGAGATCATTAGATTTACTAATTAACATTTAGAAAAATTACTGTATTGTCGTTTAAAATGTTGAAAGAAATTACTTTAATTAAATTCATGTACAGATCATGTAAAAAAGTATTTTTAATGTTCCAGACATTTTTTCTTATAAATTTAAAAATTCCTACACTTTTATATTTCATATCTATTATGTTCTAATGAAGAGAATTAGATTATCAAATTTATTTTTATGGGATCAATAGACAAAACAGCCTGTTCATGTTATGTAGGAGCTATGGCGTAGAAGTTAATTAGCATTCCTGAGAGTTTCCAATATAACAAGGGTATTACAAGGGCTACTGAGTATTTGAAGAAATTACTGATGACTGTAAATCATCCAAGCCATACTGCTGTTTATTTTAAGTATCAATAGAAGTCCCCTACTTTCAACATATGTGGCTTCCCTCTGCCTTTTCTATAAATATTTTCATGACAATTGTTCTTATGAGTACTTGATACTTCAACTGCGTAAATTTAAACATACAACTAGACTGGCTACTAGGTCCCAGATTATTTTACTGTTAAAAAAGCTAGATGTAACCATAAGTTCTCTTCTAATAATTTCTTTTCTTGTACTTCTCATCTTTGGAACTCTAAAGCCAATTTGCATTTCTACAAGCATTTGGATTTTTATGACAAAATTTCTTTCAAACTTTACCAGTTTTTTGCCAATTACATTCTCCAAAAAATTTAAAGGCAACCTCAGTTGCCATCTTCTGTCTTCCTACTATTTAACCCATAGCTAGAGGAGATTCATTCATACCTTTCACAAATAAAATGTGTGAGAATGAATGTAATAATCTCAACTGCATTTTTTACTTAACTGGCTGATTTTTTTATTCTGAGCTGTTAGCTGCATTTAAGTAGGATGCTTTCTTTTCATTCTCTTCCATTCCCAGTTACCCATTGCATCTTAGTTGCTTTATTGCCTTGCTTGGGCTGAAATGATTGAAAAACAATAATGTCAGTAATGTAATATTTGAATATGTTTTAAGTATGTATCTTATCTGCAAGAGCAAATATTTGTTACTTCTGAAAATGAATTATTACAAATTTATTGTAATAACATGTTTCAAATTGTAATAACATAAGTCCATGTTCTATCATATATTTTTTATTTTTAATCATTTCACCCCCAATCTAGGCAATAAAGTCACTACAATGTCAGGGGTTACTGAGTATAAGAGAATACGAGAAAAAGAAAAACATTATTAAGAACATTAAAAAAAACAGGAAATTAAGAAGATGATATTGCATTTAAATTTTTGAATGTTAAAGTTGACTGGAAAGTGAGAAGTTAGAAGAGATTTCCACAAGCAAGAAGTGTGAAAGTAAATAAACTGTTAACATAGAACTTACAATTACGTCTAGTAATTTCAACTGTAAAATGATGAGACCTAGCTACCAATCTAGCACTGAGGTTAAATTCATAAAGTCAAGGTACTAAATGAAGTACTCATCTGAAGATATGTAATGTTACTTCAGCTCATGCATTGAGTAAACATCTCTGTTTTTGTTCTTTTTTCAACTAGTGTACTGATGGAAACAAAAAGGAAATTAATATTGAGCATCAGGAAGAGACAACTAAAGTTCCTAGGGCATGCAATGAGGAAGGAGGGCTTGAAGAACCTAATACTAACGGCCAGATAGAGGGAAAAAGAGATAGAGGAAAGCAGTGGATAACATATTTAAAGGCCTGAGCAGGTAGATGACAGAACGGGGATGAGAGACATTACAGGAGAAAGCGTGCTAAGAGCCACCAGGGATAGGGAGACGTGGTAGGCCATGATCACCTACATCCTGAATGGACAAGGTACATAAAAGAAGAAAGAAGAATGGCCTGTGCTGGTAGATGAAAATTTACACTATAAAAGAAAACATGTCTTCTGGCAGAGTTCAAACTTGTGTTCCCTTTTTAATATTTTTCAAGTTGATTTTAATATGTATAATGACAATGACATATTTTTATTTGAAAACAAAGACTGTAAAATAGATCTTACTTCATCTCAAATTTTATTTGGGATAATAAATTATCTAGGACTACTTTTCATCGCTAAGGTATTATATTCTTCTTCTTCTATGTGCCATGTCCCTTCAGAACGTAGGCGATCATGGCCCTCCACATCTCCCTATCTCTGGTAGCTCTTAACACGCTTTCTCCTGTTACCTCACCTAAACCCCGCTCTGCCATCCACCTACTCTGGCCATTCAAATATGTTATCTGCTGCTTTCCACTGTCTCTTTTTCTCTCTATCAGACCTATGAGTATCAGTTTCTCCAAGACTTCCTTCCTCATCACATGTCCCAAGAACTTCAGCTGTCTCTTCCTGATGCATAGTATTAATTTCCTTTTTATTTTCATCCTTTCTAAAACCTCATCACTGCTCACATGCTTGATCCATGATATTCGTAGCATCCATCTGTAGAAACACATTTCAGTTGCTTCAGGTTTTTCTTTCATCTTTGATGATATTGTCCAGCATTCACTGCCATATTGAAGGACAGACATCACATAGCAATCCAAAACTCTCTTTTTGTTTCTAGCAAAATTTTCCTGTCTCTTAATACACTGCTCAGCTTTTGGAATGCGTCCTTGGCTATTCCACTTCTCCTTCGAATCTCAGTGTCACACTTTCCGTCTTCTGTTAGAAAATTTATTATATTATTGTCATTAACAAACATGGCAATCCAAGTCTTGATCACTTACCCAGACTTAGTTACAACTCAGTTATGTCTAATAAAAAGTTAAGAAGGCAGCCTGAGATATAATTCAATATTTGGATATTTTTTAGGTGCATATCTTATTGCAACTGTAAATATTTGTCTCTCGTGAAAATGAATTATTACAAAATTATTGTATTGTTTGAAATATATGTTCCATTATGTGACAGTAATATTCAATGGTTAACTTCTAACTGCTGTGCATGAATAAGAGTCCCTGCATGTACTTGTGGTGAGTAATCCTGACGCCAATTTGCATTTCTACAAAAATTTGATTATTTGTCCCACAATTTCTTTGTTCTTGTTCTTGCACGATGCAAATAGTTAGATTTTTGCACCTACTTATTTTTGGCATTTCCAATATGTAACTCACATTTTGAGCTGCCTTTTTTGCTAACAAACCTGTTATAGTATTTGTTTATACTTCTGAGATAAGGTAGCATTTACACTATTTACATTGTTCTGATTATTGTCCTCATCTTTATTGCCATTTTTACAATGTTTCAGCCATTGTACGTTTTGGTCTTCTTCAGATGCTAGAAATTTTAAACTAAACCCTCTATTACAATCGCTGGGGTATATCATTCTCATTCCATGTGTGATGCCACTTCTGATAGCCATGTAGTTACCACCCTTTAACTTAACTCTTTAAGTTATTTGTTCCCACTGCTGTAGCCTGGTATTGAACTCATAACTTTTTGGGTCAAGTCAATGGAACTAACCAATGTCTACATCCACTGGGCCATGTGTCCTTGAGGATCACTACTACTGATTTATCTTTTAGCTGCACTGTGTGATTTTTGTTTTTGTGAGTGCAGTAGCAAAATTGGTAATTTAGAAAAAAAATCATAGCTCTCCACAATTTCCTGTCTTTGATTGTATTTGCACATTTAATTCTTCTTTTTGTTACTGTTCTGCCATCCTTTTACTCAATTTCACTGCACTTGCCTTCAACATCTTCTTCATGTGCCGTGTTCATTACAGTTTAATTCATTGCATTCACATTCACACAAATACGCTTGGGAAAGGTATGAATCCCTCTCTTCTCTCTCAAGCTATGGGTTGGATAGAAGGACAGATTAAGTTTCATATAATGATTACAACAATTATTATGGAACAGGTAATAAATTTTTAATTACCTCTTTCCTATAATAATTGCTACATTTGCATACATTTTACATACACTAAATGTAACAACAATTATGGGACAGTTAATATTTTTCACTATCTCTGTCTTATAATATGCGTTACATTTGTATATATATTTTGTACACTAGGTTTACAACCAGTCTGTCACAAAAAGAAATGGCAACCCACTGCTGGAAAATCTTCTGCCAAATCAGTCATGGATCACCCGAGCGTGTATCACGTATGGAACTTAACTGACTGACTGATTATAGGAATAGTAAATGTATATGCTTTATTTTGAAGTAAAACTAATTTAATAAAAATAAAATTGTATTTAACAACTAAATTCTATGGAACATAGAAAATAACTGTTTTTTTTGTGTGTGTAGACACCAGTAATGTTACATGGACCGTCAGGGTCCATACAGATCCAGATCAAGAACCAATGTTTTAAAGATTGCATTCTAAGTAGAACATCCAGTTTCACAATTATGATAAATAGATTTTATCTTTAAAATATCAGTTTGTAAGTTCATGTACTTGTAAGATCTACTTTCAAATATTATGTACTACCATCATAGCCCGGCGTTGCTTTTGAAACTCAGAACATTTTAGTAGTAGGAGAAGATGCCACTTTTTTTTTCACATATTTTGTTTTTGTTTGAAAAAACACTTTTTTTTTTAAATATTTCTTTTGTTTCCAAATTACAGGGAAAAATATTCACATTTTTTGTTGACCAAATGAATTTTTAAAACATCAGAATAAAAATTAAATATAAAGGCTCATTTTTTTTTTTAATAAAAAAATATTTTAGTCATGTTTGACATGTGCGATTTGATTTCTGTGACGTAATTTAGTAACCATCTTCTTAGATGTTTTACGGAGCAAATGTAAACAATCAGCTCCATTGGCCAAAAAGCGCGAAAGGGAAAATTGCTGAACTTAAACTCAAAAAGTATGTGTCGACCTGGCTTCCCTGTAGATATGTGTCCCTAGAAAGTTTGAATGGCATAGCTTAAAAAATGTAGACATGCATAGAGAACAGTCACACACAGACTCACAGATTGCCTTTTATATATATAGATGAGTCAGAAGAGATTAGATAGCCTCCTATTTATGAAGAATAAATCTAAGCAAAGACATAAAGAAAAACTAAAATGATCATCAGATTCGTTTACCCTTGGTAAATCAGTGTGATTTTCCCATCTTCAGTGTGATTTCTTATCTTCATCCCTACGCATGACCATTCGCTCAGGCTCATTTGTGTTTCTTCAACACCCACAAAGCCAGCTTATGTTTTCTTCTTCTTTTACGTGTGTGTTCTTTTAGGATATAGGCAATCGTGCTCCTCCACATCTTCCTGTTCCATGTAGCTCTTAAAAAGTTTTATCTTACTACTATTTCCCCCGAACTCTGTACTGCCATTTATTTGCTCAAGCCTATTAAGTATGTCATGCTCTGCTTCCCCTGTGCTCCTTTCCATCTCTTTGTCCTGTGAGTATCAGTGTTCTATATCAGATCAATATGTTTGGTATACCAGAGTGAAATATAATAATAATATGTATATAAAAATATATCCACTTAATTTATTCTCTCATCAGGTGGTGTGTTGTTAAAGTGGTGGTATGGTCAAAGGTGACAGCACACATACATTGAGGGGCCAAAGAGCCACACTTGCCCATGGTTTTCCCTGGTCTTTCTTGATCTTAGTTCAAATTCCAATCCTTGACCGACTGTTTACTACTAATATTTCTGTCTCTTATATAAGCGATCATGTCATATCCTGACATAGAGGTTACATAATTCCAACGCTCATATTATCTGACCTTGGTTATGCTGGTTTCAAAACAATCAAATATTTTCCTGACATGAAATATTTTACCTGTATTTTTAATGTTGACAACAATCAAATATTTATTCAAACAATGTCTACTTTCTTTTGTAAGCAGTTTGCATTTTTTTTTTTTGCTTTTTTGTAAAGATACACTTCTTCAGGAAATTATTCACCATTTCATATAATCTACAACATTAAATTTTCCAGGCCCACCTTCCTTATTATATATCCTAGATATTCCAACTACTTTTTCCTGATGTTAAGTTTAAATTTACTTTTTATTTCCATTCTCTCCTCGGCATTGCTCATCATTGCTCACATACTGAAAATATGCTGAGCAGACCTTAGCTATAGTCCAAGTATGGCCAATTTCTTCTCCTTTCATGAGCCGTGTTCTTTCAGGACATTGGTGACCATGGCAATTGTAGTTCTTAGTAAATTTTGTAATCTTGCCATCTCTCCTAAGTCCTGTTCTGATATCCATTTACATAAGCTTATTACGTTGGTGATCATAGCTCTCCACAACTTTCTATCCTTTGTAGCTCTAAACAATGCTCAAGCCCATTTGTGTTTCTTCAATATGCCCAGAGCCAACCTATGATCTATACCGCAAATAGATTTCTGTGTCCAGTAAAAGTTAGGAAGGAAACCCCAACCAATACTGAAAAGGGTGATAACAGCTACTGGATTTGAAAAACCTTTTTTGCCTAAAAAATGTTTTAAGAGAAAGATTTAGAAAAAAAACCAATCTGTCCTGTTATTTAACCCATAACTGGAGGGAAGAGATGGATTAATACCTTTTCCAAGAGTATTTGCATGTAAGTAAATACAGAGAATTTAACTGGAATTCGAACTCGGCTCCCCAATTTCTTGTACCAAGCCAATACCCACTACACCATAATGCACATCCATTTTGAGTATAACTGGAATAAATATTGATAAAATTACATTAAGTTTCTAGCTTAGTAAACAGATACTTAATATCTACAAGCATGTTTTTATCTACAAATAATGTCACAATAATGTTACATTTGGATACACATTTCATATACTAAATATAACAGTTATTATGGAACAAGTAATACAATTATTATTATCTTTGTCGCATTATAATTGTTACATTTGCATACATTTTTCATACAGTAAATATAACAACTATTATGGGACAGTTAATATTTTTCACTGTCTATGTTTTATAAGCGTTACACTTGTATATATATTTCATACACTAAATGTAACAATTATTATTGGACATGTAATATGTTCTTTTTATTTCTGTCCCATAATAAGTGTTACATTTGCATACACATTTCATGCACTAAATGTAACAACTATTATGGGATAGGTAATATTTTTTGCTACCTCTGTCCCCTAACAATTGTTATATTTGTATGCACATTTTATACACTAAGTGTAAGAATTATTATGGGACAGTGTGTCTGTGTGTATGTGTGTCCCTTACCTATAGACTCCAAAACAGCTGAACCAATTTTCTTGAAAATTCACACAGTTGTACTATAAAAATATGCAAGTGTTCTTAGCTAGTTTTTGTGTCGAGATACCCCCGATAAAAATTGATAATTGATAATCGAAAAAGTCGGGTTATAGAAGGAGTGGTCCAATTTTAATCAAATTTGATACACTCATAGACAAAGACATAAGAAACAATATTCAGAAGTTTCAAAGTTGCAGTTCTTACAATAGTGCAGAAAATCGATAATATATATATATATATATATATATATATATATATATATATATATATATATATATAAAAGGCAGGATGTTTGTGTGTGTGTCTGTTTATCTATCTGTATATCCTTTATACAAATCCACAATTTTTATCCGATTCTCACCACATTTCACACAAATATTCTTTAGTCTGAGTCTGAGCTCCAGGACCATGGATTAGTTTTAAAGTTTTCATTACACCCGAGCAATGCTGGGCTATACTGCTAGTAGGACATAAGTAGTATATGTTTTTTTTTTAATGTATATGAGTTTTAATTACCTCTGTCCTATAATAATAATTGTTACATTTGCATACATTTTTAATACACTAAATGTAGCAACTATTATAGGAGTTAATATTTTTCACTATCTCTGTCTTATAATAAGTGTTACACTTGTATATATATTTTATACAGTAAATAGCAAACATATCATTTGGTTGATACCACCTGAAAACTAGTCTCAGGGATATGTTTTTGACTATATCACTTCCACCAGTAGACCATTTCTGTGGAACCTATTCTTCAACACACACTGCAATATTCTGAGAAAATAATGATGTGAGAGAAGCATATTTGCTCCTGTGTCTTTTAAATGATGGTGTCATAGTAATGGCTTTTTTGTAAAGATAAAATAGAATTAAAATTAAAATTGCTCATTAGCCCTCAAAAAGGCAAAAAAATGAATTAATTAATCAATAATGAGCAAAGTAAGAGATAAGTGTGAACTGCTAATTAAATGGTGTCTTAATCTCATGCTTGAATCTCCTAAGTCATCCATTTTGCTTAATTGAATAAATCCTATTTTTTTATTTCACATTCCAAATTCTTATTCAGTTTCTTTCTTTGCTTCTTCTTTATCTTTCTTCTGTGTGTTACTGTTCTTTAAAGTGTCTATTGGAAATTTTTTTTTCCTTTTTGCCTTTTTGGATGTGTCTCATCAGAGGAAGCTGATGGTGAGTAAGATATTGTGCTTAATAAACAAGAGAGCGTGTCTCAGTCATTTTGCACGCATGTAGTATTATAAGATAAGAAAATTAAGCTCATTCACAAAGAGTGAGAAGACATCATTTTTATGTTGCTCTCTTCAGCTGATACCAAAGACGGCATTATGGCTTATCATTGCAGTTATTATCAAAATCGCCAATTCTATGAGTGCTTGTCATGATGCTTGTTAAATCGCATCATCGTAGTCACCAGTAGTCAGTATAATAATGCACTACCTACTTGAGTAATTAACTTTCAAAAATTCCTGTCTGAATTTCTGTAATGAGTTTTACGCACAAACTAGCAGTATAGCCCGATGTTGCTTGGGTGCAATGAAAGCTTCAAAACTAATCCATGGTCCTGGAGCTCAGACTCAGACTTGTGTGAAGTTTGGTGAGAATCGGATAAAAATTGTGGATTTGTATAAAGGACATACAGACAGATAAACAGACATACACACAAACATCTTGCCTTTTTTATATATATATATATTATCGATTTTCTGCACTATTCTAAGAACTGCAACCTTGAAACTTCTGAATATTGTTTCATATGTCTTTGTCTATGAGTGTATCAAATTTGATTAAACTATACCTCAATTTTTTCAATTATCGATTTTCAATATTTATCAGGGGTACCTCAACACAAAACCTAGCTAAGAACACTCACAGGCACTTATAGTACAACTGTGTGAATTTTCAAGAAAATCAGTTCAGCCGTTTCAGAGTTTATAGGTAACGGACACATACACACACATACACACAGACAAAGTTTCATTTATAAATAAGTTTAGATTTAGATTTACCCAAACTAAATGTTGAATTTTCTAAGCTCCTTTTCCATATTATGCAGTTCAGAAAGTCCTACTGTCTGCTCAATCCTCACTGTCCAGCCTTGACAGAGTTTAAAAGTATTTACATGGCCTTGTGTGTGTTGAAATATATCTACCTTACAACCCTTATCCCACAGACAAAATCTTGCCAGCTTTTTGCTACTATATCACTGTTATGATGGCAGATGTTTTGACAAGTTAGATTTACCTGGAAACTGTTTTAACAGAAGACGGAAATTGTGACACAAAGATCTGAAGGCAAATTGGCATGGTGAAGGAAGCATTCCAGAAACTGAGTAGAGTATTAAGAGACAGGAACAATTCCCTAGAAACAAAGAAGAGAGCACTGGTTTGCTATGTGATGTCAGTTCTTCAATATGACAATTGAATGCTGTACAATATCATCAAAGATGAAGAAAAAACTTGAAGCAACTGAAATGTGGTTCTATAAAAGGATGCTGCAGATATCATGGGTTGAGCATGTGAGCAGTGATGTGGTTTTGAAAAGGATGGAAATGAAAATGAAATTAATACTATGCATCAGGAAGAGACAGCTAAAGTTTCTGGGACATGCAATGAGGAAGGAGGACTTGGAGAACCTGATACTAACAGGCCAGATAGAGGGAAGGAGAGACAGGGGAAAATAGTATGCAAGGTACTTGACTGGCCTAAGCAGGTGGATGGCAGAACGAGAATTATGTGGTGTAACAGGAGAAAGTGTGCTAAGAGCCACCAGGGATAGGGTGATGTGGAAGGCCATGATTGCCAATGTCCTGAAAGAACAAGGCACATAGAAGAAAATTCTTTAGTGGCACCAGCTCAGATCTTCACAGCTAGGACCTGCTATACTGTGATCACAGTGGCAAACCATCCCCATTGCCTATATGTTCTTTTGATAAAAAGTAAGTTCCACTCAGACAGCTTCTTCCCCAGAACTGTTACAAGAGAATGCTTCCCTAACAACTATTCAACCCCATACTTCCCCTCAATCTCACCTTGAGTGAAAAAAAGCCAAAAAATATTGTTTAGAGTTACAAAGGACAAAAAGTTGTAGAGCGCTACAATTGCTTATGTCCTAAATGAACATGACATATAAAAAAGAATCATGCACAAACCAAGAATAGAGTATTGCTGCCATATATGGGATGGTGCTGCCCAATCCTCAGTGTTCAGCTTTGACAGTGTTTGACAACACTCCAAAAACACTTATGCAACCTTATGAGTGATTAATTATTCTCCACTCTGCACCAGTTCTCCAAAGTTAAGCAATGTTGAGCCTTGCCAGTAACTAGTTGAGAATACCAACTGCTGAAACCTCAGATGTGTGGATGGTGTAATGGATAACAGCTAAGAAATGGAAATTGGAGCACTGAGTTCCAATTCCAGTCAGGTTCTTTATATCTACTTGTGCACATACCCTTGAGAAAGGCATGAGTACACCTCTTCCACACCAGCTATGATTTCAATTAGTAGAACTTGTATTGGTAAATCTTTATTTTCATCCAAAAATTCTTATAATCTAAAAATATTTTCTGGATTTAAATAACCTGCAAAACTTGATAAGCTGTAGAAAATGAAACAATATTAAATTTTATTACAATTTTGTAAAAATTAAATTAGTAGCATAATTTAATGCTTTGCCATTAAAGATTTAAATCTTTAAATTTACTTTTTTATTTATCTGAAATAGAACAACAATTCAGTTTTGATTAAAAGGGTGAAAAAGGAGTTTTTTGATACTTAATTCACCTCTTCTCTCACCCCAGCTATGGGTTAATTAGTAGGATTTGCATACACATTTCATGCACTAAATGTAACAACTATTATGGGATAGGTAATATTTTTTGCTACTTCTGTCCCATAAATGTAAAATATTATCTCTCTCCCTAAATGTTTTACAATCTAAATATATTTTCTGGCTTTAAAAAAGGTTGATAAGCCATAAAACAAATCAATCAATTAATTACATGCACATGTACACACACACACACATAACCTAATATATACAATAAAAACACAGTCTGTCAATTAAGTGCCATGTGTGATACATGGGCGATCATGTCTCTTTCAATCCAAGGTTGAGTAGGTTGCCATTTCTTTCAGCAGTAGGCTAGTTGCCAACCAAAGCAATAGAAACCAATTTGTCCTACTATTCAACCCATAGATGGAGGGAGAAGAGATGGATTCATATCTTTCCCAAGGATATTTGCATGTAAGTGAATGCAACTAATTCACCTGGAATTTGAACTTGGCTCTTCAATTTCTCATTCCAAGCCAATATCCATTGCACCACAACACAACACACAAACACACATAACTTAATATATATAGCAATAGCAAAGATTGTATTTTATTGTTTTGACAAAAACAATAAAATGGTCAATCAATGTATTTCAGGAATATAATGTTTTAAAAGACAAACCATAAGTCTCCTTATGAGTAGATGTAATCTCCACATAAATAACTCAGAGTAGGGATAAGATAGGTGAACTTTTAATTTCATTTATTACTATATATAATTTACTCTTTATTTTCACCTGAAATTAAAGCTAAAATACAATGTTTAAAATGACTCATGATTAAACATAATAGACACTCATTGTCTGTAATATTTAACAGTATATGTTTAACATATATATATCTGTAAATTCAGATAAATTTTAGAGGGGAAACAGCCATTTTCAGCATGTCAATTTAAGATGTGCATTGTCAACTCCATTTAAACAAAGAATGAGGAAAATTTCTAATGCCTGAGCCTTGCTCTAGTACAGGAAGAGGTTGGGGGATATTGGCTTTTATAGGGTTAATCTAGCGGAATCTTAGTAGTAATTTCTTCTATGGTAGTAGGAGGTATGTGGCTTGACTATTGAGTTAGTAGTGGTAGGTAGGAGGGAAAATTAACTGCTTAACCAAATTTTTAAAAAAGACAGCTTTATTGTGACTAAATGGAAGAATAAGATAATTATTGCAATTTATATTCACTTCTATCATGACACATACTAATGATCTCTCTATACTTATTCAAAAGTATATTCTGATACTGAAATTTTAAAATTCTAATTTTTTCTACTAAACATAGATTACATCTGTCTCTTTGGGGTCTTTGCCTTGCCGATCAGTTTCCACTCTATATGTGGAATTAGGTTATTTTCTTTTAATTCTCAGTGGATATATATATATATATATATATATATATATATATATATATATATATATAAAGAGAGACAGACAGACGAGAGAAAGATATAAATAGATTGGATTTGACTGCTAAAAAGATCTAAATAAACTTTGATAGAAACAGACTTAGATTGGAACATATTTAGACAGATAAAACAAGTACTTATACATATATAGAAAATGATTAGTACTTTTTAGGAAATCAATAAAAGAAATTAAATTTTTTATACTCTCAATAACTTAACATATCTATTGAGTAGGTTAAGGACTCTGTTTCTTGGTACATAACATTTAAAACCATTTAATTTCAACTACATTCAAAAAATCACTTTTGATGATTTAGTGACAGCTGCCATATCTGTATTTTTTTAAAAAGATATTTTCATTTATTGATTCTAACATTGAAGATAAAATAAAATAACATTCTTGATACATATGATTTTGTTATGCAAATCTATATTAAAAAGAAAAGTGATATTAACCAAGTGATTTTTTTTTTTTAATCATTTCACCCCGAGCAAGGCGGAAATGCCACTGATGTGCAGGGGGTTACATAAATGTAAAAAGATTAATTAGAAAAGACTGAGGAGTACAAACTAGTTAGAAAGGAACAATAGAAAGCTGAGAAAGCAGGTGCGATGACAGATACATAGGTGGAGAGAAAGGGAAGGTTATACAGGGGAGGGGAGAGAGCTAGAGGCATTGATAAACTTGTCAAGATATAGTGAGGTTGAACGTGTAACTACTGGACATAAAGTGGAGGATGTTATTAAACTTTATCCCTTTGTATGTGATTCCATTTACTGTACAAAAGTTTATCTTGCTGCTGAAAGTGATGCTGATCACCAGAACAATAGTACGTTTGAATTTCATAGTGGAAACAGAAAACAACTTTAAATGAAATTAATAAAAAATTCTGCAATTGAGAGGCCTTGTGAAAGGGAAGTAATATATGCAGAGTGCCAAATATTAAAGAATCAGGTCAGACCAAAAATGGCTTGCAACAGAAAATACCTGACTCCTGCTACCATGGTCTATCATTATAAGAGTTAGATCAGACCAAGAATGATTGTATCACTCCCAAAATTGACTTCCGCTATCATAGTCTGCCTTTATAAGAGTCAGATCAAACCAAGAATGGCCTGTTCATTGTATTGCTCCAGAAAATACCTGACTCCTGCTACCATGGTCTATCATTATAAGAGTTAGATCAGACCAAGAATGATTGTATCACTCCCAAAATTGACTTCTGCTATTATGGTCTGTCTTTATAAGAGTCAGATCAAACCAAGAATGGAGTATTGCTGCTATATCTGGAATGTTGCTGCCCAATTCTGATTGTCAACAGAATTCAAAAACGTCATGGTCAACAAATTGATGATAGTTTTCTCTTATGGATTGAATGAAATTTTCAAACTGTTATCAGATGAGACAGGCACCTTGAGTATGTTGGAAAATACAGCAGTTAAATTAGGACAATTAAAATAAATATGAATATAGTAATTTTTATCTAATAGTAATTTTAATATCTATAGTAATTTTTTACCTACTTTTACATATCTATACTTATAATCTGAAAGAGTCAGTAGAAATTTCTAAGACACATAATGATAAAAAATAGCTTGCTAAAGTTAACACCTACAGGATATACTGAACGGCAGAGGAAAGCATAAAATAACCTACCCAATGAGCTTGTGTAAAACAAGGACAAAGTTTTGTAAAGAATAAAAATTACTTAGGTCTACAAAGGATAAGAAATTATAGATAAGCATGGTTGCCAGTGTTCTGAAGGCAGGGCTGGCTTAAGGTACTGGCAACTTGGACAGTCACCTACGGTGCCATCAAGGTCGTAGACACCATCATCACACCATATTATGTGTTTGGGATCTTCCAACACTAAAGTTTACAAAAACATACTTAAGATCCTCCAAGACTTAAGACAGATTTAATTCTTTGGCTATTTTACAATAGAAATGATCATGTAAAGAAGATAGGTGTAGAAAGTGTCATAAAAAGATTTGCAGATCTAAAGGCTAGAAAAAATGTTTTTGGTAGGATAATGAATGTCTTCTTTAGGTTATATTAAGTTGTATACTGTAATAAACACATTATTCTACATTTTCAGTTTTTCTACTTGTGAAAATTTAAAGAATTATACTTGTAAGGGTGTTGAAGTTCAGCTTGCCAAGTATTTCAGCACACCTAGGGATGTCACTATGGATTATTATCTCCCTTGAATTATTTTTATAAAAAGAACTCTTCAGTGAGGACAAGTTCTTAGATTGTTTATCACTTACGCAAGTCAACAAAATGGTTGCAGCCTAAGACCCAGTAATTTTGTGGGAGATTTTTTTCTTTTTTAATCAGTAACACCCCAAACATGATAGTAAAGTCACAAAAATGTTAGGGGTTACAAGGTGTGAAAGAATTAGAAACACAAATATTAATAGTGAGCAGAAAGAGAAAAGAGTAATCAGAAAAACAGTAGACAGCAATTCCCATTGCATTTAGATTTTTGAAGATTAAAGTTTGCTGGAAAGCATAGAGCTAGAAGGAAGTTATTCAAGCAAGAAGTGTAGGAAAAGAAACTGTTATTACTGAATTTATGTCTACAACTAGCCAGCTCAACTGTAAATAGATGGGAACTTGAAGTGAGTCTTGTATTGCACTTAAATTCATAAAGTCTAGGTGCCAAAGCAAAGAGCTCATCTGAACAATTACCATGAAAATATTTATATAAAAGGCACAGAAAGGCAACCTTACAGTGGTAGGTAAGTAACTGAAGCCAAGCTGCCAGATCAGAGCCAGTAATACTGCTGATTCTTCTTTGGATCTTATCAAGGAGATCAAGGTAAATAGCAGAGGCACTGGATCATATGTGACAACAATATTCTAAAAATGGGTAGATTTGTAGTGGGATAAGAAATTAAGAAGTAAAATCAACCTTTTTCTTCACTTTTACAAAAATTCACAAGGATGTGTGAAATCCTGGTTTTCCCCAAATAGAAAAAGGATTGACCATCTGCTTAAAGAAAAAGTCAAAACCAGATTTCGCAAGTAGTTGTTAAATTGATTTGCTGACTAATGGGAGCAACTTGCAAGACCAAAATGGACTTCCCGATCAAGTGCAAAATATCTGAATACTATAAAAGGCCCCAGTCAGCATCAATCAGTCACTCAGATGGGAGCTGCGAGACAAAACAACTAAAATATAACTTCAACTTCAAATCGATCTGGAGATAAGGTCAGGTCACACCTTGTTCTCTTTCTCATTCCTTCTCCTGTACTGATTTCTTTTACTTCTTCTTCTCCATCCAAAGACATTTCCATATACTTCATTTTATACTTGATAACAAATGGACATTTTAAATACTTACATTTCACTTTGCAAATCAATTACATACATTTTCTCTTCAAACATTATTGTACTTCTTACACATTTATGTTAATGTTCAGCAAACAAAATTCTACTTATTTTTCAACAACCTGATGATATCTTTAAATGCAGGGATTGTTGGCTATGCTTGGATGTGACCTTGTACCAGGCATGGCTGACGCACCCTATAGCTACAGTGGTAACTTTTGACGTACAAGGAACACACACCCACAGCTTCAGATTTATAGATACGTAAGATAGAAAAAAATTGTCTCACCACAGTGAACTGACTTTCTTAGCAACTTGTATAGCAATGGTTCAATATAGTCTTTCCATTTCATGTCAGCTCAGAATGTTAGCCAAAGAAACCATAACAAATCACTTTTCTGAAGATTAGCATCAGCCCCAGTGATGGAAGAGAAAGAGGGGTTTCTCAGATGATTAATGGAGAGAAATTTAGTTTTTAGAGATGTTAAAAGTGACGAGCCATTTTTTGCCCAAGTTAATGATGGTTTTGATTGTTTTGCATTGTATGAATTGCAACTTATATTGTGTCTCAAGATGACAACTCAGCAGGCTTTAAAATTGCCACCACCGTTGATGACCGAAGAGAATTATGTTGAATGAAAAAACAATTTAACAATATGACAGGATATAGACTTAAATAAATGTAAACAATGTCCAGCAATTTTTCTCAGTCTAACTGAACAAACAAGAGATTTTGATAGGGACTTGAAACCTCAGGAAATTGGTTAGAAAAACAAAGTCAAGAAAATAATAGCCAACTGGGTACATTGTTTTTCAAAAGATGAAAACAGGTGAGCTTATTTAGCTTTTAAGGGATTTTATGATTACAGGGGTTTTTCTAGCATAAGTATAACAAACTTCTTGATACAATTTGAATACCTGTATCATAAACTGAGTAATTTATGAGTTAAATTACCAGATGGTGTATTTGCCTTTTTTCTATTGACTGCAGTAAATGTGTCAGATGAAAATGATAGACTGGCTCATGTTATATGTGAGTCTATTGTGAAGAAGAGTAAGGATTTTAATGTTGTTAACTTCCTTAAGATAACTGAAAGATTTTCCAATTTATGCAAAATATGTATCTTTATGTCCCATGGCTGATAAATTTAACCAAGTTGTATGTATGAACATATAAAGAATATATCTAAACTTATTTATAAATGGAACTTTGTGTGTGTGTGTGTGTGTGTGTGTGTGTGTGTGTGTGTGTGTGTGTGTGTGTGTGTCCATTACCTACAGACTCCGAAACAGTTGAACCAATTTTCTTGAAAATTCACACAGTTGTAATATAAGAATCTGCGAGTGTTCTTAGCTAGTTTTTGTGTCGAGATACTCCCAATAAAAATCGATAATTGATAATCGAAAAAGTCGGGTTATAGAAGGCGTGGTCCGATTTTGATCAAATTTGATACACTCATAGACAAAGACATAAGAAACAATATTCAGAAGTTTCAAAGTTGCAGTTCTTACAATAGTGCAGAAAATCAATAATATATATATATAAAAGGCAAGATGTTTGTGTGTGTGTCTGTTTATACAAATCCACAATTTTTATCCGATTCTCACCAAATTTCACACAAATATTCTTTAGGCTGAGTCTGAGCTCCAGGACCATGAATTAGTTTTAAAGTTTTCATTACACCCAAGCAACGCTGGGCTATACTGCTAGTTTACAATAAAACTTAGATTTTGCATATGATTGATTCTGCCATTAGATATTCTTCAGCCTTTTTAGTGTTTTATAAACAAGATGAAATTGAGCAAAATACCAATAGATAGCTTATTTTGGTGCACTTACAAAATTCTTGTGTGACAATGGAGGAGAATTTGAAATAAAAGATACAAGAAAATGAATGAGAAACTAAATATAGAAACTTCAATGAGAGCAGGTGAATCACCATTTAGCAACAAGATTGTGGAAGACAAATTTTACAAGACTATTACAGATGTAAATTGTGAACAAAAAATTGTACTTGCATAGACAGTAAGTGCCAAGAACAAGATAATGAGGTTTTTAGTCCAAACCAATTAGTATTTGAAGTTAATTTTAACCTTCCGTCAATATTAGAAATTGACCTTCCAGTTACATATCTGGTGATATTGTATGCCACAATGCCAGATAAAACTATATTGCAGAAGAGTCAAGTGAAAAAATCAGGAAAACACTCAGGCATAAGGTGCACACTTATTCAGATGTGGTGTATGATAATGGTAATGAAGTTTATTATCACGGAAAAAATTTTTTAAAGGTTGGTAAAGTCCTGCTTGGGAAAAAATGACAAACTGTATTGGTATGGCATGGAGAAGCTTCCTAGCATATTCATCCATGTCAATTGATGAAAGTAAAAGATTGTAGTAATGTGTACCAGGTCGAAAGGAGATCAGAACATAAGACTAGAGATGAAGAACTACCTCTGAAAATTATTGATGTAGATAAGGAGGATGATACTCATGAATATGCTATGCCAGATGAAACTGACTGCCAGAAGGAAGATATGTCTGATGGTAAATGCAAAAGTTCACCTCTGGATGTAAGTAATAATGCAAAACCAAAAACAAATTCTTTTTATCATGTACAAGATGAGAAATGAAAAAGTATGAAGGCAAGCCGAAAAAAGTATATAGCCTAAACAAACTGGAAAATATAAGGACTGAATAAATGTTCATGTGGGAGGAAATGGAGAACAAAAAACGTGTTACTTTGGATTATTTTGACAATTGAAAGAAACTACCTTATCCAGAAAATGCTTTACTTTTATCTGCAGATCAAGAAATGTCCCAGGATGTTGTGAATGCTAAGGAGAGAGAAAACCGAATAACTTGATTAATAATAATGTATTTAAAGTTTTTGTCTATATTTCTGGGATGAGGTAGTATTTACACTATTTACATTCAGTCAGTTAAGTGCCATACGTGAAACACGCTTGGGCGATCATGTCTCTTTCAAGACATGACTGACTGGGCAGAAGATTATCCCGCAGTAGGCTGCCATTGCTTTCTGCGGTAGACTGGTTGCCGACCAAGGCTATTGAACCCAATCTGTCCTGTTATTTAACCCATAACTGGAAGGAATAGACGGATTAATACCTTTCCCAAGGGTATTTGCGCGTAAGTGAATGCAATTAATTCAGCTGGAATTCAAACTCGGCTCCCCGATTTCTCGTTCTTAGCCAATATCTAATGCACTACAACGCACATCCCATGATATCTATCCAAAAACTGAAGTCTGACATCTTAAAAGATTCATCAATGGATTAAATGATGCACCCAGATCTTGGTACAAAACAGTTAAAGACGTACTCTTACAGTGGGGGCGGGGGTACAATTAGTTCATCCAATAATGTCTTATTCAAGTGGTATAAAAGTGGATCATTTATAGAAATTTTGGTTATTCATGTGGATGATTTTACCTTCTTTAGCAATGATTTTTTCAGAAAATTTCATAGAAAAACTAAAAAGAATATTTAAGTTCAGCATGCATTCAAATGGTTCATTTTAAATATTTAGGATCGGAAGTTGTGCAAATGATAGTAAGAGATCAAATAAAACAAAAATCATATATTTCCACAATAATACCAATTAGTATAGCTAAAAGTTATGCCACAAGGAAGACAAATGAATTGACTGCAGAAAAGAAAACTTATTTGAAACGCTTAAGTAGACAAATGATGGGGGTTTCTTCACAAACAAGACCAGATATAAAGCCATGAAGCACAAAAAAAAAATTAAGGTATTTCAGTAGGTCTGCAGCTTATATTTCACAAAACATTTATTTTGCACAAGAAATATTTATGTTTCAACATATTCTTCTCATCCATTTGGCATTCTGGGCTGCTCTTTTTGCTGATGACCATGCATTTGGTTTTCTTGTAGTTTATTTGTAGTCCTTTCTTGTCACTCTCTTCAGCTACCTTCTGTAGAAAGTCTTGTAGTTTCCTTTCCGTGTCTGCTATCAGCACAGTATCATCTGCGTATCTTATGTTGTTCAAATTGTAGCCTCTGATGACAAATCCTGGCATAACATCTAGGGTCCTCAGAATAGTCTCGCTGTACAAGTTGAATAGATCCCGTGAAAAGGCACATCCTTGTCTTATGCCCCTTTTTATCTTTGTATATCTACTGTGTGTTGTGGTGCATTGGATATCGGCTCGGAACGAAAAATTGGGGAGCTGAGTTCAAATTCTAGTTGAATCCACTATATTCACTTACGTGCAAATACCCTTGGGAAAGATATTAATCTGTCTATTCCTTCCAGTTATGGGTTAAATAACAGGAAAGATTGGGCTCTATAGCCTTGGCTGGCAACCAATCTACTGCAGAAAGCAATGGCAACCTACTGCGGGATAATCTTCTGCCCAGTCAGTCATGTCTCTTTCGAGACATGATCGCCCAAGCATGTATCACGTACGGCACTCAACTGACTGAGATCTACTGAATTCATTACCTGTTCATATGTAGACAGTTTGCTGTCAGTAGAGATTCTTGATTACTTATGTCTTTTCTAATTATGTCAAGGTTGCTGAGCATTTCTATCAATTCTTTTTGGTGTATTTTATCTTCATTCTCCGGAGTTTCACCCTTAGTTTGCAAATGACTGGGAGGTGGTCACTTCCACAGTCAGCACTTGGATAGGTTTTGCATTGAACAATTGCATTTCTGAATCTCCTGTTTATGGTTAAATAATGTATTTGGTTTTTCATGTCACCTCCTAGGCTTCTCCATGTTCATAGACATTGTGGGTGTTCTTAAAACCAGGTGTTAATTATTAACTGGGCATTTACTGTGCACCATTGGACCCATTTTTCTCCTTGTTCATTGTGAATTCCTAATCCAAAGTTGCCGGTCGTCTCCTCTTCCCTCTCTTTACCTACCTTGGCATTCAAGTCACCCATTTACTCAGTCAGTCTATAGCTTGCTTTGTTAGGGTAAGCTGAATTATCGTACTCCATGATTGCATATCTGTTGATTATTGTTATAATTTGTTTCTTTAATTTCAGTTACTGTTCCTTTCATCTGAATCAATGCTTTACTACCTGATCCAGGGACTGAACTCTATATTAACCAAAATGAGAAAAATAATTTTCAAAAATACAAATATACTGAGAATTACTTATTTCTGAAATAAAATACTAAATTAAAAACTTGTTATTGATTTACATTATATTTTTTGTGTCCCCTCATCTTAACAACCAAAATTGTGTCTCCCCATCTTAACAAAGTAATATTGGTATCTGGAAATCTTTATAATCAATATTTTTTCTTATTTGATGAATAAAGTTTTTAGCAAGTCATGTGAGTATAAGCAATTATAAATTAATTAATTGAAATCTTAGCTGATTAAATATTAAGTTAAAGTTAAATGAAACATTCTTTTATAACATCATAAGTGATAAAGTGTTTTTACCATATGAGTCACAGCATATTGTCTGACATGTTTTTTGTTTCATTTTTTTTTATTATTTTGCATCAGTTTGAAATAATCAAATGAATTACTAACAGCACTCCAGCAAGTTCAATTTTAGAAAAACACTTTCAAGTTGTGTGCTGTCTGGGTTAAGGGGTCTGTTTTGATGGCATGGCTTGCATTTTATAAAAAATACAAACTTCAGAATATTAAATATATTATCAGTGATAATCACAAAACTGATACATCAGAAGAGTCTAGTTGTCAATGTTTAATGACAATATGCCATGAAATAATTTTCTTTTTATTTCCATCATTTGTTATAGGCTATGTAAAGGCTTTTCCTACTTTTTTATCGTGTTAGTTTATTTGCATGTCTATTTTATATAACAGAATCCATAACTGGTACTGATTTTTAATTTCTTATTCTAAGCATAATGTTTTTGAAAACGAATGCATTTTACAATGTGTTTTTTCTTCTGTTCAGCTCATTTTATTTTTTTAATTTTGAAACCTTTCTGTATACATTTCTCTAACTTTGTTTACTTTCTACATTCATTTCATTCTTTTTGAAACAACTTTCTGCCAACATTTCTTTGACTTTGCTTACTTTCTACATTCATTTCTTTCTTTTTGAAACATCTTTCTGTCAACATTTCTTTGCCTTTGCTTACTTTCAACATTCATTTCTTTCTTTTTGAAACATCTTTCTGTCAACGTTTTTTTGACTTTGCTTACTTTCTACATTCATTTCTTTCTTTTTGAAACATCTTTCTGTCAACGTTTTTTTGACTTTGCTTACTTTCTACATTCATTTCTTTCTTTTTGGAAGATCTTTCTGTCAACATTTCTTTGACTTTGCTTACTTTCTACATTCATTTCTTTCTTTTTGAAACATCTTTCTGTCAACATTTCTTTGACTTTGCTTACTTTCTACATTCATTTCTTTCTTTTTGAAACATCTTTCTGTCAACATTTCTTTGACTTTGCTTACTTTCTACATTCATTTCTTTCTTTTTGAAACATCTTTCTGTCAACGTTTTTTTGACTTTGCTTACTTTCTACATTCATTTCTTTCTTTTTGGAACATCTTTCTGTCAACATTTCTTTGACTTTGCTTACTTTCTACATTCATTTCTTTCTTTTTGAAACATCTTTCTGTCAACGTTTTTTTGACTTTGCTTACTTTCTACATTCATTTCTTTCTTTTTGGAACATCTTTCTGTCAACATTTCTTTGACTTTGCTTACTTTCTACATTCATTTCTTTCTTTTTGGAACATCTTTCTGTCAACATTTCTTTGACTTTGCTTACTTTCTACATTCATTTCTTTCTTTTTGAAACATCTTTCTGTCAACATTTCTTTGACTTTGCTTACTTTCTACATTCATTTCTTTCTTTTTGAAACATCTTTCTGTCAACGTTTTTTTGACTTTGCTTACTTTCTACATTCATTTCTTTCTTTTTGGAACATCTTTCTGTCAACATTTCTTTGACTTTGCTTACTTTCTACATTCATTTCTTTCTTTTTGAAACATCTTTCTGTCAACGTTTTTTTGACTTTGCTTACTTTCTACATTCATTTCTTTCTTTTTGGAACATCTTTCTGTCAACATTTCTTTGACTTTGCTTACTTTCTACATTCATTTCTTTCTTTTTGAAACAACTTTCTGCCAACATTTCTTTGACTTTGCTTACTTTCTACATTCATTTCTTTCTTTTTGAAACAACTTTCTGCCAACATTTCTTTGACTTTGCTTACTTTCTACATTCATTTCTTTCTTTTTGAAACATCTTTCTGCCAACATTTCTTTTACTTTGCTTACTTTCTACATTCATTTCTTTCTTTTTCAAACATCTTTTTGTCAACATTTCTTTGACTTTGCTTACTTTCTACATTCATTTCTTTCTTTTTGGAACATCTTTCTGTCAACATTTCTTTGACTTTGCTTACTTTCTACATTCATTTCTTTCTTTTTGAAACAACTTTCTGCCAACATTTCTTTGACTTTGCTTACTTTCTACATTCATTTCTTTCTTTTTGAAACATCTTTCTGCCAACATTTCTTTTACTTTGCTTACTTTCTACATTCATTTCTTTCTTTTTCAAACATCTTTTTGTCAACATTTCTTTGACTTTGCTTACTTTCTACATTCATTTCTTTCTTTTTGGAACATCTTTCTGTCAACATTTCTTTGCCTTTGCTTACTTTCTACATTCATTTCTTTCTTTTTGAAACAACTTTCTGCCAACATTTCTTTTACTTTGCTTACTTTCTACATTCATTTCTTTCTTTTTGAAACATCTTTCTGCCAATATTTCTTTGACTTTGCTTACTTTCAACATTCATTTCTTTCTTTTTGAAACATTTTTCTGCTAACATTTCTTTGACTTTGATAACTTTCTACATCAATTTCTTCTTTTTGAAACATCTTTCAGTCAACGTTTTGTTGACTTTGCTTACTTTCAACATTCATTTCTTTCTTTTTGAAACATTTTTCTGCCAACATTTCTTTGACTTTGCTTACTTTCTACATTCATTTCTTTCTTTTTGAAACAACTTTCTGCCAACATTTCTTTTACTTTGCTTACTTTCTACATTCATTTCTTTCTTTTTGAAACATCTTTCTGCCAATATTTCTTTGACTTTGCTTACTTTCAACATTCATTTCTTTCTTTTTGAAACATTTTTCTGCTAACATTTCTTTGACTTTGATAACTTTCTACATCAATTTCTTCTTTTTGAAACATCTTTCAGTCAACGTTTTGTTGACTTTGCTTACTTTCAACATTCATTTCTTTCTTTTTGAAACATCTTTCTGCCAACATTTCTTTGACTTTGCTTACTTTCTACATTCATTTCTTTCTTTTTGAAACATCTTTCTGTCAACATTTCTTTGACTTTGCTTACTTTCTACATTCATTTCTTTCTTTTTGGAACATCTTTCTGTCAACATTTCTTTGACTTTGCTTACTTTCTACATTCATTTCTTTCTTTTTGAAACAACTTTCTGCCAACATTTCTTTGACTTTGCTTACTTTCTACATTCATTTCTTTCTTTTTGAAACATCTTTCTGCCAATATTTCTTTGACTTTGCTTACTTTCAACATTCATTTCTTTCTTTTTGAAACATTTTTCTGCTAACATTTCTTTGACTTTGATAACTTTCTACATCAATTTCTTCTTTTTGAAACATCTTTCAGTCAACGTTTTGTTGACTTTGCTTACTTTCAACATTCATTTCTTTCTTTTTGAAACATCTTTCTGCCAACATTTCTTTGACTTTGCTTACTTTCTACATTCATTTCTTTCTTTTTGAAACATCTTTCTGCCAACATTTCTTTGACTTTGCTTACTTTCTACATTCATTTCTTTCTTTTTGAAACATCTTTCTGCCAACATTTCTTTGCCTTTGCTTACTTTCTACATTCATTTCTTTCTTTTTGAAACATCTTTCTGCAAACATTTGTTTGACTTTGCTTACTTTCAACATTCTTTTATTTGTTTTTGAAACATCTTTCTGTCAACATTTCTTTGACTTTGCTTACTTTCTACATTCATTTCTTTCTTTTTGAAACATCTTTCTGTCAACATTTCTTTGCCTTTGCTTACTTTCTACATTCATTTCTTTCTTTTTGAAACATCTTTCTGTCAACATTTCTTTGACTTTGCTTACTTTCTACATTCATGTTTTCATTTTGTTCTATTTTTCTTCCTCATGTCTTTTATATCATTATTATTTTACTGTTTCTATTTCTTTCTTTTCATATTCTTTTTTCTCCTTCCAACTTGTATTTCCTTCTTCTTTTTATGCATATTCATTATTTCTTTTACTGCTTGTATTTCTTTCTTACCAGGTTTTTTACTTCTTGTACAGGATGCAAAGAATGAATTGTCAAAATTATGTAAAAAATGCCAATAACGCTGACATCTCATTTTAACAGATATATTTACCAAAATTACACACAAATATCTTGAAAGAGTATCTAAAGAGTAAATTTATTTAATAAAACCACCATTGGATTCAACTATGACCTCAAGATGACTTCATAACACCCCGCATCTCTTCTGGACAGTCTCCTTAATCCTTGCGTTCAGTTCATTTTCAGTGTTATAAGGAGTTTTGTTAGTCTCATACACAACTCTGCCCCACACATAATAATTAAGGAGTTTGCATTCAAACCATATGTATGAGGGGATGTGGTCACAGAAATTATCTGATAGCTATTACTTTGTCCTTCTGCTTGTGTGACATGGTGCAGAGTCATGTTGTCAGACATAGGGTCTTTCAGCAGCCACATACTTGACCCAGAGCAGCACTACTTCCTCAAAGCACTTAATTCAGGTTTCCATGTTGAGTCTGAAGCCTTGTTGCTGTTACAAGGAGTTTTGTTTGTCTCTTGCTCAAATGCACCCCACACATGATAATCAAAAAGGTTTAATTCTTGGAACTTTTCTATGCCATTTCCAAATTTCTGGTGAAGCAAATTACATCATAGTGCTCTTTATCTCACAGACGATGCCCAACTGACTTTATACTATACTGTGCACACAATAAAAATAAAAAATAAAATGAGGACAGTTTACCCATCACACTCTGTATTTCCTTCTTTTTTTCATCTGTTTTTTTTTTCATTTATTTTCAACTCAAATTTATTCACTTATCTTTCTGGCTTCTTTTCTCTTCTTCTTCACCTTTTCTCTCTTTTAATCTTAGATTTCATTCATTTTTTCTTTCAATTTTGAAAAGCAAATATCCTGCTTGTTGCAGTTTTGTTTTGCTTTCTTTTTTTTTTCTTCATTTTTTTCTTCATTTTGATATAGACCTTGCCTTCTTCCTACAAGTAATTTTTTTCTTCTCAAACATTAGAAACTTAGTTTACATTTTTCTCTTTCATTGTTTTTCCTTATTTAACCTCATTCTTAATTTCTACATAACTTTTTATCTTAAATTTATTCTTTTGATTTTTTTTCTTTTTTCAAAGAAATGGTGCCTAAAATTTGTGATTGGCATTGCCCTTACCTTTTAACAATGAAAAATTCCATTACTTCCCAAACATTCTGCATTTATTCTTGTAGAAAATATGATTCTTCTTTTGCTTCCATTTAATTCAGGAATGAAATTCAAACAGTAAAATCCTCCATTTAACTTGCGTACACACATCATACACTCACAGCCTTTCCAACATCTGACACACTTAAAAACATAACACACACTTTGACAATAACATATATACTTATAAATTAGCACATACAACTATTGTTGCAACATGTACACACACATACAAAATGCATACATATACACATATTTTGTTCAATTGTTGAAATTTGCCTTGAAACGTGTGCATCGAGGAAATATTTCTTTACAAAATATTTCTTTTTCATCTTGATTTTAAATGGAACTAAATGGTAAAATCTTAGGATATTTTGAATTAACTAAATAACATTTAATTGACAGAACTCAGAATAAAATCTTTAAGAAGCTCCAAGTTACCATATTCCTTGAATGAGAAAAAAAAAAGAAAATGGTTACTTAGAGAGTAAGATAAAAAAAAATAACCTTTGGTGATAGTAACCTTTAATTAGATGTTTATATTATTCAGAAAAAATATATATCAGTAACAACTTTTATCCATTAATATGAACATATTATTTTCTTATATTTGATAAAAAAATGCATCTTTACCCAAATGGCTGATAACCAGGAACAGAATTATTCAGATGACTGAAAAAATATCTAACAAAAATGATAAGTTATAAAAAAAATAAATACTACTTTGAAGATATACACATCCATCTTCAATAGATAAAATATGTGAATATCTTACAAATTTCTGATAGAAAAGGAAACAATAAAAAACATTAAATTACAAAACAATATAGTAATTAATAGTAGATGTGTTTTCCTATATTTGTCAATACCTTGCTGTAAAATATTCATTCAGTGTGCAATTCTCACAATTCTTGACAATAAATCTAAGACCAAGACTAAGATAAAGATGAAGACAACAGTTCAAAAAAATGTAAGTAATGTAAATAACTTTAGTTCAAATATATATATATATATATATATATATATATATTAAAAAAGGATTAATTCAAAGATGTTGAATGGCCATTTCGATATGAAGATCCCCACGGGGAATAACACATCACCTCAGCAACAGAAAAATCCTTTCAGAAACTGGAGAAAAATTAGTCTACTTTTCCTTTTTAAATAGATTGCAAAGAAATTAAAAAAGAAAATAAAAAGGAAAAATAAAGGAAAAGAAAAAGAAAAAGAAAAAGAAAAAGATAAAATAAAATCAAATAAACAAGAAAAGAAAAAAATTGACATCGTCTGGGTTCGCAAAAAAAAGAAAGAGAATTGTAACTAAAAATTAACAGACAGCCGTGTTAAATCGACATAAGGTTAAGCAACAAGGAAAAAAGGTGGGAGATAAGAGATATAAAGGAAGGAAGGGAGGGAAAAAAGAAAAGAAAAGAAAGAAAATTTTTTAAAATATTACAGACGCTGGACAAATTCAAAAACCTAACTTCCCAAAAACGTTGAAATATTAGAAAAAGGCCTTTACTTAAAAAGGCATAATTATTTATAAAAGGGAATAAAAAGATATAGGATTTAAAATAAAATTATTTTTTAAAAAATTAGGTCATTTGAATTAAACGAAATAAAGATATATATATATATATATATACACAATACAAAAATCTAGAATTGAGCCGCCACCTACCACGGTTTCACACAAACAGTTCTTCAGGGCAAGAGGCTCTTGAAGAACCGTTCATGTGAAACCGCGGTAGGTGGTGGCTCATTTCTAGATTTTTATATTGTATTCTGCTCTACTTTCGTACTTTCGTATCGAGCACTTTGCTGTTAAGGTTTCATCTTGGGTTTTTTTTTCTTTCAAACAAGCACTAGACATATTGTTCTAGTGTGCTGTTTGTTTCTTTTTTCTCCCCCTTTATTTAACCCATGAGGTAGTCCTCGCCGAGTTAGAATACGGTTTATATTACTGTCAGTTAGCTTTATTTTCGGATATTTAGTCTGTTATTATTAGTGTTGACTTACTGTGATTAAGTTCATTACTATATATATATATATATATATATATATATACAATTCACTTCTGGCCAAAGTTCGAAATTTCTATTTCTTTGCCACTTCTGTTTGTTATTCTCCCTTCATGCATTTTCTCACTTTTTCCTCTTTGTTAAGTCCAGGCATTGCATGACTGATATCTGTATATGTCTATATTTTACTTCCTACCTAAATTTGGGGCCGATTTCTCACTGAGCCGTTTTCATTGGCTTCTTCCTCTCATTTCTTTCTTTCTCTCTTGTTTTCTCCTTTGTTTTTATTTACTCTGTGTTCTTCTCTTTCCTCTCTCTTTCCCTTTTTTTGATTCCTTTTTTTGCTATCTCATCTTTCCTGTCCTCTTTACCACTTACAAAACGTTTTCTAATAATAAAAGTTGTTGGATCTGATAAGGTAATTTAATTTATTGCCCCTCTTATACTCAAAAATTCTGACACATTTTCTTTACACAGTTTTGTCTTTCTTTACAACCTGAAGATGCTGAACCTAACACATGTAGGCAATGGATCACTGTGTTAGGTCAGGATGTTTTTCTACCTGAATCCATCTTGCACATATACAAATCAACCATCCGTTCCTGCATGGAATACTGCTGTCATATATGGTCAGGCGCCCTTGCTGTTCATCTCAGTGTTCTTGACAGGCTCCAAAGGAGAATCAGTAATGTGATAGGTACCGACTTGGCGGCTTGACTCCAGCCACTTTCTCACCGACGGGATGTGGCTTCCCTCTGTCTGTTCTATAAATATTTTCATGGCTTCTGCTCTGACGAACTTAAGTCACTGGTGCCCCTGCCACATGATTTTACTTGTGCAACCAGACTGGTAACTGGGTCCAACGCATTCACAGTTAGATCAACCAAATGCAGCTGACAATTCTACTCCAGCAGCTGCTTTCCAATCAGTTGGATGGGAGGTAATATACACCAGTCCTGACCATAAAACTAAGACTTCTGGCTAAAGCTTTATTAACAATCTTTACTCCTCGGCAATTTTTATTGATTTAAAAAGTGATGATCAGAATTGTAATAAAGCCTGATATGATAAAAGTGAATTTATACACTTTTTTTCATCTTGAGAATTTAAAATAAAAAATATTAAACACTTTTTATTTATTAAATTGTTTATTTACAAGAATAATATTATATTTACAACATTCTAAAATCTAATACAATTGTAAATGCAATATTTATCAATTACCAAATTATAAAAAGATAAATATGAAAACAATTTTTTATTCATAAAAATTTATAAATATTTACTAAATTATCATGAGTGAACTATAAATAATCCTTACTTATCAATTTATAAAGTTTGAATCAATTGGCAATTAGCCAATGTTTGCCAAATATTCCAATAATAGGCAAACTGGTACTTTTATGCTTGCAAAAATAATGTTTTTCCATTGACACATCTATTATTTAACTATTTTCACTTGATTTTATAAGAGAAATATGATTCTGTATGTAGGCAATTTGTATTTCTGTTGTGATGCTGTTAACATATTCAGTGATAAACATTAATGTCGGGTACAAGGAGAGAAAGAATATTTCCATTTGCCTCATGAATTGTATTGAACTATATTTTTTTTACTGAAAATGTCTTTTTGCTGTTCCTCCTATTTTTGTGGTAAACCAGGTTACGTAAAAAAATTATGCCTTGAACATTGAAAGACGGACTATCAAAGATAAGAAATCTGATTGGTTTGGTTTGTTTTACGGCATATCAATCCCTTGGGGGTCATTTAATGCCAGACATTAGTTATTTTAGTATGGTGGGTGGAAATATATTCTTGTTGGTAACATTTTTCCTTCAAAAACGTATTTATGTTGGTAATATTTTTCATTCAAAAATGTTTTGTTGATAATTTTTTTCCATGGAAAAAATGTTTTGTTGGTAATATTTTTTATTCAAAAAAGTTTTATTGGTGAACTTTCATAGCATTTTGATCCCAGTCTGGAGGTTAACTATTTACCCATAGCTGGGACCCTAACAGGTGCTACTACTCCAGGACTCAAGAAATCTGAGATCAAAAGACAGCACAAACCTATTCTTTATTCCTAATCAATGCTGATAATTGAATTGTCACAAATATAAGAAGGATCTCAGAGTTATGATAAAATAGAACAGAAACAAGTTAAAAGATGAGTCAAAAATTAATGATAATAATGTTTCATTATTTGTCTATATTTCTGAGATGAGGTAGTATTTAAATATCAAAAATCGATAATTGAAAAAATCGGGTTATAGAAGGAGTGGTCCGATTTTAATCAAATTTGATACGCTCATAGATAAAGACATAAGAAACAATATTCAGAAGTTTCAAGTTTGCAGTTCTTACAATAGTGCAGAAAATTGATAATATATATATATATATATATATTATTATTAATTGATAATATATATATATATTATAAATTGATAATATATATATATATATTATTATTATTAAAAGGCAAGATGTTTGTGTGTGTCTGTTTATCTGTCTGAATGTCCTTTATACAAATCCATAATTTTTATTCAATTCTCAACAAACTTCACACAAATATTCTTTAGGCTGAGTCTGAGCTCCAGGACCATGGATTAGTTTTAAAGCTTTCATTACACCTGAGCAATGCCGGGCTATACTGCTAGTAAAATATATGTGGAACAATTAAACAGTTGATGATTCCGTGAAAGAACCTAATGATTTCTTTGATATATCTTATGACTCATTAGAGTTCTAGGGGGCAGCATATGTACTGAAGCTGCAGTAGTAGTGTTTCTTTTGGGCACAATGGCCAGACAGTGCCTACCTTCTCCAGGCTGGTTTTGAATTCAAAGTTTTCCTCCTTCTAGATTGGCTGCTACCCAAGGCTATAGAACCCAGTCTGTCCTTCTATTTTACCATAACTTGGAAGAAGAGATGGATTCATATCTTTCCCAAGAGTATTAGCACGTAAGTGAATGTTATGGATTTGACTGGAATTCAGCTCACCAATTCAAATTTCAGTCAAATCATTCCTAATGATGTATGAAAGATTAAAGAAAGAGACTTTCCAAGTTTTTGTAAGTTGTTCAAATTCCTGTTATGAGCTTATTATTATACATATTTTTTTTTATTCATTTAGTTTTGTTCAATTTTATTCAGTTTAGTTTTTTTTTTTAAACTTTAGTTTTAGATTCCCAATTAACCCTCTTCAGGAGCTAGTTTTTATGTGCAGCTTTTAAGCTAATATATTATGAAATATATGTGGAACAATTAAATAGTTGATGATTTTGTGGGAGGACTTAAGGATGTACAAGAGATTAAAGCAAGATCAGTTAACTAATTTTTGACTGTATAATTTATCTCCAGATAGCAATATATTGCAAGTTTTACAGGTATTAAATTAACTGATTTTGAGTTATATCAAATGGGAAACGTGAACATTGCATAAAATTGAGAATCTTTGCTGTTACTTTGTGTGTGCAGTAGGTTAACATTCATTTCTCATTAACTCTTTCAAAGTACCCCAAAGAAGACTTGGAAATTAAAAGTTTACATTGATTGTATTTGTTCATACTTCTGAGATGCGGTAGTATTTACGTTATTTACATTGTTCAGACTGTTTTCCTCATCTTTATTGCCAGGTTTACGATGTTTCGATAGTTGTAAACTTCAGCCTTCTTCAGGTGCTAGAAATTTCATACCGAACCCTTTATTTCAATCACTGGGGTGAATGTAATGGATTCAACTGGAATGTAACAATGTAAATAATATTTTTATTATTATATGTTTTCTAAGCTGTTTTATTACTTCAACTCGGACATTTGCTTGGGCTCTTATTTAAACTTACAACATGATACAGTGTCTTTTATTTATACGTGATGTACAAGCTACGTATTAAACACAAGAATATACACAAATATTTAACAGAAGAATATTAATTGCAAGCTTGCTTGAATTTAAATTTTTGCTAGTTTTTGTAATTTAATACTGTTCCTTTTAAAGAAATGTGGTTCTACAGAAGGATGTTGAGGATACCATAGACCAAACATGTGAGCAATGACAAAGTTTTAGAGAAAATGTAAAAAAATGGAAACATACTTAACATCAGGAAGAGACAACTGAAGTGTCTAGGGTACATAATGAGGAAAGAGTGCTTGGAAAATTTGATACTCATTGGACAGGTCAGAAACAAGAAGGAGAGAGCTAAGCAATGCATGACCTAACTAGTGAACATTAATAAATAGATGAATGAACAAGATTTAGAAGAAATAACAAATAGACAAAATTTACTAAGAGCTACAAGGGACAGGAAATTGTGGAGAGCCATGGTTGGCAATGTCCTGAAGGGACAGAGCACATAGAAGAAAAAAATACAAATAAGAGGGAAAAAAATACAAATAAGAACATTTCTGGGAATCACTTTTATTCTTTCTGTCCCCTTTTTGTACTCAGTCATTTGAAAGAATCAGTTACCATAATTATTATGATCACTTTAAGGAATAATTTCTTCAGCAAGTCTTTTTATGCAAATGATATCTTGGTCAGAAAGATGAGAGTTTATATGGGTTAGATGTTAGTCAGATTTGATTTCTACATTGATTGGTTCTTGAGCATAAAAGAGAAAACACAATAAACCACTTTAATTTGATTTCATTTCAATTCATTTTTACTTGTTATTTTTTTCTTTTTCAAATTGCAGCCAATAATTTCATATCCTTGACTTTGTTGTATCAGGAATTTTTTTTTTTTAATATTTAATTGAAAGCAGACTATCCCATCTTCTTGCGTCATAATATGCTGAAGGCTCTGAAAAAGAGGTTTGGTTACTTGGGTAAGGTGTGGGAGAAGAAAAAAAGAAAGAGGCAAAGAAGGTGAGAGAAAAATGGGAAATTTTCTTCATTAAGATAGCTTTGTTGAAAATTAAGAAATCATAAAAATATGAATACAAATCACCAAAAGGAGTTATAATAATGATTATACTACAACTAATAATTATAATGGAAAAAATAAAAAGTAAAAATTCAAAAATAGCAACTGTAATAATGATAATAATATAATTATAATCAAGATGATAATAATTATAATGATAATAATAACAATGATAATGATTTTTTAACAAAATGAAAGTTGGAATTTTCTGACAATAACATCACAATGATTGGTTCCCATTGAGAGAAATGTATTTTTCCTTCCTTTCATTTTTTGTTCCTTTGCTTTCAATTGTTTGTTTTTTCCTTCTTTCAATCATCATCATAAATTCCATCTTTGTCAGTATGCTCTTCATTTCCCTCCCTGCCCCAATCCACTCTTTGTCTGCTTAATTCTTTCCTTGCCTAATTCTTCATTTGTTTTACTTCCCTCCCATTTTTAAAAAGCAAATTTCCTTCTTCCATCTACTTCTCACTTTTCAACTAATTTCCTATCCCCTGTTATTTTTCTTTCTTGCTCTCAATATCCTTTGCATCTGTCATTTTTCTTAACTAAAATCCTCATCAGCTCATTTTTACTCTTTCTCTCTTTGCCTGTATTTTTCTTCTTCTTATCTATTAAATAACTTAATGCTTTTTTTTTTCTAGTTCAATTTCTATCAGGTAGTGTTATGGATAGTGACTAGGAATGAGAAATCAGAGAGCCAAGTTCAAATTCCAGTTGGTTTCATTGCATTCACTTATGTGAAAATACCCTTGAGAAAATAATGAAGCAGAATAAAGAAAAAGATGAATCAGTTAGAGGGGGTCTCCAAGAGAAGGATGGAAATACAGGTGTGATGACAGTTGCAAAGGTAGAGTGAGAAAGGAAAAGAACAAGATACCCAGGGTGATGTAGAAAGGAAAAGGGAAGAACTGGAGCCAAGTGGATAAGAGATGGGAATTGACATTGCATTTAAATTCCTGAAGGTTGTAGCCATCAGGAAAGCTAGTATATGAAAGAGAGTTCCACAGGTGGGAAGTGCGAGAAAAGAAGCTACTTGAGTAGAAGTGCTGGCTGCATTTGATAGATTTAACTGTAAAAGGGTGGGACCTTGTTGCCAGTCTGATTGCATGAGTAAATTCTTGTAGAGAGGGCACCAGTGACCTTAGATGGTTGGAGCAGAAGCCATAAAAATATTTGTAGAAGAGACAGAGTGAAGTCACATCCTACTGGTGAGAAAGTGGCTGGATGTCATAAGTGAGATATTACACTCTAAATATGTTGTTTGAATTTCTTTTGTGAGTTTAATATTATGCATATTTGCTATCTTATTCAATTTATATTAAACTGAATAAATATTCAATTTATATGTTATATTTATATTAGAATTCAGTTTATAATAATCACATAATCACCCAAAGCATGTATCACGTATGTCCTTAACTGACTAGATTGGCGGTAAAGTCACGTCACTTTACTAGATATAGCTGTACATTCTATGTTAATTGTTTACTCTATCGCAATTTTAGCTTGTGGAACTCTTTTTTCTTCATGGTCAATTTGTATCTTCAAAAATTTAAATGCAACATCAGTCGTAACTTTCTGTCTTCTTAATTCCTGTTTTTATTGTTTTCTGCTGTACATTTTTTAGTTATTGTCAAACTCAGTAATCTCTTGCGTATTAGTGGCTTTATTGCCTTGTTGGGATAAGATTGTAAAAAAGAAAGAACAATATATTGCTGCATTTTAAACAGAAAAATGCACATGGCATTGTGACAGGTGATGAAAAATGGGTTTTGCATGTCAACAGAAAACAAAAATGTGCAGTGATTATCACTACTCAAAGACAATTGAGCATATTAATTGGCAAACAAATCTACAGTGGTGTACAAGAGTTTAAAGATCAGTTTACCAATTTTTTGACTGATTTTTTATAGTGATTGATCTCCAGATGAATCATCATACAATTATTATTATTATTATTATTATTATTATTCTATATGCAGTGTTCCTTCAGGATATAGATGATCATGACCTTATTCCTTGTACCTCTTAACACCCTTTTTCTTGTTAACCCTCCCAAACCCTGCTCTGCAAGCTATTTGCTCAAGGTCATTGAGTATGTCATGCATTGCTTTCCTCTGTTTCTCTTACCCTCTATCTCTCCTATGAGTATCAGATTCTCTACACCCTCTTTCCTCATTACATGTCCCAGAAAGTTCAGCTATCTTTTCAGATGTTGAATATCAATTTCATTCTCATTTCCATACTCTCCAAAAACCTTGTCATTGCCAACAGGCTTGATCCATGATATCCTCACTCATACTTCTGTAGAGCCACATTTTGGTTGTTTCAAATCTTTCTTTCATTTTTGATAAAATTGTCCAACATTCACTGATATATTGAAGGACAGACATTATATAACAATCCAGTACTCTCTTCTTTGTTTCCAATGAAATTTTTCTGTCTCTCAATAATCTTTTCATGTTTTGGAATGTATCCTTGGCCATGCCAATGCTTCTTCAAATCTCAGTCACACTTTCCATCATGTTTAAATTTCTGTACTTGCTTGATTTTAGTCTTCTTGACCTGTAATTCACATTTTGGGTTCCTCTTTTTACTAATGACGATGCATTCAGTTTTCTTGTAGTTTATGTTTAGTCCTTTCTTTTTGCTTTCTTTAATTGACTCTTTTTAAGACAATGTGTTAAGTAGTAAAGTAGCCTTGACTCTTCAGCCTTGATTAGGAACCAGTCTAGAAGGACAACAATGAATTAAAAAAACATACTGTATATTTCCACCTTTAGATAAGACAAGGTCAAAAATATAACAAATTTTAATGAATTTATCCTATACCAGCTTACTGTTTATATATAGACTCACAGTATAGCCCAGCGTTGCTCAGGTGTAATGAAAGCTTTCAACTAATCCGAGAGCTCAAACTCTTTGGACGTTGGCACAAAAGAGTAAAAAACAATAGTTGTTTCCAGTTAAAGCGAAACCGTAAACTGAAAGAAAAATGAATGAATGTAAGTCAAATTTTGATTTCCTGGTATCGATATCAAATAAGCTTTTTTCATTGTAAACTGAATTTTGAAGGCTAAATAAGCCCTCTGAGCAAATGGTATCATGGCTGAGACTAAGAACTACAATTATACCTATTTAGAGCCAAACCTGAAGCAAAAACTAAAATAAAATGGCTGAAAAAATACAGACATACAGGCAGATAAACAGACACACACACAAACATCTTGCCTTTTATATATATATATATATATATATATATATATATATATATATATTATCGATTTTATGCACTATTGTAAGAACTGCAACCCTGAAACTTCTGAAAATTGTTTCTTATGTCTTAGTCTATGAGTGTATCAAATTTGATTAAAATCGAACTACTCCTTCTATAACCCAATTTTTTCAATTATCGATTTTCGATATTTATCGGAGGTACCTCGACACAAAACCTAGCTAAGAACACTTGCAGATGCTTATAGTACAACTGTGTAAATTTTCAAGAAAATCAGTTCAGCCATTTCGGAGTCTATAGGTAACGGACACACACACACAGACACACACACACATACACACACACACAGAGACAAAGTTCCATTTATAAATAAGTTTAGATTTAGATTTAGATGAAGTTATTAGAAATGTTGTTACTGTATTCTTAGAAATTCAAAATAAATGAAATAACAAAACCTATTCAATATCATGTTTTTCCTATACACATCACCTAAAATGAAAACCATTGTTTTGTTTATGCTTTATCAAATGAACTCTAGTGAATACTGATCTTTTTTCTTCCGCTTTTTTTCCTATATGTAAATAGTTACAAACAACAAGGTGTACTAATGGCCATTTACTTATACTTCATCAACCATCACAAAATAATGCTAATACTAGATTGGATTGTATGATAATAGTACATTCCATTGCTGTGAAAACAGTTAAAATGTGATGTTTATATTTTTTCATGGATACAAGTTGATTTTATTGATATGGAATTATTCTTCAAATAGGCAATTTATTATGAAGTTATGCCAGTAATATATATGAGAGTAATGGTTTTATTACATTTATTATAAGTTTATTTGATGATGTGAATCTTTTCATGTACTTGATTGGTTATCATACTGAGACCGAAGTTAACCTATCAACTGACATCACTCAGATTTTGAAATTTCTTTTTTAGAATTGTAGTTTAAGATGACTCCCAATTTTTAAGGGTGATTTTTGGAATTTAAAGGTCACCTGTGGAAATATAAAGTGTGTAGCCCTGGCAATGCACATACTATAAGCAGCTAATGAAAGGATCGTGGTGTTCCCAATGACTATGATGCCAACTGCAGTTGGCCTTGTTGCTGGTTCAATTTCTATTAATTATTTTTAGTCTTTCCTTTAGTACTAATTCTCCACCAATTCTCTCTCAGTTACTTTTTCCTATTCTCAGTTTCCTTTCCTGCTTCATCTCCCCCTTCCCCTCTCTCTCTCTCCCTCTTAGTTTCTCTTCTTTTTTTCCCTGTTTAACAATACACTTATGTTTTCTTTCTTCTTACTCTGTCTTGCTCTTTCTTAATTGATTTATACTTTCTTTTCTTTTTTCTTTTACCACATCCACTTTCAACTTACTTTATTTCTTTTAGTTGTTTTTCTTTCAATTTCTGTCAATTTCCTTTCTTCTTCATTTTTTGCCTATTTTTTTTTCTATCAAATTTCTTTTTCTCATACTTCTTTTGCTTTCCATTTCACATGGCAGTCAATTATGTTCCTCTTTCTTCCACTTTTAAATCAATTCTATCTCATATTCCATTTCTTTCTGATCTATGCAATATGTCCTCCCTATTTCTCTCTGTCCTTACTTTTTCTTCTCTTTAAGTCAACTACTGCTAAATTTTATTTCTTTCACTGCATTCTCTCTCTTTCTTCTCACCTTTTTGACTTTTTATACCAAAAACTGTCTTCTTTTATTTTCTTTATTTTTCATCTATATTCTTCTCTTTTTGATTCACTCATCTTCAACTAGTCAATCTGAAAAAAATTTTCTCCCTTTCTACATACCCAACTTCACACTCAACCAAATCCATTTAATTATCTCCCTTGTTTATCCTTTTAGTAGTTTTTATAACAAATTAATTTGTCTGGATGTTTGATCTTATATATAGCGGTTGCTATGTTTTTCTTACCCACATTCGGTCCATGTCATTTACTCGTCTGCAATTGGGTAATAAATTACTACTCTTCTTGTATAGGACAATTTAGCAATCGCAGTCGCCTTTAATCTTTCAGCTCTGAAGCAGCTCTTTCATATGTGCGTGGTGATTGGTTAATTTTTAGCCAATCACATATTTTTTTATGTAAACAAAGTTTGTCCTGCGCTTGCTGTTTGATCCACTCTCCTCTCTTATAAGTGGTGCCTTTCAGCAAGCTTGTCAGTAGACCAACAGGCTGGCTAAAGGACTCAAAGTAAGTCTCTTTCTACTCATACCTTACCTAATGCACATACAGACACAGAACTTTGTCTTCAGTCTGAACATTTTCACCAAGAACCTTTGAACTTTGAACTCTTGACCAAAATTTGTATCACAATTACATTCAAAATAATTGTATTTTACATGTTATTTGTTCTTACATGAAAATCCTTCTAACAATTATAACAAACCTTTTCAGTGCAAGAAAAAACTTTCTTCATTTAATTTATTTTGGTCAACAAACAGTTAAATGGGGGGGGGGGGCAACTGTTTCCTCCTACTCTATACTACTATTACATGCTTTGTTTGTTTATTGAATATATTTTAATTTATTGGTTACAAATTGGAATTGTTGTCTTTATTTTTCTTGAATCGTATGTTAGACGAATCATAATATAAATCGTAAAGAACTAAAAATCTTCTACATATATATTATATGAGTACACTTTCTGTCTGTGAACTGATTTACATTTCTTAGAAGTATTTTTTTCTAATCATTCAAGTTTTCAGTATAATAAGTACAGTATATGTATATTACTGACAAATTATATATAAAAATATTTGATATTGTTAAGGCTAAAAATAATGGAATTATTATTAATAAAAAAAGTAAAAGCCAGCATTTTGCAATATCAACTATGAACATGGCCACAATGTATCTGTTACATACTCATCAATAATACAAATATAATAACATCTTCCATATGTAAAAAATTGGAAAAACCATCAAAGCATTATTAATAAAGAAGAAAAAGTCAACCCTCAACAATATCAACTATAAATATGGCCACAATGTATCCATAATAAACTCATTGATAACACAAATATAATAGCAGCACACACACACACACACACACACACACACACACACACACACACACACATATATACACAGAAGATAATTTTTTTATGTGCAGTATAATGTTATGAGATGTTAAAATGATGAAAATTAACCATTTTCTTTGGATTTTTTATATTTGTTGCATATGTTGGCTTATGAATATAAAATTATCTTCAAGCATGAACTGACATTTTTTAAATGTTTTATATATATATATATATATATATATATATATATATATATATATATGCTCAACATTTTGAACATCTATGATTCTAGTGTGTTTTTGTATATATATATATATATATATATATATATGCATGAGGTAGCCTTTATATATATATATAGTCATCTGCAGACAGATCTGTTTTGCTGTATCACAGCTTATCAGTACGCTTAGACATCTGATTGCTTCTAGCCAGGATTGAAACCCAACCGAATTGACATTGGTCGGCAAGTCTACTACTGAGCTATAGGTGCTCGGTAGAAGGAGGCAGATTTTAGCGTGTGATATACCATGTAAACACACGCCAGTAGCTGAGAGTGTTCAAATTCATTACTGAATGAACAATGCATACTTGCTAGAGTAGCTATATTTTCAAGGTTCCTCTACTGTGTGACTTAATTTCAGTCATGGTCATTTTCTGTTGCCATAACAGAATGTGACATCACAATTGTAAAATTCAAAATTCACTCAACTGAGTCACTTGCAATGGCAAAATAAAATTTTGCTTTGCAAGAAAAATCACCTCCAGTATATTAAGGGTTAATCAACACTTGATGATTGCATCATGAATGAAATAAAGAGTTGTGCTACTGGTGAAGAACAAAATATAAATTTATTATTGGTATAATTTTTGGCTCTGTTATTATACATCAGTCAGTTGTGCGTTGTGGTGCAGTGGATATTGGCACAGAATGACAAATCGGCAACCCAAGTTTGGATTCCAGTTGAATTCCTTGCATTCACTTAGGCACAAATACCCTTGGGAAAGGTATTAATCCATCTGTTTCCTCCAGTTATGGGTCAAATAACAGGACAGATTGGGTTCTATAGCCTTGGTTGGCAACCAGTTTACCACAGAAAGTAATAGCATCCTACTGCGGGATAATCTTCTGCCCATTCAGTTATGTCTCCTTTGAGACATGATCACCCAAGCATATATCCCGTATGGCACTTAACTGACTGACTATTATACATCAAGCCCCAGCACTCAATATGCAATTATATATATATATATATTGTAATTTTGTTATTACAACGGTTTATAAAAGCATTATATCATGACAAAAAATTTTCATTTTTCAGAGCAATACTGTTCTTCTTCAGGTGATATGTTAAAATAAATGGTGAAAATAGTTTATTTTGAAAATATCAGATGAATTCATGATTATTTAGAAAAAATATCAGATGAATTCATGATTATTTAGAAAATTAGGGAGTGTTAGTTGGAGAATATGCTTTTAGATGAGTCAGTATTGCTCAATCAAAAGTGAGAATTAGGTAACTACAGAGTTGAAGATCTGGGTCGCGAAAGGAAGTAGGATGGCTTGGTGTCTAGACATGTCACTTTCTAATTTTGTCATGATAAGATACATAGTTGGACCATAGATTATATAAACAGGTAAACAGTAATTAGGATTAAATAATTATGTTATACTTAGGTATATTGTAGTTAAGGAAAACAAGTTTTGTGTGGGTCATTTGTTTTAGTAAAATAATTTTTAATTTTCAAGTTATATTGGAGCATAAGTTATAAATAAAATATTCTTATTTATTAATTTTAAAGAGAATTATTTTGCCTGGGTAAGATACATTGTGAGACTATATATTATTTAAATGGGTAGACTATGATTTTTAACAGCAGGTTTAATTTTAGGTTTTTTAAATTAGATTTTGTACTACCTCATAAGGGGCTGGAATGTTTAGTTTATAATCAGGATTAAAAATTTTTTTTTAATCATTTCACCCCAAGCAAGGCATTCCACTGCCACTATTGCACAGGGGGTTACATAGGGGAAAGTGATGAGAAAGAGGGGTTAGTTATAGGAAATGTCGGGAGGAGGGTGATAGATGGATGAGGATACTGAGGATGGGGGTTGGGTAGATGGGAAGAGTGTTTGAGAGAATGGATGCATTAGTGTGATAAGAGGTGTCTATTGACCTTACATTTAAATTTCTGGAGATTGTAGCTGTCGGGGAAGCAAGTATATGGAAGGGAATTTTACAGGTGGGAAGTGCGAGAAAAGAAGCTGTTAGAGTAGAAATTGCGGTTACATTTTATCTGTTTCACTGTAAAAAAGTGGGACCTAGTTGCTAAGCTAGTATCTCATGCAAATTCATACCTAGGGGGCATAGAGTACATACTAACCAACTTTATTTCCTTTTTCCTTTTTTCCTTTTTTTTCCCCCTCATCTTACCCTTCCCTTGTTTCTTTTTTCTTTGGGGTTTTGGGGGTCAAATTCCAAAATGAATCTCCATTCTGATTAGCCACAAGAAACACCCACATACATTCACAGCAAACCAAAGGATTTTGTCATTTAAATGTAAATCATCTGCACAACTAACATCAACATTGCCTGATGATGAGAATCTATCTCGAAACATAGAAATTTCCATGTCGCAATGTACAATTGATACATAACTATCTAATTATATTAAGCTCTATAATACTCATTATATTGAGCACTGTTTATAATAAAATTAATGCCAGAGCACTCAAAATCAAAAAACCTTGAATCCTCTTCACCTGGAATTATATATATATATATATATATATATACTTTTTTTTTCCATTTGTATACAAGTTATTATGTGACCTAGGTTTCTGCCATGATTGGTGTCTTCAGGTGATTTTTGATAACTCATTACTGGAAATTGCCTAAAGACACCACTCATGGTAGAAACCTAGGTTGCTTAATAAGTTGTTTACAAATGGAAAATATTCAAAAGTTCTGCAATATAATTGTATTGAACACTTTTTAATGCAAATGTACACTGGTCTAATTTTATTATGACCATAAAACTAAGTAATTAAACAATCAATAAATGTCAACTACAAAATTACATTTTTCTTTACTCTATGAAATTTTTTGATGTCATTGATCTTTTTGTGATGGCTCAGGAAAAACATTTTTGCAATCATTAAATTGATGTGTATTATCAAATTTTTTATGTTTGCAAAGCATTTACTTCTCCTCCTTGGTACCTTGACTGCATGAATTTTAGCATACAACTGGATTGGCAACTAGGTCTCATCATTTTACTGTTGAAATAGTGAGTTATAACCTCATATTCTATTCTAATAGTTTCTTTTCTCACCCATAGAACTCTCTTTTGCTTCCCTGCCACTTATGATCTTTAAAAGTCTAAATGTAATCCTCTTTACTATCTTCTTGAATGCTGTTCTTCTATTGTCCTTTTTCCTTGCTAAAGTCTTTTCATTCTCTTTCACTCTCTGTAACCCCTTGCATCAATACCATCATTGCCTTGCTTGGGGTGTAATGATTTGAAAAAAAAGAAAAGAAAATGGCATAGCAGCAGGTAGCACCCATCATTCTTATCTATAATTATGATGAAAAAGGTTAGAATATACTTGGTTTGACTACCATTTACCAAGCACACAGTCCTGCAGTTAGACAAGTTGAATAAAATAGATGACTGAAGGGGCTTATTGAAAAAAAATAGTGACATAATCTCATCACAAAATTTTGACAATTATTCCTCAGGCCTTATAGTATCAATTTAATAGAACTATTGTTACTAATTTATTAACACTTAACTATAACTATGTAAAGTAAAAAGGGTTCTCAGAGATGATTAAAAAAGTTAAGCTAAGTTTTGGAGCCATTCCTTGCTTTATATATATATATATATATATATATATATATATATATATATATTAATTATTACATAAGAGCATGTAAAAAAATATACTACAAAACTGTACATTTTGTTTCGACATTGAAAGAACAATGTCTTATCAGGTAGCTAACAATGATGGTAATATGTATATATGTACACACATACAAACTGATTGTAAGTAAAATATTGCCTGCTCATATGAATTAATGTAGATAATTGTTCACACAGTCTAAAATGTTTTTATATCTATTCTTATAAATATTGTCTGCTAAATAATAAATAATGTCATATTATAGCCAGTACATTTAATAGGTACTTGTGCTCAACTTCAGGAAGCAGGTAGATTTCATCTTTGGGTGAAAAGAAAGTGTATGCAGGTTGGCATTTCAGAGAATTCCAACAATAAGTACATTTGACAGAATCTCAAAGAGCAGGGTCAGTTGGTGGTGTAATTTTCTCTTATGAAAAAAATATATCAGTTGATATGTTATAATACTTATCCATTTTCATTGTGATGACAGGTTTTCAAGTGCCTATAAATTATGATTCAGCTATGTTTATTACTAAATAAGTTTTTAGAAAATGTGGTTTGACTACCATTTACAGGGCACACAGTTCTGACAATAACTTGAACAAAACAGTTGAGTGAATGAAAAAAGCTCAAGAATAGTGATCCAATCTCATTGCAATACTTTGACAAGTACACTTCATAATTGAACAAACATTGCTATTTTATCTGTCATTAATTAAAATGAGGTTGAATAGAATTGCTTATTGATGGTTGAATAAAAAGTGATAACTGAATAGATTAGATTATCATACTTAAATTATTAGCTATTATTCTTAGTTTTTCTTTGAATTCATTGTTTGTCACTAGATATTTATCATTCATTACTATATATATTATATTTTTTTCTTAATCTGTCCATTTATCCAGAATATTCTTTGCTCATCTTTTTACTATTAATTTTGACTATTTTATCAATAAAATTGGCAAGGAACAAATTATTTCCATCATCCTCTATATGTCAAATTCTTATAAATTGTTTCCACCATGGCATATTATTGTTGTTGTTTTAATATATTTTCTTTCGGTGTTTTTCCTTTATCAATAAAAAACAGTGAGATAAGCATCCTTTGATCATAACTTTTAGCTGTGCTTTCAAATAGCCTTGCTTTGTAGTTTTTATTTGATTTTCTAGTATCAATGGCGGACTGTATATGCAATTTCATAGATAACTCTATTTTGATTTATAATGAAAATGAAAATGCCTACAGATATCAGGGTGTTGTTTACAACAATTTTTCATGCCTAAAATTCAAATTTAACTCATAAAAATGAAAATCTGAAATAATATCAGTTAAACTCATAAAAAATTTACAGACAAGCATTTTCTAAAAGAAATACAATTCAAAGTAAAAATTGTTATTTTTAATTCAGGAAAAAAACTCCCCTAGATAAGATATATCACTTTTGATAATTTTCATTAAAATTTTTCCAAATGCATCTTTGAACATACAGTCAAATAAACATTTAAACAGTAACTCTCCATATTTACCAAATGACACAAATCAACAACAAAATTTCAAACAACGACAAATAAATGAGTAGCACATGTAACTAGAAGAGAAAATAATGATTTAATCAAAATATTGACTTTCCACACAACCTTAAACAAAAGGTTAGGAAGAAACTCTCATCAATATTAGAAAGTGCAATGACAACAGACTTGAGAAATCTAATTTTTTGAAAACTCTTTTAATAAAAAGATAATATAAATTTCAACAATCAGTATTGCTAACTGTTTGATCAATGAATGCTAAATGTTTTCTGTATAGAAACAGCTAATTTCAACATCATTATTATCAGATATATATGAGTTGGCCCTTGCTGTAAAAAATGACAGCAAAATATTTATATCAATATGCCGTCTAAAATGACGGCAACATATATGTTGATGTACCTACTATTGAGTATCTGACATTAATCTGAGCATAACAGGAGGAATATATATACATATATGTAAAATTTCCACTTATTCTACAATTGAGCACTGTTATTACCAGTGTATTTTAATGCTCACAAATTCTAAAACAAAAACATTCCAACCAACTACATTTGAGTGATTCTTTCCTGGTCAGTCAGTGAAGTGCCATATGTGATACATGCTTAGGTGATCATGTCTCAAAAGAGACATGACTGACTGGGCAGAAGATTATCCTGCAGTAGGTTGCCATTGCTTTCTGCGGTAGACTGGTTGCCAACCAAGGCTATAGAACCCAATCTGTCCTATTATTTAACCCATAACTGGAGGGAAGAGGCGGATTAATACCTTTCCCAAGGGTATTTGCGTGAATGCAAGGAATTCAACTGGAATTTGAACTCGGCTCCCCGATTTCTCATTCCGAGCTGATATCCAATGCACCACAACAAACACTTAAATACTCAAAAAAACTGCAATGCAGGAATTCACATTACTGTATTCCCTAAAAACCATAGCAATTCCCAACAGGCATGAATGCTATATTTCTTGCTCAAAATCAAAAGATTCTTACCAGAATGAGATGGAAGGTATTATTTTCTTTACAAATATGCTTAAATAACAAGAAAAACTTTGAAAATTTCAAATTCAAATCTAAAACCAGGCATTACCTGTCTGCAATTGGCAAACTAGCCAACTTTTAAAAAGATGTGATTGATTTAACAAACAAAATCAAGTTTAAAAAGTAAACAATAATTTCCAAAGACTACTAAATAATGAAATAAAAAGAATTTTAAAAAATACACTAAATAAATGAGAAGCACCCCCAAATATGAACACGGTCCGGATGCTTGACTGTGGATACCACACAATCAGGGTGGAATCTTTCACCATCTCGTCTTCTGACACGAATTGATCCATTGTTAGCAAAGCAGCTAAAGGGTGGTTCATCAGGAAAAAAAACACCTTTTTCCAGTTTTCTACAGTTTAACTTTTATGAATGTGTCAAAGGAGACAAAACAAGAAATATCTACAAAATAAACTGGAGGGACCACATGAAAAGAATAAATGAAGGAGTCAGTAAAACTTATAAAAGACGCCAAAATTCAATATAGAAAACATAAATAAAGAAGTAAAAACATCACAGATAAATTGGGTATAAGTGACAGGGTCCAAATACTAAAGGGAAAGCAGGACCATAAAGGACCATAAGGATGACTTTCCAACAACCCCTCCTTTCTACAAATCAACCCAACAAAAACTGAATTAGGAAAAATAAGGCAGGAAATCCTAAAAAATATGTGTAATTCCCTAAGGATTGCTACACAAAATAAACAATGGAAAAATGCAAGTGAATGTATTTCTTGGCTCAAGAAAATTAAAAGCAAAGAAAAAAGGTTCTTGTGAAATATGACATTAAAAACTTCTACCCATCAGTTTCTGCTTTAAGGTCTGCTAAGGAATTTATACACATACCATTAAAATAATTTTACATTGGGCAAATCCCTGATGTTCCACAATGGCAAACATGGATAAAGAAATCTGAAATGGGTGCCCATAACACACCACAAGGTTCATTTGATGGAGCCAAGGTTTTCAAGTTAATGGGCCTATTTATCTTACACAAAAACAAAATAGTTCACAGAGATGACCATGGAATATATAGAGATGACGAATTGATAATTTTGTCGAACAACAAAAAATAAATGACGAAGTAAAAAATAGTATTTTTTAAAGTCTTCAAAATTTCCAGAAAGAGGTCAAAATAAATAAAAAGTTGTTTAATAGACACGGAGCTCATTTTACAAACCGACACTGTATCTCCATACATGAAATCCAACACAAAAGTAAGATTTGCAAATACCAGATCAAATCAACCCACAAATATAATCCAACACATCCCTAAAGATATAGAATATACAGCTCTGGACAAAAGTTTTGCAACACTATGTAAAAGTATAGTTTCAGATATTTTTGAATAACGAAAGTGAGTGAAACCATGAATAATCAATAAATAGGATGTGTTTAATTTGCTTATGCAAATTTTAAGTGATTTGCATGGTTGAGTTCTTGACTCTATGAAATGAGAAGGAATATTTTTTTCTGTGGAGAAGAAAAAAGAAGAGTGTAAAGGTTGGACCATATTTTCTTTTTGAACTATATATTCGGCAGACAGAGTGAAGTTAAAAGCAAAGTGGTGAGAAGAGATTGGACAGTAATTCTCTTTTAAAAACCATATTATTCATTCTGTACATCTAATTGTGATCCAAATTGGAAAAAGCCATTCTTCTGAATCCAAACAATCTGCAATCGTTGCTTTACACAAAGCCGGTCTTAGGTATTGTTAGATTACCAAACAGGAGCAGGTTCATGCAGCAACAGTCACAAGAATAGTCCAGAAGTGGAAGAAAACTGGAAAAATCGAAGTTGGTGTTCGAAGTGGTTGTCCAAAAGTGTTTCCAGAATGAGATGACTGATGACTGGTGTGACTTAGTTTGTCTGATTGACAGGCCAGTAGTCAGCAGTTATTGAAGAGATGGTCCAGCAGTGGTATGAAAGCTTCAGATTGCACAGCACAGCAGCGTTTGTTGACGGAAGGATTGATGTCAAAAAGGCCTGCAAGATAATCACCTTTGACATGAAAAAATATAAAAGATCGACTAAATTTCTGTCAAATTCATAAAAATTAAGCTGTAGAAAACTGGAAAAAGGTGTTTTTTTTTTCTGATGAATCACCCTTTAGCTGCTTTGCTAACAATGGATCAATTTGTGTCAGAAGACGAGACGGTGAAAGATTCCACCCTGATTATGTGGTATCCACAGTCAAGCATCTGGACCTTGTCCATATTTGGAGGTGCTTCTTCTTTTATGGCGTCGGAGAATTAGTGATTGTATCCAAAGGTACGTCAATAAACAAGGAATGGTATATGGACACTATCAAAAATAGACTACCAAAATTTTTGATAGAACACTACTCTGATTGAGATGTGGTGTTTCAACATAATAGTGTACCTTACCATAAAGCAAAAGCTGTGATGAAGTGGTTCAAGAAAAATAACTTCAGAGTTCTGCAAAACTGACATGGTAATTTACCTGGTCTCAATCCCATCGAAAATTTATGGTCCATCCTGGAACCAAAGGTGCATGAAGCTGCTCCAACAACAAGAATTGAACTTGAAGCTATTCTACAAAGATGTTGGACTTCTATTAGATCTAACTGATTGAGTCTATACCAAAGCGAATAAAACTTGTTCTTAAAATTAGAGCAAGGCACATAAAGTATTGAATTTAACATCAAAATTTAACATACATCATAACAAATAATTTTTTTTTACTTTGAAATAGTTTAAATTACTATTTCAAAATGCTGAAGAAAAAAATAGTTGTGTTTTGTTATCGATAACTCAGATTTTTAAGGTGTTGCAAAACTTTTGGCCAGAATTGTAGATTATCTAAAAATTCCTCTTATAAAACAATCTTTGATGAGAGGAAAAAAAGATTATCAAAAAGCTTTAGAAGCAAACAGACATATAAGCAAATTAGCATATAAACCCTAGACGAATGAACAAAAAAGAATGATACAAGAAAATGTAATATAATTTGGTTTAATCTACCTTTTAATTTAGAAGTAAAGTCCAAAATAGGGAAAATATTTTTCAAACTACTTAACAAACACTTCCGCAAAAGCTCCGAGTTACACAAAATATTTTATAGAAACATGGTTAAATTAAGTTACAGCTGGACTTCCAATTTAGAAATCACATAAAGAGACAAAATACCAAAAAACAACGTACATCAGAATACAGTTAATGAAAAATGTAACTGCAGAGATAAAAAGAAATGTCCGCTTGAAGGAGTTTATAAAACTGAAGGAGTCGTCTACAGAGCAGAAGTAAAAGATAAAATATACTTAGGATGTACTGAAAACATGATAGAATAATCACAAATCCACATTTAAAAAAACTTAAAATAGCACCAAACTAGCCAACTATATGTGAAAATTAAAAGAAATGAATGGCAGAAACCCTCACGTAATGTGGAAAATATGAAAAAAAGCTGAAATCTGCAATGGTGCTGATATCTGCAGATTGTACCAAGAAGAAAAGTTGGCTATCGCGTTATTTCCAGAACAACAAAATCTACTAGATGAAAGATTTTAAATAATGTCTGGATGTAGACACATTAGAAAATATTTTCCTACAAATCTGGATGAAAGGATTCCCAGTAACAAACCACTCCCTTACTTTGAACTTCCAGTTATGAACTTATATAAGTGTTGACTGTTGAGCCATCAATCAAAACAAATTGCCTGGATTTATATATATATATATATTTAAATCCAAAATGAAGTGGCTTTATAGTAAAATCCCAAAGAAGATCTTAGAAATATTAATTGTTTAAAATTAAATATTAAAAACAATCCAGCCAAAAGGGCAGGAGCTTGTATAACTGCTAGTAAAGAGAATGAACCAAGCTGATTTGATATTGTCTCTCTTTTTCTATGAGTGTGACAGGAGCGATATATATATATATATATATATATATATATATATATAAATAATTTTCACAACTATGATCTAACATTGCCTGATGACAAGATAGAAATCACCCAATGTATTTTTAATTAAAAACAAATTAATTTACATGATCATATCATGCTCTACTGGCCTGAATAATCAAGAAGTCTTGTTAAGAAAATATGCATCCTTCAGCAGGATTCAAACCTGCATCTCCTAGGGGAAACTGTCAATTGATCTGACTGCTCAACTACAAAGGATATACAGTGAGACAAAGACTGAAATAATGCATTTAAATGCACATTTTCCTAATTTTTTAGAATATTCATATCTGCTCTGTTTTTGTATTTAAATGTAAACAAAGATAATATATATACAAAATTTTACAAAATCAATTACAAAATGGATTAACTCCAACATATTTTTAATTTATTTGGTTAAACCTGATTTTTAATGGATACTCGTATTTGAGTAGATACTCTGTTTTTATAATCAAACAGTATATTTATTTATATCAATCAGCCTGAATAATCAAAAAATTTTTATTAGGAAAATATGTGTCCTTCAAAAGCACAAAATATGCATTAAATGCATAATTTTCGGCATTGTCTAACTACGAACTTTATCAAATTATGATGCAGGAAATCATAACCCTGTTATATATATATATATATATATATTTTAATTCAGAATTCAGCTGATTACACAACCTTGGTTTTAACTTTTCGGTATCTTCAGGCATTTTATATTATATTTATGTATTTAATAAAAAAAGCCTGAGGATATAAAAAGGTTGTGTAATTGGCTGAATTGTGAATTAAAATATTTAAAAGCTCTACATTATATATGTATTGAGCATTTTTTAATACAACTGTGTACTGGACTAATTTAATTCTGACTAATAACTTGTTAACCGCCGACTGACGCCACTTCGGTCAGGTTTCAATCCTGGGTTAAAAGCAGTCGGAGTCTAACCGTACTGATGAGCTGTGATACAGCAAAACAGATCTGTCTGCAGATGACTATATATATATATATATATATATATATATATATATATCTGTAAATTCAAATGAAACTTAGTGGGGAAATAACCATTTTCAACATGTCATTTTAAGACATGCATTTTTTGACCTCTTATAAACAGAGAACGAGGAAAAATTCTAAGCCCAAAGGTTAGCTCTAGTAAAAGAAGAGGTTTGGAGGTATTGGTTTTTATATGCATGTGGCTTGACCCTTGAGTTAGTAGTGGTAGGTGGTGGGGAAGTATCTGCTTAGCCAAATTTTAAAAAAAACCTTATTGTGACTAATTGGAAAAATAGGAAAATTACTGTAATTTATACTTATTTCTATCACTTATGATCTCCCTTTGTTTATTTAGGAGTATATTTTGGTATTGAAATTTCAAAATTTTAATTTTTTCTGTTAAACATAAATTACACCTGTCTCTTAAGCTATTAGGGGTCCTAGCCTTGCCTATGAGCTTCCCTTTTATCTGTGGATTTAAGTTATTTTCTTTTAATTCCCAGTATTTTCGAGAAAGGGCTGTTTGGTATCTTAAACTAGGGTTGGTGAAGGAGAGCCTGTAGTTATAAAGCTGTTGCCTCCAAATTCTCACCGAAATTCCGATATAAACATTACATTTCTGCTTATTTTCCTTAGGGTAGATGGTGGCTTGATAGATTATGTTTTCCAGTCTACATTTACCCTCAACTAGACAGTTATTTCTAGATCTACAATTACAGGGGTGGGTATCATTCTATTCTTTGTATTGGATTCAATACACTTCTTCAAGATTTGGTTATTGTGGAAGCTAATAATATTATACATATTATTAGTACGCAAATAATACGTCAACCAATTCACAAGCCAGTTAGCATATTATTACTATGATTTTATCAAGACTATTAATTCTCAAGTTATGAACTCTAATTTTTGCATTATTAAAAGTAAAATTATCTAAAGAAAGCTAACGTGAAACCAAAGAAATAAAAAGCAATATATTAGCCTGACCCCACCTTTTGTTGCTAATGAAATATCCCATTGTTTTATAATGAGACACTTCTGCTCATTGGACTAACAGGATATCTTATTACTAAGAAAGAGGTGATCAGGTTGTGTGATGGCTGCATTTATAAAGTCACGTTGTGTTTTATATTATAGAATTATTAACAATGATGAATTTTTTTATAACTTCCTTTATCCGTCATATGAATTTATTAGAATCATTAAGTTCTTCATAATTCTGGTTTATGACACACTTTTTATCTTTTCTTTATTTTTTTTTCTTTTTCTGGTGTTTGCCCCCTGCTGCTCCCAGGAAATTGGGGGGACAGCCTGCTGTGGTGAAGGAAACGGAAAAAGACACAATCAGTGTAAAATTCTGTCCTCACACATCGACAGTGAAGATGGCTGGAGCGATGGAGACGCCACAATGGACAAAACCCACCAACTTCCTGGTAAGACGACCAAATCTCAAACAGTCACATCTTCCTGAAAATCAATTTTCTTTTCTTTTTTTCTTTATTCTGTTGTTGCTATGATAACTGAGAAACAAATCTGAGGGAAAAGTTGTTATGAGTAACCTAATTTATAGGAGTAATCATTAAAAAAAAAGAACTTATTCTTCAAAGATAATTAATTTACAATCATTCTTTTTAATGCTTTATAATGGGTCAAATTATTTATTAAAATTATAGCAGGGATTCTCAACCACCATGCTGTGGTACACTACAGTGCCATGAAATATTGTCACAAAATCAAATAAAAAAAAACACGCACAGGTTTCACACTATATAAACTGCACAAATAGTTGAATAAAAACGAAACAAAGTTCATATTTGTGTGTGCATTTTTTTAAATCTATAGTTTTATTTCATAACATTTAAATATATACCCATTATATACCCATTAAAAATTTTACTAAGTGTGCAGTGATATTTTCACTTGTTCTTAGGTGTGCTGTTGCTGAAAAACAATGAGAAACACTAGTTTATAGTAATTTGTGGTGCAGTGGATATCGACTCGGATTGATAAATCAGGGTGCCGAGTTTGAATTCCAGTTGAATTCCTTGCATTCACTTCTGCACAAATAGCCTTGGGAAAGGTATTAATTCATCTCTTCCCTTCAATTATGGGTTAATAAGTCAGACTAGGTTCTACAGCCTTGGCTGGCAACCAGTCTACTGCAGAAAGCAATGGCAGCCTACTGCGAGATAATCTTCTGCCCAGCCAGTTATGTCTCTTTTGAGACATAATTGCCCAAAGCGTGCATCCTGTATGGCACTTAACTGAGTCTAGGATTTTAACTGAACTATTGACTCTCAAATTAAGAATACTGATTTTTGCACCATTAAAAGTAAAATTATCCAAAGAAAGCCAACATGAAACTGCAGAAATATTCTCACAAAATTGTGAAAAAAAATGCACAAGCTTAAAATCATAACATTTGAATGTATACCCATTAAAAATTTTGTTAAGTGTGCCATGTTATTTTCATTTGCTCTTAGGTGTACTGTTGCTTAAAACATTGAGAAACACTGGTTTATAGTAATAAGAAATATATATATATATATGCATATAAATATTTATTTGTTTTCTGCTTGAATAATCTAGGATTTTATCTGTACTATTAATTCTCACGTTAAGAATTCTGATTTTTGCATCATTAAAAGTAAAATTATCCAAAGAAAACTAACATGAAACCAAAGGAATAAAAGGCAATATATTAGTAGCCTGACCCCTTTTGTTGCTAATGAGATATTCCATTGTTTTATAATAAGATACTTTTGCTCACTGGTTTAACAGAATTTATCATTACTAAGAAAGTGGAATCAGGTTGTGTGACAGCTGAATTTATAAAGTGACATTGTTGGAAAATTGCAAACTAAACAGACACTGGTTTAAAATCTATAGTTTTATTTCATAATATTTAAATGTATATCCTTTAAAAATTTTGCTAAGTACGCCATGATATTTTTAAAAAATATGTCAGATTTAATCCATTTATACATACATATATATATATATATATATATATATATACACACACACACACACACACACACACACACACACACACACACATATATATATATATATATATATATATATATTAAAAATATACATGTTATCCTACATCTATGGCATTTCCATTTGGTTTATGTTTAAGGCATTCTTAGTTAATATGGAAAGGCCAGGGTTTCTCAATCCTTTTGTTCTTCTGTGTCCCTTGGCATTTTTATAGATTCATGTGTACCCCTAAAAATTGAGAATGAAAGAGAAAAACAATGAAATTGAAATTTTGATATTTTATTATGAAGTTTTTTGAGTAGAGTCAGTTACTCATAACATCAGGGAATTAAACACAGGTAATTTATAAAATAGTTTGATCCTTCATACATATTTTTTGATTGATAGATCATTACTAAGTAAAAAATAAACAAAACTATTCAAAACTATGTACCAATAACCAAAACAAAGCACTCTTGATATAACTTAATTAAAAGCTTTGCTTACTAAAATGAGGAAAATAAAAAATTCATTCTGGATGGATATTATATCATGTATTGTACAGTAGTGATTATTCCCTTGGAGTCAATGTACCCCTTGAAGAGTACAAATGTACCACTGGGGGTACATATATCCCAGTTTGAGAACCCCTGTATAAGTGTTATAACATTTTTGTAGCCCTATATTCCTGTATCATAAATCAATGAACTTTGAATGCCTGACCTCTTTTTCTTGCTAATGAGATATTCCATTGATTTTATAATGAAACATTTCCTCATTCATCAAACAGAGTATCTCATTACTAAGAAAGGGGTTGCAGAAAATAAATGTTCTAACCTCTACATTACAACCAGTGTATTCTCTGGCCTTCACATATTTTGTAAACCTCATGTAACCTTAAATCATGCAGCACCAGTCCACGAGCTTCAAAGTAAAGATAGTCCTCTCTAAGACCTACATATTTCATTTTGACAAACATTTTTAACCATTGACCCAGTTGTATACGGCTGACAATTTAGAAATTTCTGAATGAGTTTGGTTTAGATTCAGACATAGTGGAAATAGAGCTAGCAATAATTGGGCAGTATTAAAAAGAATAAAATTTTCATAGACATAGACAGGAGAACAAAAACAATCTGTCCCTGTGCATTAAATAAAGTGTTCAGTTCAAAATTCACTGGATTAACAAAAACCTGAAGATGGTTGAATGATAGTGGCCAAAACATTGGGATAACAATAACAACAAAGATGAGGGCATTATTTATTTATTTATTTATTTACCAATTAATGTTCACCCATTACAAGGCCCAAGAGCCACTCCTCTGTGTAGACTTATTAGTGCCCTTCTAAGTGTAATTTTTTTAAAATTTTCACAAGGAGCAAAACTGAAAATATAGAATAATAAGTTTATTAAAATATACAACTTAATACAAGCTAAAGAAAACCTTCATTATACTACCTAAAACAATTTTTTGCTAGCCTTTAGATCTTTTCATATCACTTTCTACACCTATCATTTTCAAGATCATTTTCTAATGATGAAATAGTCAAAGAATTTAATTTGTTTTGATTAAAAGCAAGATTTTAGAAGGAAGAGGAAACCCGTCCTAAACAGAAAACAAGGTACTAACTTCTACTCTTGTTCAAAAGACTGGAGAAGAATATGAACTAGACAATATCAACTCTTATTGGTGGAGGAGATAAAAAGATAAAATGAAAAAAATAGTTAGTGAAAAAAAATTCAGAGTTCAGGCACAGACATTAGGAGTACAGAGCTGAAGCAGACTTTAGAAGGAATTGGAAACCCAATCCTAAACAGAAAGCAAGGGATAAACCTCTACTCCTGAAGGTAAATAATGATAGTGACTCATCCCAGAAATTTAGGCAGAAAGGCTTCAGAAAATTGAATAATATATTGTTCCATATATATCCTTGCATGTAATGCGCTTTTGTTTTTTTATAATCATTTCACCCCAATCAAGGCAGAACTGCCACTGGTGTGCAGAGGATTACAGTGACAGAAAAAAAAAGCTACTGGGGATGTCAATGACAAGATAAGAGATGGATGGGAATCAAGCAGATAAAAGATGGCAATTGGCATTGCATTTAAACTTTCGGAGATTGTAGCTATCAGAGAAGCAAGCAAATGGAAGTCAGTTCCACAAAAGGGAAAAGAAACTGTAGTATAAGAGGTGGTTATATTTAACTATTTCAATGGTTTAAAGAGTGGGACCTAAATGCCAATCTAGTATCTCAAGTAAATACAAGTGGTCAAGGTACCAGGAAAAACAGCTTGTGAGAGCAGTTTCCATGAAAATACTTGTAGAAAAGATAGAGAGAAGCCATATCACATTGATGAGAAAGTGACTAGAGGTGGGCTGTCAAGTCAGGATTGATTATATTGCAGCTCCTTCTTTGAATTTTATTGAAAACCTGAACATGAATAGCAGGAGCACTTGACCAGATATAACAACAGTATTCAATGCACGAATTAATGGTAGATTTATAAATGTGCAAAATAGATTCTGACAAAAAAAAACTTTCTGGGGCGACACAGTGAACCAAACCTTCCTAGCAGTAAATGCAGCTATGGATTCAATGTAGTCATTCCATTTGAGGTCATTTGAGAGAGCGAGGCCAAGGAGGTGCAGTATGTTGCTCTCTAAGAGACTAGCATTATCCATTCTAATGGTAGGCAGGAATGGTTCTCTACAATGCTTAAAGAAGAGCAGCTTCATTTTGGAGGCATTAAAATTTACTAGCCATTTTCTCCCCCACTCACTCACAGATTGGAGGTCATTTTAAAATGCAGCAGCAAAGTTTACTTTTTCAGCCTTGGCAGATTTCTCGTAAAGGGTGGCGTCATCTCCATAGATGCCAACTTGAGAATTGATTACATCAGGAAGATCGTTAATGAAGGTCAGAAAAAGTATAGGATCTAGGATAGTGCCTTGAGGGACACCAGCATTTGTATAAAAGGATTTGGAAGCTTGCCCATTCAAAACAACCTTTATTTAATGATTTGATAGGAATGATTGTATTAAATCAAACAATCATCCAAAAATACCAGAGCTTTGCAGCTTGTACATAAGGCAAGTATGCCAAATCCTGTCAAATGCTTTCGAGATATCAAGAGCAACAGCCTGAGATTCACTGTTCTTATCATGAGCTTGGTGTAAATATTCAGTGATGGTCATTGGTTTATCAGCCGTCAACCTGGTGAAACAGAAGCCATATTGTTTGTCAGAGAGAAGGTTCTGAGATACATTGATAACATCCTTGAATACCTTGCCAAAAAGAGGCTTATAGAATGATAATTAAAGGGGTCAGAGGGCTTTCCAGAATTCTAAAAAACAGGAACAACAGAGGAGGACTTCCAACAAGCAGGAAGAAGTGAGGCAATTGTTATAGAGTTTGGAGAGAACTGGAGCCAGGATGATAGCTGGACTTTAGGATGATAGCTGGACTTTAGGATGATAGCTGGACTTTAGGATGATAGCTGGGCTTCTATTACCTCTGCCTTTTGAAATTTTTTTTCTGTTTTGAGATCTTTTGTCGAACACAAGAAAAATAAAATGTTCTAATATATATATACACTCCTACAATCCCTTATTTTATGCCATATTTTGGGACCCAATGTTTATTGCTTATCATCAACTTTCTAATGCAGAATCATTGTCTTAAGCCAGTTAATGCTATAACTGCTATATAAATTCACTCAAACACTCATTCAAAATCAGTAAAGGATTTTTTTACAGGGAGGTTCACCCTGTACAAAGCCTGGGTACTTGCACTCAAGTTAGAAGGAAGGCAGTTTATTAAGAGGCAGTTTATATGGATAGATGGGGAGATAATGGTTAACCTTCAGATTAAAATTGTAGTGATCTGGGAAACATCCTCTTGGGAGTTGTTTCCAGAGAGCAGTGGTTTACAAGAAGAAGTAGAACTTACTTCTCACTGATGGAATATGGAGGGAATGTGGGTGGTTTGCTAAAATGTAAACACAAAAACAACCAACCAACATAACAGTGGCATGATGTTGTCCTGGACCTTGATGATATCCCAGGTGATTTCCTGAGTTGCCAGTATCCTGAGCAGTCCCTGAAATCCACTACTTTGAACAAAGAGTTATTCCATTTAATTTAGCAATGTAATATACTCATTTCTAAGTTGTGTATATGATAGTGATGTAGTATGAAAATGAAAATTCCCACTTCAATTTTAATGTATTTACATTATTCAAATTATTGTCTTCATCTTTGTTTCCATTTGTAGGATGTTTCAGCAAATCAACTTCGGCAGGCCATTTATTGCCAACTAAATTTTATTTTTTTTTATTGCTGGTAATACCCTTTTTCAACAATTTATTGTTGTTTTTATAAAAGTTTTAGTGTCTAGTAATACTTTTTTCTTTTTCAAGTATCAAGATTCATTGGGATTTGTTTTTTTAAGGGCAGGGTCCCCAAGTCCTACTCTTGTTATTTAACCCATAACTGGAGGGAAGCAATGGGTTAATACCTTTCCCAATGGTACCAGTGCTTAAGTGAATGCAGTGTATTCAACTGGAATTCAAACTCTGCTCACTGATTTCTCTTTCCGAGCCGATATCCACTGCACCACAACACACATCCATCACTAAATGCTTACAGCACCTGGTATTCCCAAGCGGTCACCCATCTAATACTGACCAGGCTCAACATTGCTTAACTTTGGTGATTGAGTGAGAACTGGTGTATTCAACGTGATATGGCCGTAAGCCCTATGTTATGTATTTGGGATCTTCCAAAACTAAAGCTTATCAAACATACTTGTGGTCATCCATAAATCAAGAGAGATTAAATTCTTTGACTATTTTGTCATTAGAAAATGATCTGGTAAAGAAAATAGGTGTACAAAGTGCCAGGAAAAGATTTGCAGATCTAGAGGTTAGCAAAAAATGTTTTAGGTCGGATAATGAATATTTTCTTTTACTTGTATTAAGTTATTTATTGTAATGAACTTGTTATTTGAGATTTTCAGTTTTTCTCCTTGTGAAAATTTTTAAATTTTATACTTTGTAAGGGTACCAAAGTTCAGCTTGCCCAGGGTGCCAGCAACCCTAGGGCTGTCACTAGTTATGTCACACTTTTAAGATAATCCTTAAAGAATAAAGTAAATGATGTTGAATTCTTATGCATAAATTGCAAACAAAATAAATACATATATACTTAAGAACTATTTCTTGTTTATTCATGACTAGCAGTATAGCCCAGCATTGCTCGAGTGTAATGAAAGCTTTAAAACTAATCCATGTTCCTGGAGCTCAGACTCTTTAGACGTTGGCACGAAAGACTAAAAAGCAATAGTTATTTCCAGTTAAAGCGAAACAGTAGACTGAAAGAAAAATGAATGGATGTAAATCAAATTTTGATTTCCTGATATCGATATCAAATTTTACTGCACTATTGTAAGAACTGCAACTTTGAAACTTCTGAATATCGTTTCTTATGTCTTTGTTTATGATTGTAGCAAATTTGATTAAAATCAGACCACTCATTCTATAAACCCGATTTTTTCGATTATTGATTTTCGATATTTATCGGGGGTACCTCGACACAAAACCTAGCTAAGAACACTTGCAGATGCTTATAGTACAACTGTATAAATTTTCAAGAAAATTGGTTCAGCCATTTCGGAGTCTATAGGTAATGGATACACACAGACACACACACAGTTCCATTTATAAATAAGTTTAGATAGATACTTGAATGTGAATCTGGAATCTTTTCTCTACAAAACAAGAAAACTTCTTTTACATCTGTTACTCTATTAAATGCTAACCTGGACAGATATTTTAGAATAAATATTTTGTTAGTTTATATTGAAACAATCATTTAAAAACATACTTAGAAACCAGGAGTTTGGTTTGATTAGAAATGGATTTAATCTACAAGTTAGTGTCATTCAATACAATTCTTCTTAAAAAACAATGTGCTAATTTTGCTGCATTGTGGTAATAAACATACAAAAATTAAATCATTATTTCAGTTTTTCTATAAAGGGAAATTATAATGATTAATAGATAATTATAGATAATTTTCAATATGAAAATTAATAAGAACAGTATATAACCTTTATGTAGTAGACTGTTAATTTAACCAAATTCAACTCTCCAACAAAATGGAGTTGGATTACAGTGTATCCATTTAATCAAATGGATGGATAACCATCAGACAAGAATAGAAGCATTTTTCCTTTGATACATTGCTTAACAAAAAGATTCATTGAAAATAAAAATGCTTCCCCAATTTTGATCTTTTGTTTTATCAAAATTATTTTTGTTTTTGAAAATACAAGTAATATTATCTCTATTTCCTAAAAGAAAAAATAATAGTTTTTTGGAATTAAAAAAAAGAAGGCTTCTCAAAAACCTCTGATAACTGATAAATATTTTACAAAGGAATAGTCAAGTAATAGATGATAGTAGATAATTTTCAATACTAAAAATAATAAGAAAAATATATAACTTTTATAGAGTAGCCTGTCTGTTTATTATGTTTCATTTCTTTTTATCATTTGACCCTCCAGTGACACTAAAACCCAAAGGGCTAATGAGAGTGAGAGAGAATGAAAAGAATTTAGTGAGGAGAAGTGAGGTGAAAGGATAATGAAAGAAGACAATTCAAGAAGACAAAATGATTGGTATTACATTTAAATTTTTAAAGATTGTCAATGGCAAGAAAGCAAGAAATCAGAACTGAGTTCTACAGGCTAGTAGTGCTAGAAAAGAGACCACTAGAATAGAACATACAGTTGCATCGAGCTAGTTTGACAGTAAAAAGTTGAGACTTAGTTACCAATCTCGTAACAAGTATAAATTCATGTAGGAAAGGTACCAAGGAGAAAAGCTTATCAGAACAACTGCCATGAAAATATTTGTAGAAAGGACAGAGGGAAGCCACAAGTCATAAGAAAAGTGATATAAGTCAAGATGCCAGATCAGGCTCGATTAAATTACAGATCCTGCTTCGAATTTTGTCAAGAATCACAAAATATATAGTAAAAAAATCAGACCAGATATCACAGCAGTATTCAATGCATGAACAAATGGTAGATTTATAAATGTGCAAGACACATTCTGACAAGAGAAACTGTTTGGCATGACATGGTGAATCAACTTTTCTAGTAGTACGCCTAGCAATGGATTCAAGATAATCTTTCCAATTCATTCGGAAAACATGAGGCAATTTTTCTATTCAGAATTCATCTTGCATATTTATAGGTCTACCATATTTTAAATACTGCCACCACAGGTGTTCTAGTGTCCCTGCCATGTATTTCAAGATTTTTGATAAATCCAAAGAATCTACAATGTTATTGGTCCTGACCTGGCATCTGTGTCTAGTCACTTTCAGTCCCACCACCATAATGAAGCTTCCCTATGTCTTTTCTCCAAATATTTTCATGGTAATTGTGGTGATGAACTTTGCTCTATGGTACCAAGACTTTAAGAATTTAAGTGCAGTCCTAGATCATTTTACAGTTGAATTGTCTAAATCTAAACATAGTTCTTTGTTAACAGTTTTTTTTATGCTCTTCTCACATGTAGAACTCTCTTCTAGCCTCTTACTACCTCAACATGATGAAACGGTTAGCAAACTTGTCTCACTATAATCCTTACAATTGAGTAGAGAATTTGATCCTTACTGGGTGCCCTATACTGTCAGCTTAGATGTGTGTAGAAAATCACCTCTTGCTTTCCAAGCCAAATTTGATCTTCTAAAATTTAAAGGCAAAGTCAATAGTTATTTATTCCTCTTCTTTAATTGTTCTCACTCTTTACTAATATTTTTCTTATTCTTTCACACTCAGTAATTCCCTTGTGTCTTAGTGGCATTATTGCCTTGCTTGAGATGAAAACATTAAAAAAAATCTTCATTTTCTAAAAGAAAGGAAAAAAATAATGGGGCTCTTTAAAAGTCCTGATGACTTAATCAAAAATACATAAAAATATTAATTAGTATAATAATATACATTACAAGTATCATTCAACCATGGCAGTGGTTGAATATCTTCTTAAGTCCGACATTGAGTGAATCTAGGCAGCTTTCAAGTTTCATCACTAATTCAGTTCTCTACCAAATTTTAAACAGTTCACAAAGTTAGATAGGACATCTCCTTAGCTATATTTTGAAAAAAAAATTTGAATTTTGGTTCAGTAGAAAAAAGTTACATCAAAATATCTGAAGTCCAAAAAAAGAAACTAACTACATAAGTACATAAGTGACTGACTAATGTTTCTTATAATAAATCTTATTCTTTATAACTTTTCTGTTTAATATTTTTGCATGCAGTTTTCAACATTTAAATTTTGATGATATCTACTATCATCTTTCTCAATCAAACATTGCTTATCACTTATCATTTTATCAGAATTGATTATCAGAATTAATTATAAATAATCAATCTTTTTATTGTTTTTTTAATCAGTTGCACATAATTTTTTTCTTTTTAATATTTTTTAATGTAATTTTCAGCATTAAATTTATATTAAATTAATAGCAATGGCTGGAAAAATCATGGATTACTCAGAAAAATGTGTGCATGAAAAGTAATATTCTTAAGATTATATTAAACCTGGAAAAGAACAGGACAAGTTATTAAACCTGGAAAAGAACAGGATGAGTTATTAAACTTGGAAAAGAACAGGACGAGTTATTAAACCTGGAAAAGAACAGGACAAGTTATTAAACCTGGAAAAGTAAAGAACAAGATATTCTAGTGAAGTAAAAAATAAGAAATTTCTTACTTAAAATATTGCATTCAAATTTTATTTTTAGCTGCAATTTTTTAAGTAAGAAATTTCTTATTTTCTATTTCACTAGAATATCTTATCCTTTATTTTCCCAGGTTTATTTGTTCTGTTCTTTTCCATGTTTAATATAATCCTAAGAATATTACTTTTCATGTGAACATTTTTCCATGTAATAATAATATACTTAGGGGGTTGGGAGAGTTGGGTGAGATACCAAGAGGAAACATATTAAGAGTGAAAAGAAACAGAGGCAAGTGGGAGTCCATGATTGCCTACGTCCTGAAGGGACATGGCACATAAACAAGAAGAAAATATAATATTTAGCGAAAAAGATAAATAAGAGTCGGGTATGGCCTATTAGTTTTGCACAGATTTTCTCTCCTTCACAACTGGGCCATGGATTTGATAAAATAAAATTTCCTTTTAATTCCTAATAAGGAACAAAATGCAATTTAAGCTGCTAATGACAAATAACCTCTATAATTATATATGTTGTTTTTGTTTACAATCCATGTATAGATTTAATTTTTTAAATATCACTTTCTTATATCGTTACTAAATATAATAATTTCCATCACTTATAAAAATATCTCCAACTTTAAACTGAAGAAAATGGTTGAGGTTATTAAGTTTTTTCTCTATAATCTAAATATTCTATCGAATGTGAATGCTCAATATAAATGCTGGAAAGTGATAACATGCATGAAAAAATATGGTAGACTAAAGTTTTTAAATCCATTTGTGCAGGAAGAAAAAATACAAAAAGCAAACAACATTTTTCATATAAAAAAAAAAAACTGTCACAATAAGAAAATATCCAATTAGTGGTTTATGGTTGTATTCACAAAGTTTAGCTAAGTTTGGCCTTAGGCCACAATTGTGGGTCTCTCAGTGAGGCATCAACAAATTGGTTCAAAATGATCTAAGTGCTAAAGTGCATGCCATAATTGTGTCCTAAAAATTTCAAATGTCACTTTTTGATTGTTAACAAGTTTTCTTATAACTTCTGAAGCATAGATTTCTAAATTTAATGGCATAGTATCTGTGGGATAAAAGTAAAGACCCAGAATCAATGGAAACAAGGCTAGCAATAATTAAGCAGTACAAGATGAGATATCCCTAGCAGAATGAAGATAATCTATCCCCACATGAAGGTTACCTGAAGAAAGCTTGAGAGCACAAGACTCAAAACCCTGTGATAGTATCAACAAAGATGAAGACATTTGTTTGAATGCAAATAATATAAATTACAGAATAACCAGCCCAGGTATTAACAGCAAGAATCTGTTACTCTTTTGGCAACATTGACAGAATCAGCTGATAGGGTTCTTTTTTTTTACCTTTTTTTATCTTTCACATCAAATACGTACAAAGAAACTGAAATTTATGTGCCATGTTACCTCATGGCATAAGAATCATGACTCTCTACAGCTTCTTTTTTTTGTTACTCTCACTAACACTTGGTCTTTTATAAGCTCTTTTTGTCTTTGCGGAACTTGTTCTGCTTTACATTTGCATAAACTTGTCAAGTAGGTTACGCTTCACTTTTCTCATTGTCTCACTATAATCATTACAATTGAGTAGAGAATTTGATCCTTACTGGGTGCCCTATACTGTCAGCTTAGATGTGTGTAGAAAATCACCTCTTGCTTTCCAGCTAAATTTGATCTTCTAAAATTTAAAGGCAAAGTCAATAGTTATTTATTCCTCTTCTTTAATTGTTCTCACTCCTTAGTAACAAGCTGTATCTTGTGAGTGTTAAATTTTTCAAGCCTTATTTTGTCATTGTGTCCTAAAACTATCAAATATCACTTTTTGTTTGTTACTAATAGTTTTCTTATAGCTTCTATTCTTAAAACTTCCTTTTATCACATGCTCCAGCCATGTTATTCTCAATATTTGTAATTTGAGACTGATGAATTATTTTCTGAATTACAACAATTTTCCCCACAGATGAAATATTGTAAGCTTCCCACTACTCTATTATTTACTGTTATAATATTCCAGTGTTCAGACAAACAAGTCCTAAACAAGTCCTAACCTTCATGGCTAAGGCCCACCATTCATGTACACTGTAATGAACCATCCTCATTCACTTCATATTCCCATAGTGAAATGTAAGTTCTACTCAAGCAGCTACTTTGTGGAAGCAGCTCCCAGGAGAATGCTTCCTTATCACATCAATCTTAACCTGTTCAAATCTACGGTAAACCATTATCTTTCCAACATACTCTTATAAATCATGCTTTTTACTCTATAACACACTACATGAAACACTGGTTCTTGTATAAATTTAAGCAATCTGTGCTTTATAGACTAAGCAAAGGCATTCAACAAAGTAAAACACAAAGACTTGATAGCAATGCTCAACAACCTTGACATTTTTGGAAAAGACGTTAGGATAATCAAGAATCTATACTGACAGCAAACCGCTTGTGTACGGATCGGAAGTGAACTCAGCAGGTATACAAAAATAGAAAAGAGTGTAAGACAAAGGATGTGTTTTCTCACCGGATCTATTCAACCTGTACAACAAAGCAATGATGAGAGAAATAAAAGCCTTGCTGGGATTTGCCATTTGTGAAAATATAAGATACACAAGTGACATGGTGCTGATAGCAGACACGTAAAAAAGTGCAGGACTTTCTCCAGAAGGTAGCAAAAGAAAGTGAGAAGAAAGGACTAAGCATAAACTTCAAGAAAACTGAATGTATGGTCATCAGCAAAAAGAAAACCCCAAAATGTCAAATACAGGTCGGAGAAACTAAAATCAAACAAGTAAAGAAATTCAAATACCTGGGAATCACACTGACAGAGAATGAAAAGTGCGACATGGAGATCCAAAGATGCATTGTCATGGCCAACGACGCACTTCAGAAGCTCACCAGAGTACTGAGAGACAGGAAAATCTCATTGCAAACAAAGAAAAGAGTGTAAGAATGCTATGTGATATCTGTCCTTCTCTATGGAAGTTAATGTTGGACAATCTCATCAAGGATGAAGAATAGGCTTGAGGCAGCAGAAATGTGGTTTTACAGAAAGATGCTGATGATACCATGGATGGAGCATGTGTGCAACAATGAGGTGTTGGAGAGGATGCAAACAAGAAGAAAACTGGGACAAATGTTAATTCCCGTGACACGTAATGAGGTAGGAGGGCCTGGAGAATTTAATACTCATTGGATGGATAGAAGAAAGGAGAGACAGGGAAAAGCAATGTGAGACCTACTTGATAGGTCTGAGCAAATGGATGGCGGAGCAGGGTTTGGAAGAAAGATACTAAGAGAAAAATATTGGGAGCAACAGAGACAGGAAGTCTATATTCGCCTACATCCTGAAGGGACACAACCCATGAAGAAGAAGAACCTGGTTAGTACCTAGATGGGTGACCACTTGAAAATACCCAGGTGCTGCAAACTTGGATGTGCAGGTGGTGATGAATAATAGTTCAGAATTGTTAATCGGAGAGCCAAATTTCAATTCTTGTTGGGTTCGTTATATATGTTATATGGCACTAAACTAAATATAATGTTGATTACATTCAGCCTATGACTGCAGCATTGTACTATTATTAATGTTGACATGATTATTAAATTAAGATGTGTCTTGTGGTGCAGTGGATACCGGCTCAAAATGAGAAATCCGACAGCCAAGTTTGAACTCCAGTTGAATTCGTTGCCTTCACTTATGTGCCAATAACCTTGGGAAAGGTATTAATCTATCTCTTCCTCCTTCAGCTATGGGTTAAATAGTAGGAAAGACTGTGTTCTATAGCCTTGGTTTGCAACTAACCTACTTCACCAGGAAAATAAAGGAGTTTGTATAGGGTCAATACACCTACCTGTAAAAAAGACAAGTTACAGAAGCATCGTCAATCCCCTATGCTCTACTAAGAGCATTAAGGGTTTTTTTCTTTTTAATTGTTTCACCCCAAGCAAAGGTGGTACTGCAACTGATGCACAGAGGGCTACATAAGAGAGTAAAAGTTTCGACAAGAGAATGAAAAGAATGACAAACCCATTACAGGGGGTGTCAGAGAAAGGGCAAAAGAAGGATGCGAACACATGTGTGAAGACAGTTGCAAAGGTAGAGAGAAAGAAAAAGAACAAGATACACAGGGTGATGTAGACTGGAGTCAAGTAGATAAGAGATGGGAATTGACATTGCATTTAAATTCTTGGAGGTTGTAGCTGTCAGGAAAAAAAGTATACAGAAGGGAGTTCCACAGGTGGGAAGTGCAAGAAATAAAAGCTGATGGAGTAGAATTGTCGGGTGCATTTGGTAGATTTAACTGTAAAATGGTGAGACCTTTGTTGCCAGTCTGGTTGCATGAGTAAATTCTTGTGGAGGGGGCACCAATGACCTAAGTTTGTCGGAGCAAAAGCCATGAAAATATTTGTAGAAGAGACAGAGGGAAGCTGGCTGGAGTCAAGCTGCCAGGTTGGGACCAATTACATTACAGATTCTCCTCTGGAACCTGTTGAGAATACTGAGATGAACAGCAGGGGTGCTTGACCAGATATGACAACAGTATTCTATTCCCAGTCGGATGGTTGATTTGTATATATGTAAGATGGATTCAGGTAGAAAAAACTTCCTGGCCCGACACAGTGACCCAGCCTTCCTAGCAGCGGATTTAGCTGTTGACTCAATGTAACGGTTCCACTTGAGGTTGGAAGATAGGGTAAGGCCGAGGAGGTGCACTATATAGGAATGATTATTAAAAATATTCAAAAGTATCTCCATGTTTTCATGGGTGAGAAATTATTTTCCACCCTACAAGCCCTTTCACCACAGATGAAACATTGCAAGCTTGTCACTGCTCTATTGTTACTTTCATGGAAAGTGTTCAGACAAACAACTTCTTTAGTTCGATGAGTCCTAACCAACACAGATGTTGCTGGATAAAATAGTTTTGTCAAAGATGAAACTAAAGAGTTTATATCAAATACAAAAATGTAAAAAATAGATAATATATATGCATTCTAGTTAAACTAAATTACGTAAAGCCTAGACAATTCTATTCTCCTCAAATAGATAAAGCATAAAAGATGAACAATCCTCCCAAAATTTACTCATAGATAATCAGTATTTATAGTCAATCAATATTCGTTTAGCAATCAATATTTATAAGTAATCAGTATTTAATGATTACTTAACCAAATTTTATGATTTATTTACCAAATATCAATATATACATTTTCAACATTATTATCCTTTAAGAAAATTAGTGATCAGTAATTTTGTGAAACATTTTCAATAGTACAAAATGATGATTAGTTTAGAATTTGGATAAAAATTTAAACAGATAAATATAATAATGATTTTTCTACCAAACTTATAAGTTGTCAGGCACTAATGTTGCATCTTAGTACTATAAACTATTCTTACATTTGAATAAATGTTCTTTATTGCTTTTCTAAAATGTTAGAATATCTTCTAAACAACCTAATAATTCTGTAATATATACTCCAGATATGGTTGACAAAGCAGTTATGTAAAAGATGAAATTAAAATAAAAGTAAATATCATCTCCATTCTTTGTGTATTCCATTAATAAGGAGGAAGTTATATTCAGACAATTTCTTCCCTCTGTCTTTTCTATAAATATTTTCATGGCAACTGCTCTGACAAGTTTTTTTCCTGGTGCCCTGTCCCCGTGAATTTAAGCATGCTACTAGATTAGATGTGCGTTGTGATAAAGTGGACATCGGCTCGGAACGAGAAATTGGAGAGCCAAGTTCAAATTCCAGTTGAATTTGCTGCATTCACTTATACACAAGTACTTTCAGGAAAGGTATGAGTCTATCTCTTCTCCCTCCAACTATGGGTTAAATAGCATGACTGAGTGGGTTCTGTAGCCTTGGCTAGAGTCTATCACTGAAGGTAATGGCAAACTACTGTGGGAAAATCTTCTGCCCAGTCAATCATGTCTCTTTTGAGGCACGATTACCAAAGCATGTATCACATATGCCATTTAACTGACTGATTAACTAGATTGGCATCTTGGTACTGTTAAAACAGTTAAAAGCAACTATCACCTCGACTCAAAAAGTTTCTTTTCTCACATTTCACACCTATGGAACTCCTATTTACTTGCTTCCCTGATAGCTACAATCTCCAAAATTTTAAATGCTTATTAATTGCAATTTTCTATCTTTTTGAATCCCATTTTTCTTTTATCTTTTCTTCAATACCCACTCTTTTCTCTCGCTGTAACTCCATACACACTAGTGGCAGTCCCTCCTTGCTTGGGGGAAAAATAATTAAATAAACAAAATAAAAAAAAAATACTACTTTGTGGAACATACTCCTGAGAAGATGCTTCCCTGATCAATATAATTTTAATCTATTCAAATCTAAGGTTAACTGTTGCTACATATCCTCATAATTTGTGCATCTTCTTCTGAATGCAGCAACCACATTCATCAACCTTGAGTGGCACTTGAGACTTGTATTCTCTTCTTGTTTCATTGGTGAGATATAAGTTCCACTCAAGCAACTTCTTTAGACAAACCACTGCTCTGTGGAACTAACTCCCAAGAAGATGCTTCCCTGATCAGTACGATCTCAACCTGTTCATGTCTTGGGTTAACCGTTATCTTCCCCATATATTCACATAAACTACAGAGTGTGATGGGTAAATTTTCACCATTTTATATTTTTAATTTCATATAGTAGGTTCAGTTAGGAACCATCTGTGAAAAAATGTGCACCATAATGCAATTTGGTCTATGGCTATATTGTGTTGAATGCACCGGTTCCCTGTCTGATCACTGAAGTTAAGCAACATCGAGCCTGGTCAGTACTTAAATGGGTGACCATTTGGGAATACCAGGTGCTGTAAACGTCAGGACCAAGAATGGTCCACCGGTCCTCCAGGTTTGGGGGTTGGGTGCAGGGCTAACAACCTTTGCCCCATAAAAAACAGTTTGTTACAGAAACAGCAACAAAAAGTTGCTGCCCTATGCACCATTGGGTGTGATGGATAAATGATGATGATAATACAATTCACTCCAGCAGAAATTTGGAAAGCGGCATGCTCTACGGCTTGACATTTGTGGTAGAAGCTCTAATACGAATATATCAGAGTGTTTGGGCATCAATCAGACAGTACAGAGGATTCAGAAAGAGTTGAATTAGTCTAACACTGAGTATGAAGGTGTTTGGAGTGATCACAAGGGATGGCAATGTTATTCCTCTTCCCATAGGGCTTCAGAATCAATGCAGAGGCTTGCATCAAGTGCCTTGAGAAGGTAGTGCTACCCTAGGTGGTTGTTTCTGAAAGACCTTATGTCTGGCAACAGGATTCTGCACCATGCCACACAGGCAGAAGAACCCAGTCATGGCTGTCAGATGATTTCTGCGACAATATCACTCCTTACATCTGGCCACCTAACTCGCCAGAATGCAACCTCCTTAATTATTTTGTGTTGGGCACAGTTGAGCGAAAGACAAACAAAACTCCTTGTAACCCCTAGGATGAACGAAAGGTAAGAATTATGGCAGCATTCACCAACAAGGAGATTCTGGAGTTGTCTGAAGGTCATGGTTGACGCCAAAAGCGATTTTATTGAATGAATTTACATTTTAGAATTTCAAGATATTTTTGTGTAATTTTGGCAAATATATTTGTTAAAATGAGATGTCAGTTTTCTTTTCATTTTTTAGTATTTTCAGACGACAATTTATCCATCACACCCTGTATTCTTTCTACTCTTGAGTGGTTTCTTTTACTCTTGCGGGTGATTCCTCTTACTTCTAAGTGTTTTCCGAACTTCATACAGCAGGAACATCATTGTAAAAAAAAAAGATAAAAACTTCACATTTAAAAGAAATAAAAACTTCACATTTTTTCTTCACTCATAAGAAATTTAAAATGAAAAGTCAATATTGACTTCAAAAAGTAAAACTGTCAAATTTAAAAAAGATAATTAACCAAACCAAAACTTTATAATGATGTTAACATTGAAAATTCATGGAAAAATGATAGAGTAAAATAAATACATACACTGAATACAATGATTGCTTAGCAATTTGAAAAATATTTATTATCAAAGTATGCATTATAGGAAATTAATGTTTTTGATTGGTATTATCAAATTTGGAATCTATCATTATCATTTGGTGGACGAGTAGAAAACCTCTTTTGTATACAGGACAATTTTGATCTTATCCATTAATTTTGTTTTATCAAAGCTATTTTTGTTTTAAAGAAATGCAGGAAATATTTTGATTTAAGGTCTTAGAAAAAAAATATCAACATTCTGTTTACTGAGTCATAAACACAGAAAAATCTATAGATAAATCAATAAGTCTATAGCTTAATGATAAAAATAAAAACACTTTTCAGTGACTTTTGACCGTAAGGCTTTTCACACATATTTTGATAGGAACTTCCATATTAGATTTTAACATTTATTTTTCTATATAATCTCCTTTCTTGTCAATGCACTTAATTCAGTTTTGCATATTATTCACACAGATCAGATATTATATAATAAAAAATCCAAATCAAAATTCAGGTAAATAGACTTGTTTATATTGTTTATAAATATGTATAAATATAAAACAGTGCAGAGTAAATGCTCTTGCTATACATCTCAAGATTCTTAACAAAATCCAAAGAAAGATCTGCAATGTAATAAATCCTGATCTGGCATCTCAACTTCAGTCACTTTCTTACTGATGTGACATGGGCTTTCCTCTGTCTTTTCTATAAATATTTTCATGGCAACTGCTCTAATGAGCTTTTGTCTCTAATGTCCCAAACATGTGAATTTAAGTATGCTACTAGATTGGCCTACCTAACTCGCGATAGCTCAGTTGGCAGAGCGGAGGACTGTAGATGTGAAGACTTTAAAGGATGTGTGTTGTGGTACAGTGGATATCGGCTTGGAACAAGAAACCGGGGAGCCGAGTTCGAATTCCAGTTGAATCCATTGTATTCACTTATGCACAAATACCCTTGGGAAAGGTATTAATCCGTCTCTTCCTTCCAGTTATGGGTTAAATAGCAGGACAGACTAGGTTCTATAGCCTTGGTCGGCAACCAGTCTACCGCAGAATGCAATGACAACCTACTGTGGGATAATCTTCTGCCCAGTCAGTCATGTCTCTTTCGAGACATGATCACCCAAGCATGTATCACGTATGGCACTTAACTGACTGACTAGATTGGCATGTAGGTTCCCACCCTTTTACCATTGAAATAGTCAAATGTAATTGACACTTCTACTTGAAGAGTTTCTTTTCTTGCACTTCTCACCTGTGGAAATCCATTCCATTTACTTGCTTCCTTGCTCTAAAAATTTAAATGTAACATCATTTGCCATCTTCTATCTTCTTGAATCTTGTGCATCTTTTATCCTTTCTTCAATGTTCCCTGTACCCAGTATTTTCTCTCACTGTAACCCCATACTCACTAACCCCATACTCACTAATAATAACCCCATACTCACTAGTGGTAGTCCAGCCTTGCTTGGGGTGAAATGATTAAAATAAAAAATAAAATAGTGCTCAATGTTAAATAACAGAGCTAAAAGTTGGTTGGTTGGTTGGTTGGTTGTTTGGAGTTTTATGGCAAATCAACCATTATGGGTCACTTAATGCCAAATCCAGCCTGCACATATGTATAACCCGGATATAAGAGACACGGATATAAGAGAAACCCGGATATAAGTGCAGTTTTCTCAGGTCCCAAATTAGAGCCTGTGGTAATGTATGTAAAATAGACCGGACCCGGATATAAGAGAAACCTGTGTATAAGAGAAACCCGGATATAAGATCACTTTTATCCGGTCCCGGCAACTCTCTTATATCAGGGTTACACTTTGTAAACACAATTTAAGTATGATGTTCTTATAATGTTCTTAATGTGTTTATTCTTACTCCGGTAAATGATTTCAGATGTTTCTATCTAGCCTGAGTTAGTTATTTATATCAAGTAGAGTGATTTATTTGCCTGACCAATTGATGCAGTTTTTTCCACCACCAGTTTTATTTACAGTGGGTAAAGGGCCAGTGTAGTATTATCCAACAGTAAGTTGATTGTTTGGATTTTTATGGTATATCAACCTTGATCGGTTGAGTATTCTGGGTTATGACGAGATATTATATTTTTGGATATAACCCTGTCTCTCTCAAGACATAGAGAACATCACCCATTTCCACCTTCTCACACAAGAGCTAAAAGTTATGCTTACAATAAATTAAAACTACTTTTATTGCAATACAAACTATACAGTGCTACCCCCATGAAGCTGCCCCCCAACACCTGGCTCTAGTTATGCTACTTATTTTTGTAATCATTTCACCCCAAGCATGGTAATAAAGGTACTAAGACAGAGTGTTAGAGAATATGAGAAAAACTACAATTAAGGTGAAAGGACAATAAAAGAACAAAATTAAAAAAAAAGAGATTGACATTGCATTTAATTTTTTGAAGATTAAAGTTGACTAAAGATTAATTATGGAGAGAGAACAATAAAAGAAGACATTTACATTTTTGAAGATCAAAGTTGACTGGAAAGATCAAAGTTGTCCAGAATAGAGATCCACAAATGAGAAATTCAAGCAAGGAAATAGAAGCATAGAACTTATGATTACATCTAGTAATTTCAACTATAAAGTAGGAAAGCTATTTTACGGCAGTGAGAAAATAAATGAAACCAAGATGCCAGGTCAGATCTGATTACATAGCAGATTCTTCTTTGTATTTTATCAAGAATTTCTGAATACACTGCAAAAGTACTACACCAGATATGGCAGCAATATTCAATGCATGGGCACATAAATATGTAAGATAGATTCTGTCAAGAGAAATTGTTTAGCATAGTGATTCTCAACCGCTGTGCTGCACAATCCTTTTAAGTGTGCGACAATTAAACATTCACAATGAAACGGTACCCGTTGATACATTTTGTATTTCAATAAAAAAAGGAATATCCTACATTAGATGAAACCACTATCAGTTTTATTGCAACTTTCTACTTATTCATGCGAATTAGGTTTCTCAATGCTAATTAACATAAAAAATAAGAAATGAGAAAGACTATGCTTAACTGAAGAAATGAGGTCTGCTCATCACACATTTGACGAAACATTCAAGAAATCATGAAAAAAAAAATGCATAGGTTTCAAACTAAATAATCTGCACAAATACTTGAATAGAAACATTGAAATAAAGTTCATATTTGTGTGAGTATTTTTTTTAAAATTTATGGTTTTATTTCTGTTATGTAGGAAGAAAGTGTTGATAATGACATGTGCTGTCAAACACGCAGATCTCCAAGGCAGCAAACATAATCGTTGAATGAATTGTGCAACTGCAATCATGTGACCATAAATATTTAGTATATAAAGCATTCAGACAGAAGTCTGAGTGTATTCTGTGTTGTGCATCATTCTGGTGCTGTTTGTCATTGGAGAAATTGTTTCTGAGTGAATTATTTGAGAGAATTATTTCCAAGGGCATTATTGTGCATTATTCAAAAAATTGACTTTATGCAAAGATACCAAAATATTATAACTCGCTAATAGCAAGTTACCAAAAGTCCCCTTCAGAAAAACGTTGCAAAAACTAACATTATAAAAATTTCAGAGCATTTAAAAGTATTGTATACCCTTTAAAACTTTTGCTAAGTGTGTCATGATATTTTCATTTGCTTCTACGTGTGCTGTTGCTTAAAAATAGGTACCTCCACAAAATTGCTAAAAAAAAAACAGCATAGTATAGATACCTCCACTAAATCGCTAAAAAACAGCAAAGTATAAATAAAAAAGGTCCCAAACTTAATAAAAATGAATTTTGTCCATCAAAATGTTGACATTATTATTAAGAGAAAAGATCAAAGTAATTTTAATTATTTTTAAAAATTTTTAATCCCTTCTAACATGTTCAAAATTTTGGCCAAAAATCTTGTTTTGATTTAAGTTAGCAGGTAACCAAAACGTTACAACTGATTACAATGAAAAACATATTACAATAGATCACCCACTTTTTTTCCGGTGACAAACACATTAATTTGGAAATTCTCACAAAAATCAAATAATTGTCGGATTTTAATGAAACTTTCATTACTTATTCACAAAGAAATTAAATTATTTTTGAAATTATTATTTTTTAAAAATCTTGGTAAAAATATATTTTTTTACATCTGTTACCCCACTCCACGTAAATCCATGAAATTTTAATAACATTTTTTAATTTTTGTTGCGGTAAATGGTTTTATTACTTAAATGCAGGACTTATTGGGGAATATAAATCATCTAATTTTTTTTTTAAATTGGCCTCTGTATCCGAAAATCTGCTTCGAATAATAAAATAAACATTGCAATAAAACTCTGATATTATTTAATTTGATAAGCTTTTAATTGCTTGAATAAATAATAAAAATTAAGGACATTATAGTCTAAATAAAAAAAAAATTTTGATTACTAATGAAATTTTATAAGAATTGTTTTCATTTTTTTATTATAATAATTTATAAAGTTTCAAAAATATTTTTGAAATACTTCAAATATTTGTTGCAGTTAGATTTTTAAGTTAATAATTGAAGATTATATTGCCTATCAAAAATTGAAAAGTTTAATACAAACTGTTTGGTCTTTATATTTAAAAAAAATTAAATTTTTGGGGTGGGGAGTATTTAAATTTTTTTTTGTATGGTAATTTCTATGTGCAAAGAGTTTCCTCCCTTACCCCACAAAAAATTTGTAAAATTTGCCACTTTTCTGTGCCATACACTTTCATCTTATCAATCAACCTGTCAACATATTTTGATATATGGCAGACAGGTCAAAAGGTTCAACTTTGTGATTAAGAAATAGTTTTATGCTAAATTTCACACTATAAATAAGTAATACTTGTGTAAATCAGATTAATTTCACATAAAATTTGCTAATTTTCCAAAAATATTGTGTCTCAGATGTATATTTCATTTTTGCAAGATTTTTAAAACAGAGAAGTAACTAGTGTTTACAAATGTGTCGATTGCACAAAAATGGCAGCAAAATTCAAAAATTCAAAACAATCTCAAACTTTTATATTCCAATAAATAAATATAAAAATTTGTTTGAAATAAACCAGAGTATTTTGCTTGCTGGAAATAGAAAATTTAATCATTTAGGTTTTAATTAAAACTAAAATAAAAGTTCCAAGAAAACTTTTTCATTTTTAAAAATTCAGTTTAAATGTTAGATATTGAAAATGAGATAAGGTACTTACTTAAAAAGGTTGGGAAACACTGGTCTAGTGCAACACAGTGAACCAACTTTCCTAGTAGCAGGCTTAGCATTTGATTCAATATAAGCAACATAAATCAGAGATTGGTAACTGACCTCCCTAATGATAACTTTTTATGGCTTATCACCCCTTTGCAGGAAAATTAATTAGTAAATTATAGCTGGGAGAGAAGAGATGGACCCATACATAATGAAAATTTGATATACAATAAATTATAATGTTGATATAAAGTGGGGGATCAATTTTATATTACAATCAATATATAAAACAATCCCTCGCTTTGTGGTCACTGTAGTTTCTATTCCAGAGAATGTAAATAAACCTAAAAGACATGCGTAATCAGTATTTGATTGATATACTGCATCATTTTCTATGACTTATCAACACTTTGCAGATTATTCAAAGCCAGAAAATAACTTTATATTGGAATAATTTAGTGATACAAGTCTTACTAATTAGTCCATACCTGGGGGGAGAAGAGATTGATTCATTCCTCTTCCAAGGGTATTTGTGCATTAGTGAATATAGCAAATCCAACTAGTATAGAAACTCAGCTCTCTGATTAACAATTCTTTACCATTATCCATTAAATCCCCCATGCATACAGGCTTATAGTACCTGGTATTCCCAAGCGGTCACCCATCTACTTACTGATCAGGCATGGCATTGTTTAACTTCAGTGATCATACAGGAACTAGTGTTTCAACATAATATGGGGCCACAAACCGAGAATAATAGTAAGGTGAAAAACGTTACTTAGAGCTATGAAGGATTGGAAGTTGTGGAGAGACACGTTCTGAAATGACATCACATAAAAAAGAAATAAAAATGTAGATTAGTGCCAGAATGTAGAGGAAAATGTTATTTAACATCTGGATTCATTTTTTTATAAAAACTCCTCAGTCAGTCAGTTAAGTGCCATACGTGATACACACTTTTGGGTGATCATGTCTCTTTCGAGACATGACTGACTGGGCAGAAGATTATCCCGCAGTAGGTTGGCATTGCTTTCTGTGGTAGAACAGTTGCCAGTCAAGGCTACAGAACCGAATCTGTCCTATTATTTAACCCATAACTGGAGGAAAGAAACAGATTAAGACATTTTCCAAGGGTATTTGTGTGTAAATCAATGCAAGGGATTCAACTGGAATTCGAACTAGGCAATTTGTTCCGAGTTGATATCCACTGCACCACAACGCACATCCAATCTCCTTACATATACCTTAAAAAGGATTTTTACGATTTAAAAAAAAAAACATACAAAACAGGGATCTTTTTTTCTTTGATAAGAAAATGTATAATCTTATTTTCCTAGTATCAGATCTAAAATCAATTATCCTATTAATATAAAAGGAAAAGTTTTTGAGCATACAAATATGCGGGTGTGAACAGCCTCACATTTGAAATAAGGGAGATAACCTGAAGTTTATAATATCAACACGCGATGTTCTCAAATTTATTTTCCAAATTACACACACACACGCACACTTAATAGCTTATATATATATATATATATATATATATATATATATATATATATATATATATATATATATATATATATATATATACATATATATATATACACACACAAGTATATATCTTCTTATATAAATTATTTATATTTTTAGAGTACGTGTTTTCTTTCTTTATCATTTATTTCTTTTTAACCAGACACATCAAAACACGTATAGGCTTTTCCGCTTTTCCCATTAAAATGTCCGTTTTTCTTCTCTTCCTTACAAAGGGTATTACGACTTTTTAAACACGCAACGATTCTAACATTTTTGTTAAATATCCACTCAAACATATTCTTTTTTCTAGACATTTCTATTATTGTTTCTCTCAACACACACGCTCGGGTTCATTATTACGATCTTCTTGTGATAGACCATGACATTGACTTGAAGTCTCTATCTCCAATCTTTCACATTATTCACTCTTCTTTAAAAACACGTTCAAATTCACTCTTAATTCACGTTCTCATCATTCAATCAATGTCTGTGTAGTCAATGTAAACAAACAACAAACAAACAGAACAATATTTTTTGGAAACATAACGTTTCAACTTCTCTAAAAACATTTCACACGTAACTAAGTGATATTGTTTAAAAAAGTGCCTTCCATCTTCATTTATACAAACTGTCATAATTTCTAAAGAAAATCAAAGGTCTATAAATCATCATTTAGGCTAATAAGTTAATAGTAATAAAAAAGAAAGGTCTTGGCATCATATAAAAAATCATTTATTTAATTTTGAGAATTATTTATTTTCATAACATTAGTTTGGGAGAGAAAAATTTTGGTTTATTTTTCATGTGGGAAATACTGATTTACCTCCCTTATATTGTTTCACCGAGCTTCATATTCTGAAGACATATTTTCAATAAAGTTAATAAAAAATTAAATATAATTAAACTTCTATGACTAATATATATGACTTAGAATTTGAGTTTTACCTTGCCTCAAAAATGATTCATTTAGGATATATATAATCCCTTTTTTATACAAGTTTCATACTGACAAAGTACTGCAGTAAAACGCAAACATTATTAATTAAAAAAATTATTAATAAAAAAAGAAAAAGCTAATACTCGACAAGGGACAATTCTGAAACACGACCATAATGTGCTGACCGTACTTAAAAAAATAAACATTCCTATAACTCTAAATAGTTGTGGTGGGGAGAAGAGGCAGATATATACTTCTTCTAACGCATTAGTGAATATAACGAACCCAACGAGAATTAGTAAAAATGGCTAAAAAAAAAAAGTATATCCAAAAGCTTTCTTACATTCAAAACATTTGTACAATTTCTACATAGTTTATGTTAAGAAAAAAAGAAAATTATAAGAACACAAGAAAAATTAAACAAAAAACTTACCTCCCCAGTACCTTGTAAGTCGTATTTAATGAAAATTATATATATATATATATATATATATATATATATATATATATATATATATATATATTGTAATTTTGTTATTATAATGGTTTATAAAAGCATAATATCACTAAACAAAAATGTTCATGTTTCAGAACAATACTGTTCTTCTTCAGGTGATATGTTAAAATAAAATTTACTTATTTTAATATATCACCTGAAGAAGAAAAGCATTGTTCTGAAACATGAAAATTTTTGTGTTGTGATATTATGCTTTTATAAACCATTGTAATAACAAAATTACAATATCAAACTCTACTCTGTATTGAGCATTCTTTATAAAAGTAAATGCTAGAACAGTAGGTTTTAAATCTATGTGTTCCTTCCCTTTTATATATATATATATATATATATATATATATATATATATATATATATATATATATATATATATATATATATATATATATCCAAATGAATAAGAATGAAGAAAATAATTGTAACATTCAAAACTTTAATTTAAAAGAGTGCTCAATATAAAAATAGAGAAATGAATATTTATTATTAAGTATTACTTAAGAACATCTGCAAACTACAAACTGCTACAAAATTGTACATTTTGTTTCAACATGAAAGAACAATGTCTCATCAGGTCGTTAAAATGATGGTAATAATATATATATATATATATATATATATATATATATATATATATATATATATATATATATATATACATATATATATATATATATTCAGAAATTATAACATGGATATGTCACAATATCACTACAAAAGTAGCTATTTTGTTTTGACACTTCTTGTGTCTTGTCAATATATAGGTTTAATGGTATATGAATATATGCAGAAAAGTAGTTAAAAATATTGTAACGGAAGCATTAGTAATAAAAAAGAAGAAACCAATTCTCATTATCAAATATGAATATGGTCACAATCTACCAAATCAGGAACAATAATATTGGTTACACGGATTGATAAGTAACTGATGAAGGTCAATACACACAATGAACAAAATATTGATGAACAACAAAGGTGAGGACATATAAATATAAATAATGATAACTTCTCATCTAAGAAATTCAGACTGAAGCTACAGATGGAGAAGGAGGAGGAGGAGGAGGCAGAAGAAAAAGGAAAAGGTTCTTGTTATTGTGTTTATATATATGTTGTAATTTTGTTATTACAATAGTTTATAAAAGCATTATATCCTGACACAAAAATTTTCATGTTTCAGAACAATGCTGTTCTTCTTCAGGTTATATATTAAAATAAATAGTGAAAATGATATATTTTGAAAATATAAGATGGATTTAGGTGTGTCAATATCATTCAATCAAAATATACATATATATAAATAGTCATCCGCAAACAGATCTGTTTCACTGTATCACAGCTCATCAGTACGGTCAGACATCTGATTGCTTTTAGCCAGGATTGAAACCCGACCAAATTCTACCTCATTAGAAGAACGCAGACTTTTAGTGTGTGATATGCCATATAAACATGCCAGTGGCTAAGAGTGTTCTAATTCATTACTGAATGAACGATGCATAGATGCTAGAGTAGCCACTGTTTTTTCAAAGTCTACCATTCTTCCAGAATACTCAACCAGAGTGTTAACAGTCATCCGCAGACAGATCTATTTTGTTGTATCACAGCTTATCAGTATGGTTAGACAATATGGTTAGACAATCTACTCCCGCATCGATCAGAAACCAGGTCTGGACGACAAAGTGAACCTCGCTGCCGCACTGGAAAGGGACCTCCAATCCGTAGCGACCTGGGGTAGGAAATGGTTGGTAAATTTCAATGCCTCCAAAACAAAGCTGTTATCAACTAACCACCATAGACAATCGCATCTACCTCCCATTAGCATGGGACAGGCTAGCCTCCCAGAGAGTAAAATACTACGCCTCCTTGGCCTTACACTCTCGGCGGACCTCAAATGGAATGACTATATTGAATCCATTGCCAAATCTGCTGCTATGAAAGTCGGCTCTCTGTGCAGGGCCCGGAAATTTTTCCCACCTGAAACTATTCTGCACATATACAAATCTACCATCCGCCCGTGTATTGAATATTGCTGCCATATCTGGTCGGGTGCCCCTGCTGCTCTCCTTGGGATTCTTGACAAAATACAAAGGAGGATCTGTAACGTGGTTGATACTGACTTGGCAGACCGGCTGCAGCCGCTCTCACACCGGCGTGATGTAGCTTCCCTGTGCCTCTTCTACAAGTACTTTCATGGCTTCTGCTCCGATGAGCTTAGATCACTGGTGCCGCCCAAGCACGAATTTACACGAGATACTAGATTAGCAACTAGGTCCCACCCTTTTACAGTTAAACAAATAAGATGTAACCGTAAATTCTACTCCAACAGCTTCTTTTCTCGCGCTTCCCGCCTGTGGAATTCCCTTCCACAAGTCTGCTTTCCCGACAGTTACAATCTCCAGGTGTTTAAATGTAGGGTCAATAGACACCTCCTATCACACTAACTTCCAACTATTCTCACAACACTCATCTACCCAACCCTCATTCTCGGTATCCTCACCCACCTATCACCCACCCTCTGTTATTTCCTATATTTAACCAGCCTTTCTCCACTCTACGTAGCCCCCTGCACAGTAGTGGCAGTGACATGCCTTGCTCGGGGTGAAACGCTTATAAAAAAAAAAAAAAAAAAAAAAAAAGACATATATATATATATATATATAACCAAACATAGGGTAAGTAGAGATGGAATAAAATTCTGTGTCTAAAAAACACTATTCTTAAAAAAGTGCTCAATACAAAGTAGAGTGAATAATATTTTTTTAGAGTTTATAACATAAATATGTTATAACATCACTACAAAATAGTTATTTTGTAGTGATATTAATTATAACATATTTATGTTATATATATATATATCCAAAAGGGAGTGGCTTGTATCAGAAGTATTACTTAAGTTATTGATGTTATCTTGAATTTATTTCTAATTTAAATTACTAATTAACACAGTCCTAATAATAGTTGTTTTTCTTCTCTTTACTTAATTTATTTACTTATATTAGAAATTATCTTCCTGCTTTATTCTTTTATTCTTGAGGTAAGTTTTTAACACAGATAATTTAGATCATAACAATATTCATGCCCTGTTTTGGTTGAAAACTGATAAAATTTGGAAGAAATTTTTAAAAGCCATTCATAGCTCGTCACTATCTTTTTTTAATCTTGACTTCCCCAATTTCATTTGCTTGCATTCCCTTCTCTCTGACACTTTTTACTTCGTGTTTCTTCCTTTCCCCAGCCCCATTTTCCCTTATTTTTTCTTCATCTCTTTCCTTCCTTTCTTTCTTTTCTTTTTCTCCTCTCCACGTTTACTTCAGTTGTCTTTACTCACGCAAGCAAATAATTGTATTTTACCATAATGATTAAGATTGCTGATGAAGTGAATTTCACTGACTGAAATGGCCATATGATCTTGAATATTTTATTTTCTCATATATATATATATATATATATATCCAAATGAATAAGGAATGAAGAAAATAATTTCTTTACTCACGCAAGTAAATAATTGTATTTTACCATAATGATTAAGATTGCTGATGAAGTGAATTTCACTGACTGAAATGGCCATATGATCTTGAATATTCTTGAATATTTTCTCATATATATATATATATATATATATATATCCAAATGAATAAGGAATGAAGAAAATAATTTCAACATTCAAAACATTAATTTAAAACAATGCTCAATATAAAAATAAAGCAATAAATATTTATTATTAATTATTACATTAGAACATGTACAATCTACAAACTACTACAAAATTGTACATTTTGTTTTGACATTGATGGTAGATTCAGTCAGTCTGTTAAGTGCCATATGTGATACACGCTTGGGCGATCATGTCTCGGAAGAGACATGACTAACTGGACAGAAGATTATCCCGCAGTAGGTTGCCATTGCTTTCTGAGGTAGACTGGTTGCCGACCAAGGCTATAGAACCCAATCTGTCCTATTATTTTACTCATAACTGGAGGAAAGAGATGGATTAATACCTTTCCCAAGGGTATTTGCGTGTAAGTGAATGCAAAGAATTCGACTGGATGGTAGATTACCATCATTATTAACTACCTGATGAAACACTGTTCTTTCAATGTTGAAACAAAATGTACAATTTTGTAGGAGACTATAGTTTGTACATGTTCTAAAGTAATAATTAATAATATATATATATGTAATCAATAGGAGTTGATAGGCTTGCTTATCCTCTGATCCACACCTACTTTGTCTTTTGAATAAGAGTAAATTGTTTCCTGTTTTGGATTGGGTTTCCTTCTAAATACTTCTCATTCCCTTTCACTCTCAGTTGCTGCTTGTGTCTTAGTGGCCTTATCACCTTGCTTAAGGTAAAGTAATTATAAGAAAAAGTAATCATTTTTCACTGAGTCATTTCTGATTTTTTTTATTGCTATTTTGTATCCTCACATTTTTGCTCTGTGTTATTGTCTCTCATGTCTCTAACACCACATAGCAATCAGATAATAAATAATACTTATTTTATTATTTCTACATCTTCCTGTTTCTCATTTTCTACGAGTATTTTTGTATATACAAATATTAGGGTGTTTATAATTATTTACTCAGAGTTATAATTACCCTACATTTTGTAAATAAATTATATTGCATTTCAAACAGACAATTCTGATGTAAAAACCAAAAAATACCCTGAAAAATACGTGTACATCTTCCAAGATGAATGTATCAGTTACCACCATAGTTACCATCATAACATGGATGGTAGATAGGATCATTTATTGTACATGACTGACAGTAGTGATGACTCTGCAGATTATAATTTAGAGCTTTTACAAGAATCCAGCAGTGATGAGTTTTTTGGGATTTCAAGATTAATAAAATTGCTTTGAGTGTTTTATATTTTTAATTCATTTTTATGAAAATAAAGCCACCTTTGGATAATGAAAGATGTATGGTATATTTACTAGACACCAACTAGTATGTCATTGCCATACAAACAAAGTTGGACGAGTGTTTAAACAATACATGGTGCCATTAAGTGATGGACGCATGGTGAATGTGTTATTTGAGAATGACTTTTTCTTTTCTTAGAAATTTCTTTCCAATGTTAAGGTGTGTCTTGTAAGCCAGAAAATATGGTATTTCATTTTATAAATTCTTATTAGCATAGGCCACAGATGTTAGATTATATTTTATTTTCTTTTATAAACTTAAAAAATCTGTATTTGTCTATATTTCTGAGATGAGGTAGTATTTACAGTATTTACATTATTCGGACTATTGTACTTATCTTTGTTGTTATTTGTATGACATTTTGGTCGTTGTACACTCCGGCCTTCTTCAGGTGCTAGGAATTTCAAATCAAACCCTTTATTATAATCACTGGGGTATATCATCCTTAAGGACACATGGCCCAGTGGATATAGATTAGAGTTGTGAGTTCAATACCAGGCTACAGCAGTAGTGAACAAGTAACTTGCAGGGTTAGAGGGAGATAACTCATGACTTCCAATTGAGGCTTTACGCAAGGAATGAGAATGATATACCCCCAGTGATTATAATAAAGGGTTCAATTCGAAATTCCTAGCACCTGAAGAAGGCCAGAGTGTACAACAACCGAAACGTACAAATGGCAACAAAGATGAGGACAATAGTCTGAATAATGTAAATACTTAAAAAATCTGAAGCTAGAAAAGTAAGTTAAAGAAGGTAAATCAGTATTTGGTATGTGAAAAATATTTTGGACACTAAAATGTTTAACTGATTTTTTCATACAGCTTTTTAATGGGTTCCCATCTGATCATCAAAGTTAAGCAATGTCGAATTGGGTCAGTACCTGTATATGTGACTAATTAAGAACACCAGTTGTAGGCTGTGTAGGTGGTGTAATAGATAAAGGCTTAAAATTGGAATTCGGAGGGCCAGATTTCAATTCTAGTTGTGTTCATTATATTCACTGACACGCAAATATGCTTGGGAAAGGCATGAGTCCACCAATTCTCACCTTAGCTAGGAAGTACGACTTGTATCACTAAATCATTATTATCTCCCCCACTCCAAATTCTTTCAATCCAGCAACATTTTCTGACTTTAAATAATCTGAAATGGGTTGATAAGCTGTAAAAAACAAATCTTTTTAATAAATGGAGAATTTTTAATTTTAAATGTTGAATTTTGTAAACAAAAAATTGAAAAGCTTTTATGTTAATTTTTGTTAAACGATAATTAGCAAAGTGCTTGTAGACATAAATCTTTCTGCATTACTTTGACATGAAGTCTTAACTTTTTACAACTATTTTGACACAATCTTGGAATTTAGACAATTTTTGAATTTGTTTTCTTTTAGAATTAGATTCTTTTTTCTGAAATTATTGATTTGAGCTATAAATTGATCCGCTCTTTCCTTAATGATCCCCCCCCTTTAAAATCCAATTGAAATAGGAGTTTTTTGTTTTTTTTCTGATAGACAGGCATTCATAAAGTGAGATGAATGGAAGGAAAGTCCAGTCATTAGCGCCTGGTAATTTTTTCTTTTTTAAATTCTCCATTCCTTGCATGCATAGCTGAAACTTATGTAAAGTGGGATCATTGACACTATGTGACTTTATATATTTATCGGTCATGCCCTTGATCTCTTCTATTTCCGATAATGAGACATATCACTGTATGGACTCAGTCTACCTAGAGTTACTATAACGATGAAACTCAGTTGTGTGTTTTGTGCTAGTTTTTGGCTTGCTACTCATTTTTAATGACTTCAAAAGCAGAATTTTTTTTATTGTAAAATACTATGTGGCAATAGAAATTATTGCATAGATTTCAGATCTTCTTTGGCACTTGCTCACATTTGAGTATCAGGTTGATAACTCCTCATCCCCAAAATTCAAGTCCTGGGTATGACGGTAAACTGCATCCAGCAGCAAGGCCTCTAATTGGGAGGTTGTGAGGAGCATGGAACCACCTCTTAATTGCTGTTGTTTCCAGGTTCACCCTGACCCGGAGTGGTAGCACCTGTTAGGGTCCCAGCTATGGGTAAACAGTTGACCCCCAAATCGGTGTCAAAATGCTATGAAAGTATTTATCAACAAAACTTTATTGAATGAAAAATGTTACCAACAAAACTATTGAATTTACCAATGTTACCAACAAAACTTTATTGAATTTACAAATGTTGCCAACAAAACTTTATTGAAGGAAAAATGTTACCAATAAAACTTTATTGAATAAGCTAAATAAAACAAATCATAACGATTTTCAGCATTAAATGATCTAATGAAGGTTGATATGCTGGTTAAACCAACCAACCAACCAACCAACCAACCAACCAACCAACCAGAAATTCAGACAGAACCTCTAGATGGAGAAGGAAGAAGAAAAAGATTAAAATAATAATAATAATAATAATAATAATCTACAAATATAAAAATGGATATGTCTGTTCATCTGTGTGTGTGTGTGTGTGTGTGTGTGTGTGTGCATTCTACTCCTCCAAAACTGTTGGTCTCATTTCAGCCAAAATTGTCTCACTTGTCGATCATGACATGAACTTTTGATGTCTGCAAAATTTTTTTGAATCGGTAGAATTCACTGAAACGTTTAGAAGTTACAAACTCTTGTCCTCCAAGATGCCTTATTCAAATTCAGCCAAAATCGGGTAACTTGTATATCAAGGTCTGAACTTTTGATGTACACAAAAATTTTTCTAATCAATATACAGGGTTCAAACAACAAACATAATTTCAGGTGGTCTTTTGCAAACTTTTATGCATTTCACCAAAGCACTTCACTCAAACAAAACCAAAATTGAGTCACTGTTAGATCAAGGTCTGATGCCTTGATATGCAAACAAAAATTTCAATTGACACACAGGGTGTGGCAAAAATTAAAGGAAAATGCTGCTTTTTGCAATCATTTATTTCTCCAAAATACAACAAAAACCAATACTTACTTCGCATTTTTTAACTTATGTGTCACAGTAACCTCATACTGGAGCTTTTTGTAGCACTTGACCTTACCATTTAAACATAACCACTAAAAAAACCCAAGCAACACTAGGCTATACAGTTAGCTATATATATATATATATATATATATATATATATATGAATAAGAATGAAGAATAAAATTGCAACATTCAAAACATTAATTTAAAAACAGTGGTCAATATAAAAATAGAGCAATGAATTTTGTAGTAGTTTTTCACATGTTCTACCGTAATTAATAATGTGTGTGTGTGTGTGTGTGTGTGCCGAAAGCTTAGAACCAGCATCATAAAAAAAATTATCTAACTGTAAGACAACTTTTGTCTTAATTTTCACCTGAAATTAAAGCCAAAATACGATGTTTAGAACGGCTCATGATTAGACATTCATTGTCTGTTTTGTTTAGAATATATATATATATATATATATATATATATATTAGCATATGGTGGCAGAACAAAGAAGAAACGATGAAGGTTTAAGATATAATCAATTGTATTAATGTAAAAATACAACAAAAATGGTAAATTAGTGTAAATATTGAAAGAAAAAGTAAGTAGTAAAATTGTAAAAGTCGTCCACAGAGGCTTGTGGTAGGAGAGTGGGGGTGAGTTGTGATTTACTGTAGTTACGGCCTTTAGCAGGCTGTGTTTGGAAGATGGGAGGTCACGTAACATTTTGAATCCTGGCAGTTGTGTCATCCAACTCCAAAAAATGTCCCTTTGATGGGCCTTTATGTCTTTTTCTTAGGTTCAGATCGGATTCAATATTTTATTTTGGATTGTATTTTTCTTTGAGTGTGTAAATAAAAGAGAAGCTATGTGCAGAGCTGATGCGCAGTTAACAGAATTTTGGGGTTGAAACATGGGTTTCGGAGTGTTCACATCCGGCCAGTGGTGAAAATTTGAAATGAATCAGAAGTAGATCTTGTTATAGGAAGATTATAAAATATATATATATATATATATATATATATATTACTCAATAGGAGTAGATAGGTTTATTTATCCTCTAATTCACACTCCCTGGTCTTTTGAACAAGAGTTGATTGTTTCCTATTTAGAATTGGGTTTCTGGTTTCATCTAAATCTTTCTCATTATCTTTCCCTCCAAATAGCTGCCTTGCATTTTAGTGGCCTTATCACCTTGCTTAATTATAAAAAAAAATTGTAAGCATTTTTCACTGAGTTCTTTCTCTTTTGCTTTTTGCATCTTATTTCTTTATTGCCATTTTGGGTTAACATAAAGCTTATAAAAAATATTTTATTTTAATATATTATGTATGAATTTTTCATCAAAACTCTTAATTAAAATAGTATTTAATTTTACATTCAATATTATTTTAAATAAATTCAATCTTATTTTATTCCTATGAATTAAACAAATTAAAATGTTACTTAATATATCATTATAGATTAAATAAATTAAAATATTTTATTTTATTGTATTACTATAAATTTAAAAAATGCTACTTTAATTAAAAAAGAAAGCAATTTGCTAAGAAAAAAGTGTTTTAATTAAACCATCCACAGTAAATTTGCATCCAGGTTTTTAAAACATTTCATCATTCTTGGCAGATCTTCTATTATCACAATGTGAGTAATTTAATAACAAAAGTTATAAAGCAACTAAATAAAATATCCAAAGACATATTTCAAAGAAATTTAAAAGTTTAGAATTTCAGTGTCCCCCCTCCTCTATGTGCATGTGTAATCACATCAATCTAAATGTCACTTTAGACTGATGACGTCCTAAAGAACGAAATATATCACCTGAAAGTCTTTTCCACTTTGTCACTGATTTTTCCTTGCTGCTAGTCATCCACAGACAGATCTGTTTTGCTGTATCACAGCTCATCAGTACGGTTAGACAGCTGATTGCATTTTACCCAGGATTGAAACCTGATCAAATTGGCGTCAGTCGGCAATTCTACCTCTGAGCTACGGGTGCTCAGTAGAAGGAGGCAAACATTTTAGCATGTATATTATCATTATACACACCCAATAGCCAGTGTGCTCTAATTCATCAGTGAATGAGCGATGTGTACATGCCAGGGTAGCTAGTGTTTTTCAAAGTCTACTATTCTTCCAGAGTGCTCAATCAGGGTGTGAGATTGTAATATATATATATATATATAAAGTCATCCACATACAGATCTGTTTTGCTGTATCACAGCTCATCAGTATGGTTTGACATCCAATTGCTTTTAGCCAGGATTGAAACCTTGACCGAATTGACATCTGTTGGCAATTCTACCTCTGAGTTATGGGCAGACTTTTAACATGTGATATACCATGTAAACATACGCCAGAAGCTGAGAGTGTTCTAATTCATTACTGAATGAATGATGCATAAATGCTAGAGTAGTTACTATATATATATATATATATATATATATATATATATATGGTGGCAGAACAAAGATACGACAAAGGTTTAAGAAATAAACAATTGTATTAACATAAAAATACAACAAATGGTAAATTGGTGTAATAATGTCTCGGTTGTAAGAAAAAATGGTGGCAGTGATGGAGATAACTGTGAAAGCCCAGCTTATGCCTGAAATTGTGAGCAGGAGTACAGAGGAGTGTGAGTAGGGAACATGACTGGTCTAGTTGGCCTCGTCTGACAGCATGTCACAGAACCTCTTCAGGTTGACAGTTGAACTTGAAAGTATCAGTCCTCCCTCAGATGGTCCTATGTCAGGAAGGCCAATTTACAGCAAAGGTTTTCTCTTTTTTTTCGCACATAAAAGAAATTGCATTTCTTTTCATCATAAAACTACAAACAAGGACTGTAAGAACTTTAACTCACTAAGAAAAATTTAGGCATAAAAAGCACAAAAATAAAAATATCTTATATTTTAAACACCCTTTTCTTTGTTAAAATCTGCAATGAATCTATAGTCATAATTCCAAATTTTAAACAAAAACAAATTTGAAATTTTCTCCAAAGAATGACTGATAGAAACATTTTACAAAGTTTTGTTATAAGAAAAATGACTTGTCTATATTTCTGAGATGAGGGCATATTTACAGTATTTACATTATTTGAACTATTGTCCTCATCTTTGTTGCCATTTGCACAAAGCTTCAGCCTTCTTCAGGTGCTAGGAATTTCGAACTGAACCCTTTATTAAATCACTGAGGTATATCATTCTCATCCCTTGCGTAGTAACGCTCCAATTAGAAGTCATGAGTTATGTCCCTCTAATCCTGGATATAGATGTTGGTTAGTTCCTGTGACTTGACCTAAAGAGTTGTGAGTTCAATACCAGGCTACAGCAGTGGTGAACAAGTAACTTGCAGGGTTAGAGGGAGATAACTCATGACTTTCCACTGCTGCATTACTACACAAGGAATGAGAATGATATACCTCAGTGATTGTAATAAAGGGTTCAATTAAAAATTCCTAGCACTTGAAGAAGGCCAGAGCATACAATGGTCGAAACATCATACAAATTGGCAACAAAGATTAAGACAATAGTTTGAATAATGTAAATACTGTAAGAAAAATTACATAAAGATAATGCGTGTTTATGATGCTAATTTACTAAAATTAGTTTTGTCTACAACAAATTTTTTTTTTTTTTTTTTTTGTGGGTCATAGGCACATGATTAGTTATTAAAGCAAGTATCCTTGTAGTGCAGTTTTGGAAATTTTGAGTGTTATTTGACAGCAGAAAAAAAATTATGGAGGAAAACTCATACTATATGCTTTGTTAGGGAAAAAAATAAAAGTCACAAGAAAATTTGCTGAGTCATAGGAAATAAAATTATAATTTTGGATTGTAAGTAGGGAAATTTTAAAGTTTGAAAACAAAATAACATAAAAGAAGAAACATTTTAATTGATTTAATATGACTTAATAAAATAATATTAATCTTAGCCATTTCATTATAAGGAAAATTTTCATTAATCAAGCAGCCAGTACTGCTGTTGGTTGAAATTTATAAAATGTTCCTCTTAAAACAATTTAATCTATCACTGTAATAACTGACACAAGAAATACATTGGAGAAACCTTGAGGAATCTAAATAAAAGATTATATGAACATAAAAGGGATATTTTACAAAACAATACATTAAATACATTAGTTGCTAATTATAATGAGTTGGACCAAAATTTCAATTTAAAAAATATTACTTTAATTAAAATAGAAACCAATTTCCTAAGATGAAAGTGTTTTGATTGCTAAATCATCCACAGTAAAGTTGCATCCAGGATCTTCAAACAATTCATCATTCTTGGCAGATCTTCTATTATCACAATGTAGGATACCTAATAACAAAAGTGATAAAAGATTAGGAAACTAAATGAAATATCCAAAGACATATTTAAAAAGAATGAATTTTAAAAGTTTAAAATTTTGATACAGAATAACAAAAGAAATGAAATTTAAAAGTTTAAAATTTTGATACATAATAACAAAAAATATAACCAAAGACATATTTAAAAAGAAAACTTAAAAGATTAAAATTTTAATGCAAAATATTAAAAGAAATGAAATTTAAAAATTTAAAATTTCAGTATTTTCCCTCCTTTGTGTGCATGTGTAATCACTTCACTGTCATTGATTTTCTTAGCATTAAAGCTTATAAAAATATTTTATTTGAATATATTATAAATGAATTTTTTCATCAAAACTATTTATTAAAATAGTATTTACTTCTCTTTTATCACCATAAATTCAATATTATTTTATTCTTATGAATTAAACAAATTAAAATGCGGCTTCTACTCCAACAGTTTCTTTTCTGGCACTTCCCGACTGTGGAATTCCCTTCCACATGATTGCTTCCCCAATGGCTACAATCTCCAGGAGTTTAAATGTAAGGTCAATAGACACCTCCTAACACACTAACTCGCTCCATTTCTTTCAAACACTCTTCCCATCTGGCCAACCCTCATCCTCAGTATCCTTACCCATCTATCACCTTCCTTCTGACATTTCCTACACCTAACCACTCCTCCTCTTTACCTTCCCCTATGTAGCCCCATGGGCAATAGTGGCAATGGAATGCCTTGCTTGGGGTGAAATGTTTAAAAAAAAAAATATTATATATCAAATAAACTATTTTATTTTATTACAGTAAATTAAAGCTTTATTATTAAATCAAAATTTTACTTAGTACTTCCCTAATTATCAACAGTCAGTTTTTCTTTTTTCACTGAAGGATTTGATGAGATTATTAAACAAAAAAATTTAAAACAAAATACTTAATTAGCATCGGGATGATAACTTTTCATTCCAGAAATTCAGACAGAACCTTCCAGATGAAGGAGGAAGAGGATAATCATTATCATATATATATATATATATATATATATGTATATATAGTCTAGGTATCATAGAGAAGAGTGCATCTGAACAATGTACAGGGTGCGATTGGTAAATTGTCGCTAATTTAATTTATTTGTACCGATAAATTAGTTATAATTGACATTCTGGCATGGTATCAGAAGTGACCTGAATAAAATTTAATGTAATCCTCCAGTAAAAACTATTGGCTGTCAATAATAGGAAAGTACCCGTTACTTACTTTATTACCACAGATTAAAATATTATCTACTTTATTACTATAAATCAAATAGATTGAAATATTACATAAATTACATCAATTAAAACGTTATTTATACTCTTTTTGATTTTTTTCTTACCAGTAGAAATTATAATTTTTTTCTTAACCCAACGTATGACTATTTTTCCTAACAATTAATTCTTTTTATCTTTATAATCATTTCACTCAAAGCAAGGCAATAACGCAACTAAGATGTAAGAAAAAGAAAAAAACATTAGCAAGGAATGAGAACAATGAAATAGATAACAACTGCTCAAAGTTGGCTGGAAAGTAAAAAGCCAGAAGAGAGTTCCATAAGTGAGTAAAGAAATTATTACCAAAGAACATGGGATTACATCTAGCCATTCCAACTGTAAAATGATGAGACCTTGCTGCCAATCAAGTACTGGGCTTAAATTCATAAAGTCTAGGTACCACAAAGTGCATCTAAAATTTATCAAGATTGTACAGGGTGAGATTGGTAAATTGTCGTATTTTATATGTTTAATTTCATGTATGTGCCCATCAAGTGCCTTCAAGAGGTAGTGCTCCCCTGGGTCAAGAGGGTGACAACAAGACTCTGCACCATGCCATACTAGCAGTAGAACCCAGTCATGGCTGTCAGACAATTTCTGCAACTACATCACCCCTTACATCTGGCCACCTAACTCCCCAGACTGCAACCCCCTTGATTATTATGTGTGGGGTGCAGCTGAGTGAGAGACCAACAAAATTGCTTGTAACAGCAAAGATGAACTGATGGCAAGGATTATGGCAGCATTCACCAACTTAAACAAGGAGAACATCCTGAAGAGGTGCAGGAGATTCCAAAGTTGTCAGGAGGACATGACTGAAGCAAATGGCTATTTTTGGCAGCCATAATCCCAACAATGTAAGATATGCAGATGACACAGTGTTGATAGCAGACACGAAAAGGAGAATGCAGGATTTTCTACAGAAAGAAGCAACAAAAAGTGAGAAGAAAAGATCAAGAAAACTGAATGTATGGTCATCAGCAAAAAGAAGACACCAAAATGTCAACTACCGGTCAGAGAAACTAAAATAAAACAAGTAAAGAAATTCAAATACATGGGAAGCACTCTGACAGAGGATGGAATGTGCAATGTTGAGATCCAAAGACACATTGGCATGGCCAAGAATGCATTTCAAAAGTTAACCAGAGTACTGAAAGAGAGAAAAATCTCATTGGAAACAAAGAAGAGAGTGCTGGATTGGCTATGTGATATTTGTTCTTCTGTATGGCAGTGAATGTTGGACGATCTCCTCAAGGATGAAGAAGAGGTTTGAGACAGCAGAAATGTTGTTTTACAGGAGGATGCTGAGGATATCATGAACTGAGCACATGACTAATGACAAGGTGTTGGAGAGGATGTAAATGTGGAGAAAAATCATACTTAATATAAGGAAGAGACAGATGAGGTTTCTGGGTCATGTAATGTGGAAGAAGGGCCCGGAGAATTTAATACTCACAGAACAGATAGAGGGAAAGAGAGACAGGGGAAAGCAGTGCAAGACCTACTTGATAGGCCTGAGAAAATGGATGACAGAGTGGGGTTTGGGAGAGATACCAAGACAAAGAATCTTGAGAATTACAAGAGACAGAGACGTCCTAAAGGAAGACATGAAGAAGAAGAAGAAGAAGAAGAAGAATATTTTAAGATATTTTTGTGTAATTTTGGAAAACATAACTTTAGAAATGAGATGTCAGTGTTACTTTAATATTCACATAATTTAGATGACAATTTATCCATCGCACCCTGTATGTATAGAAAAGGCACAAGGAAACTATTTTAGAGTATTGAGAAATTGGTTGAAGCTGGAATACCAGGTAGGGACTGATAATATTGTAGATTTGTTTTTGGAACTTATCAAGAATCTCTGAATAAATACAGATGTACCATACCATATGTGGCAGCAATATTCAATGTATAAACAAATGGTAGACTGATAAAGGTATAAGATGTCAGAATTTTAAATATCCTCCTAAAATTCAGTATTTTTTTTTACACCCATGCAGATTATATAACTGTAAGCCAGTGTTTCTCAACCTTTTTAAGCAACAGCACATCCAGAAGCAAATTAAAATATCAAAGGATATTTAGTAAAATTTTTAAAGGGTATACATTTAAATGTTATGAAATAAAAGCAGAGACTTAAAAAATATGCACAGAAATATGAACTTACTTTGAATGTTGAAAGAATATTAAAACAATTTACACCCTAGTGCAAATTAATCAAAACAAAATGAATAATGTTTTCCTAGGATCTTTCACACTTTCCCTGATAATGTATACATCCTTTCTTGATGTTGTTTTTCTTTTCTGACCACATTTTCCTTTACATTTCGGACTGATAAATCCAGTGTGTCTTTTTGCCTTGATACAACTGACAGTTGAAAGGCTGGCACAACAATATCTGCGATCTCTCTGTAAGGCTCACCATTGTGTTCATGCAACATTACAATTTTTTGTACACTTCCTTGGAGTAACAGCCTTTGCAGACAGTGGTCATAGGACAACTAATCAACAGTCGAGACAATAGTGTCTGGGTGCGATAAAAATCTGATGCAATCATGAATGATGCAATTTTTTAAAAGGCCAAACAAATTTCATTATACACCCTGAAAATAGATTCATATTACTGCACATCACTGTGAATGATCTAATCTGTGGTAAAAATGGAAACTAATTACATCCTATCACTCCAGTGGGTCTAAAACTGACTCTATGGTGAAAGAAAGGAAGCTAAAGCAGGTGTTTTAATTAATTTGCACAAAGGTGTGTTTAAAATAATAAAAGCACAATGAAAAGAATTATTTGAAAAAAATGTAATATTAATTAATTCATTCAAATACTAACACTGTACCATTAGGACTTATACACACACACACATGTAAGCCTTGACAATATTTCCCAGCATACTAGGGTACCACAGCACAGTAGTTGAGAATCACTACCTTAAGCTATAGTTTAAATTCATAATGTTGAGGTGCCATAGAGGAGACTTCATCCAAAATTTTTTGACACCCCTGCAGATTATGTGACCTTAAGCTATAGATTAAAATATGTGTAAATTCATCACTGCTGATAAAGTTCTTATAAAACATGCCAAAATAATTAAAACTACTCGAAATTGTCTCTTATTGTCGAGTAATTATACCCACTATTAACATTCATGCTAATTAAAATCAGGTGCCTATCTGAGCTTATTAAAGAAAGAAATTAACTGGCGGCTATTTAATGATTGAATAGAATAAACATATCGATTAAAATGCAGACAATTGTTTTCTTAATTCTGTCAATATTATGCATTGCATTAGACATTGCAGTCAGCTTTTGTGTAAATTAAAAACATTGAATTTAATTGCTAAATGATGATAGTTACCAACAGCTGTTTAATAGCAAATTAGAACAAATTAATTAAACAGCTCAATTTGCAAGACTCAAGAAATTAGGCTTGTAGTTTAAATTCTTCTATTGAAACCACTTTCAAAGATCAGTTTTTTCTTTCTGTTCTTGGGGTTTTGGAAAATAATTTGACACTTCTGGACAGTATTGAGACTAGAAAGTGAATTAAAAATAAAACAGTGAGTCAACTTAAATATTAGTATCAACTACTTGATTTGTTCAATAGACAATGCATCATGATATTAAATTTGGATGTCAAAAGTTGGAACAAAAGTTTAAAGTAAGGTAAGGAGAAACAACAGTTATGTTTTCTTTAGACAATAGACAAAACTTTTTTTTTCTTTACAGTGATGTTCATTATGTATAAGGCTCAAGGGCCACTTGAGATAGAAGGTTATATTAAGATCTAAATCTAAACTTATTTATAAATGGAACTTTGTCTGTGTGTGTGTCCATTACCTATAGACTCTAAAATGGCAGAACCGATTTTCTTGAAAATTTACACAGTTGTACTTTAAGCATCTGCAAGTATTCTTAGCTAGGTTTTGTGTTGAGGTACTCTCGATAAATATTGAAAATTGATAATTGAAAAAATTGGGTTATAGAAGAAGTGGTCCAATTTTAATCAAATTTGATACACTCATAGACAAGGACATAAGAAATGATATTCACAAGTTTCAAGGTTGCAGTTCTTACAGTAGTGCAGAAAATTTGATATCGATACCAGCAAATCAAAATTTGACTGACATCCATTCATTTTTCTTTCAGTCTACGGTTTCACTTTAACTGGAAACAACTATTGCTTTTAGTCTTTCGTGCTAATGTCCAAAGAGTCTGAGCTCCAAGAGCATGGATTAGTTTTAAAGCTTTCATTACACCTGAGCAACACTGGGCTATACTGCTAGTAGATAATAGTTAACCTTAGACTTGAACAGATTAAGATTGTAGTGATTGGAGAAACATCCTCTTAGGAGTCAGTTCTACAGACTAGGAGTTTGCAGGAAGAGACTGTTCATGGAATTTATTTCTAACTAATGGAATATGAAGGAACTGTTGGTGGTTTGCTACAATGTAGGTGGCACGGCAGTTCCTAGCTGTAAAAATTCTAATGGACGGAATTGAAGGAATGCAGTGCATCTGAGCACTTTCCATGGAAGTAATGATAGAACAGTGAGAGGCCATGTCCTACCTGTGAGAGAGAAGTTGAAAGGGAGAAAATAATTTGGTGATTTTGAACTCTGTTAAACCTTGAAAATGAAAAGAGGGCAGCTCATTTCAAATAAAAAAAATAACAGTGCTTCTACTCAAATATGGGTATCCACTCAGAATAACATTTGAAGTAATAAAAATATGTTGGTACTTATGGTAATTTTATTTTTTATAAGTGTTTCACCCCAAGCAAGGCAAAACTGCCACTGATGTGCAGGGGATTACAGTCAGAGAAAAAAATCAAGGTATAGGGGATGTTAAAGAAAAGATAAGCAAAAGATGGGAATCAAGGAGATTGAAGATTGACATTGCATTTAAACTTTTGTAGATTGTAGCTATCAGGGAAGCAAGCAAATGGAAGTCAGGTTCACAAATGGGAAGTGCGAGAAAAGAAAATATTAGAGTAGAAGTGATGATTGTATTTAACCATTTCAACGGCCTCTGTCTTTTCTACAAATATTTTCATGGCTTTTGCTCTGACAAGCTTATCTCCCTGGTGTCCCATCTACTATTTACTTGAGCTACTAGATTGACAGTTCGGTCCCACCCTTTTACAATCAAATGTAACTACCACTTCTACTTAGAATTGTTGTTGGCTTGTTGGCATTGATGAGATGACCCCAAAGGAAGAAATCTAAAGGCATCATATCGCATGATCATGGTGGTCAATTGACATCACTATTTTGAGAGATGATACAACCTGGGAACTTCTCATTCAAGAAAACCATTGCTGCATTGGCTGTACGACATGTGGCGCCGTCCTGTTGGAACCACAAATCTTTGACATCGGTAGCATTCAATTCAGGCCATAATTGCCATGACTTAAATAACATGATCCAATAGCAAAATCAATAAAATTTCACCAATAGCACTGTTTTATTTACTGCTGACTTTGACCCATCTTAATGGGACACCCTAGAGAAAAGGCACGGGGAAGTTACATTATGGTGGTCGGAAAGTGAGATGCCATTGCAGATAACATTGCAGATTCTTCTTTGTATTTTATCAAAATTCTCTAAATATATAGAAGACAGTGGTATTTCTACGAGGGGAAAAAGGAAGCCTCCACCCGAATTTTGGCTGGCTTATCGGTTGTCCCTCCACCATGACTTTTATAAGCTTCAAAAATTTATGAAATTGATCAGTGTCTGATTTTGATAAGATTTGATCTTCAGTAGTTTTCCTTCTTCAGAACAAATTGATGTTTTGATTTTGTTTTGAAATTAATGCCTCTTTTGTTCCAACAGCTTGAGAGTGAAAAAGAGGGCAAGAATAGATTAGAACTCTACAACTAACAAAAAGTTATTCCGTTTAATTTAGTGAAGTAACATACTTGTACTCAAACTCATTCCTAAGTTGTGTATATGATAGCAGTATAATATAAAAATGAAGACACTGTTTGAGTTTGCCCCCTCTCCTCCTCAGAAAAATCTCAACCCCCACTTTCAGAGTTTCACAATCATCATCGATAGCAGAAGCATCAGACCAGATGTGGCAGCAATATACAGTGCATTGTTACACCTATAATGAAACATTCCAACACAATAAATAACTAATAACTCACTTGTTGAACACTGTTCAACAACACTATACGTCAACAAACTGAGACTGATTTCAAACTTTATAAGTATGTGAACTAACCATAATGCTACATTTTCATTATCCATACAAGTCATATTACAGTTCAAAAATAACTTTATTCTTATCTATATATAAAATTCTGTGACTTTTGTTAGTCCATCCATCAGCCAGTCAGTTAAGTGCCATATGTGATACCCGCTTTGGGTGATCATGTCTTGAAAGAGACATGACTGACTGGGCAGAAGATTATCCTGCAGTAGGTTGCCATTGCTTTCTGCGATAGATTGGTTGCCAGCCAAGGCTATAGAACCCAATCTGTCCTATTATTTAACCCATAACTGGAGGGAAGAGATAGATTAATACCTTTCCTAAGGGTATTTGTGCATAAGTGAATGCAAGGAATTCAACTGGAATTCAAACTTGGCTCCCCGATTTGTAGTTCCACTGCACCACAACGCACATCCTAGTCCATCCATCACAACCTCTAAAATAGGATACATTGACTGATTGCAACAAAATTTTGAAGAGAAATGCAAACAGATAAAGCGATACAAAGTACAGTTAGATTTACTAAGGTGCATAGCTTAGTACAATAAATTTTTGGTAATTTTTCAAAAAAATTAATGAAAATTTTAAAAACGATTGGTTTGCATAATTAAACAAAATGTAGTTTATAAATCTCGGCAAAAAATGTTACCAATAACTTCAACAATACTAAATATTGTGGGGATTGCAGCAATGTGTTAAAAAAATTCTAGTAAGCAAAAAATTATAATACACAACAAACAAATATTACAATTTTTGAAAAAATGTCATTTAACTTCACTAAAGATAATGCTACTAAAATGCAAGCAGTTAGTGGGAGTGAAAGAGAATGAGAAGACTTTAGTGAGGAGAAAGGACAATAAAAGAACTGGTTTCAGGAAGACAGAAGAGAGTATTGCATTTAAATTTTGTGAGACATAGGTGGCAGGGAAACAAGAAACTGGAAGAGAATTTTGCAGGTGAGAAGGGCAAAAATAAATTATAGAACTTATAGACTAAAATTATGGTTATATCTAGAACTCAACAGTAACAATACAACCTAGTTGCTAATCTTGTACTATGCTTGAATTCATGCAGTTGAGGTATCAAGGAGAAGAACTCATTAGAACAATTGCCATGAAAATATTTATAGAAAAAAAAAGAGGGAAGCCACATCAGGGTCGTAGGAAAGTCAAGATGCAAAGTCAGGACTGATAACATTTCAGATCCTTCTTTAGATACACTGGCTCCAGCAGGGAAATTGCAGACTTTAGCACAATTTGATTGGTTAGAAAATACATTTTATGATGTTGCTCTCAAATTTTGTTTGTTGTTAAAAGTGATCTCTGGAACTTTATCCTTAGACAAAAGTCTTCACTTGACCTTTGAAGAATGAACATGGTGGCTTCAAATGGCACTAATAAAGTAAAAAAAAGTAGGAAGGACATCAGTTGGAGTTCATGTCTCCATGTGAATATAGCCTTTTTAACATTTACCATTTAAAAGTCAGTGTATGACAAATTTGCACAATATATATATATATATATATATATATATATATATATATAAATGCATGAAACTCAGAGTTGTGCATAAAATACAGGATTATATATATATATATGTATATATATGAAGAAAACAAAGGAGGAAAGTTTTTCTTTCTTAACTTGTTTTGTTCCCAGGAGAAAATCAAGGAGTAAATATAGGTATTTTATTTTGCAACAAGTTTTTATAAACAAAAGTAAAAGAAAAATATAATTAAGTTTTCAAAATTTTAATTTCAAAAACAGTCTAAAATATTCTTATAGCTGTGTAAGTAAAGATGAATTATATTGGTTGCTAAATGATGTAATTTAATGCTTAATAAATGAAAGAGAGTAAAATTAAATGCTGTTACTGTTTTTGTTAAAATTTTATATATTAATGAATATACATATTTTTCTCAACAGTAGCATAACTCGAAGTTTCAAGCACAATGCAATCTTCAGTTTAAATTTTGTTTAAATATATTGGATCATTGCTAAGATGAGGCAGTCCATATTTTATATGGAATTGTACATAGAAATTATTTATACAAGGACTTTATGTTGATTTTATATAGAAATTATATATACAGGGATTCTATATGGAAATTATATATTTGGCAATTATATATGAAAATTATATATTTGTAAATTATATATGGTCATGATATATACCAGGATTCTAAGGAAAATATATATATGAAGATTCAATATAGAAATTATATATATGGGGATTCTATATAGAAATTATAGATGTGGGAATTCTACATAAAATTCAATATGGCCATTATATACAGAAATTATACATACAGGGATTATATATGGAAATTATATTTATGGGGATTATACATAAAACTTATATATACAGGAATTCTATATGAAAATTACAGGTTGCAATGGATAACTTGTCATTTCCATTATTCAAAAATTGAAAATAACACTGACATCTAATTTTATTTTTAACATATATTTAACAAAATTACATAAAAATATCTTTAAATACAAAAGAGAAAATTTATTCAATAACATTGCCATTGACTTCAACCAGGGCCTCCAGAAAATTTTGGAATCTCCTGCAACCCTTCTTGATGCTCTCCTTGTTTAAGTTGGTGAATGCTGCCATAAGTCTTGCTTTCAGTTTATCTATGGTGCTACAAGGAGTTTTGCTGGTCTCCCACTCATCTGCACTGAACACATAATGATCAAGGTAGTTGCAGTCTGGGGAGTAAGTGGCAAGATAATAAGGTGGCCAGATGTACTGAGTAATGTGATCATAGAAATTGCCTGACAGCCATGACTGGGACTGCCTGCTTGTGTGGCATGGTACAGAGTCCTGTTGCCAGACATGGGGTCTTCTAGCAGCCACCCTCTTGACCAGCCTCCTCAAGGCATTTGATGTAGACCTCTGTGTTGTGTCTGAGGTCCTGTGGGAAGATGGAAGTGTAACATCACCATCACTAGTGTTCATGACAAATACCATGATGCTGACTGAATATAACATCCAACTCTTTCCGAAACCTCTGCACTGTCCTCAAATTGACAACAAAGCACTCTGAAATGTACTTAATTGGAGCTTCCAGTGCAAATGACGTTTCCAAATTTCTGGCAGAGAGAATTGTATCATGTTGCACTTTTTCTCCCAAATGATATCCTACTATATTGTGCAGTTGGCAGAATAATAAAAGAAACAACACACACGCAAAAATAAATATTTTGGTTGGTTGTTTTGTTTTTATGGCATATCAACCTCGGCAGATCATTTATTGCCAACTAAATTTTATTTATTTATTGCTGGTAATACCTTTTTCTTTTAACAATTTATTGTTGTTTTTATATAAGTTTTGTGTCTAGTAATACGTTTTTCTTTTCGAGTATCAAGATTCATTGGGATTTGTTTTTAAGGGCAGGGTCCCCAAGTCCTACCCTTGTTATTTAACTCATAATTGGAGGGAAGGGAAGGATTAATACCTTTCCCAAGGATACCAGTGCTTAAGTGAATGTAGGGTATTCAACTGGAGTTCGATTTCTCTTTCCGAGCCAATATCCGATGCACCATAACACACATCCATCACTAAATGCTTACAGCACCTGGTATTCCCAAGCAGTCATCCATCTAAGTACTGACCAGGCTCAACGTTGCTTAACTTCGGTGATCGAGCGAGAACTGGTATATTCAACGTGATAGGCTGTAAGCCCAAATAAATAAGTAAAATAGCGTCAATTTACCCATTGCACCGTGTATCTTTAATGTGTGAATTTTTTGTGAATATTGTCTCAAAAATGATACGTAAATGGATATTAGCTTAACCTATATTTTGTAAATATGATTATTCATCTGTACCTTTATATATTTGCCTCAATTTGACATAAAAATTTGAATCAAACATTAAAATGTTAAATTTCTTTCTTCTTATATATGACTTTTATTTATGAATCTGAGGTTTACAGGATACAAATCCTTATATCTGTTATGGGGAAACACACCTATTCCTCAGATAATAGACTCTCCCTCCTATATTAATAACGAGTTAACAGGAAGTTAATGGGAGAAGTTCTTGAGAAGTTCTTGGGAAGTTCATAGGAATTCTTTAGAGTTATATTGGAGTTCAGTAGAACTACTAGGCAGTTGATATTAGTCAGCAGTTAGCCGAATACTAAGGAATCAGCTTTCAGTGGAAGATTACCAAGTTCCTAACATTTTGGTGCGTTAAGTCGATTAGCAACCAACATAGCATGATTATAACCTTCAGTGCAAAAACTACTCCACAACAATATCATTGATCAACTAACTCAAACGAAAAAAGTAAAATTTCACACACACAAAAAATGAATCAAAACAACCAAAAACATTTTAAAAAACCCAGACCAAGGCAAATTTCCCAAGTCAGTGTGAAAAGTAAGATTCTAGATTCTGATTGGATAGGAAATAGAAAATTGGTCTATGACTCCAGTCAATTTTTTTTCACATCTAGAAAATGAGGATGCTGTTGGAGCCGGTCACGTGACTAAAATCCACTGCTTAAACCACATCACTTAAACGGTCAAATCAGACATGGGAACAAAACTGAGGAACTTCGTCACAATGTGGCTCAAGAAAATTTAATTTGTGGACCCGGCTGTAAGGGTGCGTCACACATTCGTTCTACCTCTCCTTCCAATTTTCCTTTCTTCGTCTTAACCCACACACCGTCAAAGAAAACAACCACAACAACAAGATACTTCTTCTGACTTCAATAAGTACAATCTCCTTTATTGCCTTTCCTCTTCACTTTTTTTCCAGCCATAAAAAGGAAAAGAACACAGACTTTTATTAGCAGCCATTTTAATCTTTTTACATACACACATTCTGCTACTATCATCTATGAACTCTAAATTTTTGTGGGACATTTAAATACTTACATTTCTTTTTGAACAATTAACTATATGCATTTTCTCTATGAACATTTTATTTTTCTTCTCACAAATTTGTTATTCAGTTCTATTAATAAAATTCTACTTATTTTTTTAACAACCTGATGATATCTTTAAATGCAGGGATTGTCAGCTATGTTTGGAAGTGGCCTTGTACCAGACATGGCTGACACACCCTACAGGTTTTGTCCACCTTTGGGATTTTGATCTGTTACCATTTTGTATATGTTTGCAAGTAGTAGAATAAAATAAGCTGACAATATCAATATCAGTATATATGTGTATATAAGTCTATATATTCTTTAGTAACAGGTGTTCTTTTCATTTACCAGATTGTTTATTTATTATTCATTTATATTCTTTACTGGAATTATTGGCAAAACATCAACTAATTTCCAATTAATTCAAAATTTATAAAATGTTAAATAATAAGGAATTAATTATAGCTGGTTTATATATTTTAATAATTTAGTAAATGTTTAAAAATTTATGAATAAAAAATTGTTGTTACAATTTGTTTTCTTTATAAATTAGTCAGTGATAAATATTACATTGCATTAGTTTTAACTATATTATATATTAGTTTTTAAAATGTTGTATTCTTTTTTTAAATTTATTTGTTTAAACATTATTTTTAAATAAATAGTATAATTTTTTTTTTGTTTGTAAATTCTCAAGAACAATTCTTTTTTAATAATTCAGTTTCATCATATGTTTAGGTTTTTTATTCATTACAATTCTAATCTTCACTTTTTAAACCATTCGCGAAAAGTGCAGGAAGTTGAAATAATAAATGGTGTCAAGAGAAAGACTGTCCTTTTTGATACTCCATTTCTTTGCGAGAACAAAGGTCCATGTTTGCCAGGGAATTTGTTATAAATTTAATTTTGCTTGAGCTTAAGAAAGTGAGGCTCTCATGAAAACCGTTATATCCCGGACAACGCCCTACAACCTTGCTCAGAGGTATTAAAATAAGTTTTCCTCCCCGAGACTTAAAACAAATGAATAAATAAAAACAACGCCTCTTGTAGAAAAACCCTGAAATTAGTTTAAAGCCTCTTGTTTTTGGTCGTTTGTTTCATCTAATTGCAAGGCTTTGATAAAAAAAAAAAAAGAAAAAAAAAAAAGATACATTGACTGACTAGAGAGAAAACATATTTCCAGTTCGAAACTTTTTCCGGTATTTTTTCGTTTCTTTTAGTGTTACTGTTATATATATATATATATATATATATATATATATATATATTTTTCCTAAACCTCGACATACCGTAGGTTATCAATTCACTCTTGTTAATTAATTAGGTCTCGTGATTTTCTTTCATCTGCAAGCGCGCAAAACAACCTCTTTGATACTTTCAGAGGAAAAGTCGAGATAGGAAGAGGCTGGGTGTTCTACACGTATTCTTGTGTGACTGTGAAGAAAGAGTTCCGTTCTTTTTGACTACAATAGACGACAAGCCGCTTAGAACTTCTAACAATAACCGTGGGGCGGGACGACAGTGGCAGGAGGAGCTATATAGGTTGGAGTTAGGGTGAGTACAGGTATGGGTGGATCTGAGAAAAAATATAAAAGAGTGGGGGTGGAATCGTTCACGAGGAATGTGCACGCTATACCTTTGTACATACAAGATATGGCGGCATCTGGTTGGTTGTATCAACATTATTGTGTTTGCGTAAGTGTAAGTGTAAAAGATTACGTATTGAATTGTAGTTTGTGTGTGGAAATGGTTTGTAGATGCGTTTACAAAAGGGATTGCAACTACGTATTTCTAATATGCTATAAGTGTGCATAAATTTTTGTAACAGTACACATAATGTATGAAAAAAGCACCCATGTATACAGGAGAGTTACAGGAGAAAATAGTTCAAAGAAAGCCGAAAAGTGTTCATTGATAAAGTGAAGAGTTTATAAAAGGAAAAAAAGAAAGGTGACTTAACTTATAGTTCTTCTTTGATGTACCGTGTCCTTTCAAATCATGGCCCTCCACATCTTCCTGCGGCTTGTAGCTCTTAATGAGTTTTTCTTTTTGTTATTTTTCTCAAACCCTTGGTCCGCCATCCATTTGCTCAAGTCCATCAAGTATGTTTCGAGATTCTTTCCTGTGTCTGTGTCCCTTTTTTCCTCTGTCTGTCCCGTGAGTATCTGATTTTCCAAACTCTCCTTCTTGACCCAGAAATTTCAACTGCCTGTTTCTGATGTTAAGTATAAGTTTTCTTTTTGTTTCCAAAATGGTATCTTCAACATCTTTCTTGAGAACCATATTTCTGTTGTCTTCATCTTTGAGGAGATTGTCCAGCATTCGCTGGACGGAATCTGGAGGTCAGATATTATGTAACAGTTCAGTATTCTTTTCTTTGTTTCCAATGAAATTTTTCTGTCTTTTAATACTCTGCTTTTGGAAGGCATGGTATTCTATTCCATGTCTTGGCATTGTTTTCTGTCTCCTCTGTTTCATGTCAAGAATTTCATTTGCCATCTCTTCGTTTTTTTCTTCCACCATTTTTCTTTTTGGATGATCTCATTTGACTTCACTAAAACTTCTCTTAGTGTGCCTCACTTTAAGTTTCCATTTCTATTTTGCCCCTTGTATCTTTTTTTCATACTGTCCATATATTTTTCCTTTGGGTTCGGGTCATTCAGGAGTTGGTTGTATTGTGATTTTGGTGCTACATCAGGCTTCTTCATTTTCAACAGTTTCATTCTTAGTTTACATATAACAAGAAGGTGATTGCTTCTGCAGTCAGCACTTGAATAGGTTTTGTAGTGAAGTTAGAGGGTACCAGAGCCAAATGATGTATACAAACTTTATCACCATCCCTCTTTGTATTTCAATAGTTAAAAGTAAGTTCCATTTGGATAACTTCTTCCCAAAAAATGCTTCTTTGTGAAACATACTTCGGGCAGAATGTTTTCCCAATCTTGACTTCTTCAATTTTAGGGTTAACCATTATCTTTCTTATGCTCATACAACATTTCACTACACTTGGGTGGCTCTCGGGCCTTGTATTGAGTAAATATTAGTATAAAAAATTGATAACTTTCAGTACAGCACAAGACTGAATAAGAATACATGCCAATCTTTAAAGCTGAATTTGTTTCCTTGACTTGAAAACCTACATTGACCTACAATCGAAATTTTGTTTCTCATCTGGGTTCAAATACAGACCTTTGCTAGCTCAAAATATAACACACATTTCTGAAATGATACATGCTTATATATATATAAAAATTAGTTATGCTCCATAGTATTATGGAGTGTTGTTTTCTTTCATCCATTGTGACCCTTCAAGATTTGGTTGAGTATGACTGCCATTTCTTGACTTTGTTCATTTTGAACAAAGGAACTCTTACCCTTTAACTATCTCTCGTTGTCTTTGTGGTTCTTGTTCTGCCCTCTATTCAAAACAAATTTGTTAGATAGGTTACTCACTGTTTCCCCTTTGCTTCTCTTGTCCTCATTATGCTCTGTGATTTAAGTTCTCTAAACCTTCTCTCCTCATTTCAACTCTATGTTAATGATTATTTCTTGCAGTTCTGGTTCTCCTTCAAATTTTCTCATTTCTTGCATGTTTTGTTCATAGTATCCTCAGCATTCTTTGGTAGAATCACATTTTTCTTGCTTCAAGTTTTATATTCATCTTCATTGTCCAACAGTCACTGCCAAAGAGAAGCTTCTCTATGGCAGTTTTAGTCACTGATCTAAGAAAACAATTGTATAAAGCTGACAATTTACATATTTCTAAACAGATTTGGCACCATGAATGACATCCACATGAAAGTCTTGATCTGACGAGGCTATTACAACATGACTAGAGTTTTCAATTCATATTTTCTTTCTGCAGCAATTTGTCATGTTGAGTAAAACTACCTTTAGTTCAGCCTATTCTATAATCAATTTAATTTTCTGATATATGAAATTTGTTATAACTGATCCACATACCAAGGTATCTAGAGTGATTGGCATTTACTAAATCCACATCTGGAATTTTTATAATGAATTCAGAGTAGAAGCCATCACTGCTTTCATTCCAATTCTAGAATATAGTTTCTGTTTTGGAAAGGTTTGTCATGAGTACTCTTTCTTGAAATATTTGTTAGAGGATGCTGATCTTCTATTCAAGATCATTCTTATTCAAACTATGTCATTAACATAGCCTCACCTCATCATCAGTACATTGGCCTTGGGAGAAAAAGCAAGATCATTGTTTTCTATTGGTAGATACAGGAAAAAAAATCTTGTTTTTTTTAAACAAAGAAAGTGGATCAATAGAAATATTTTAGTAGTAAGCTGTGTGCTTGCCTTCAATCAGAAAGAAGAAAGGCGTACATAGTATTGTGCGCATAATGTAGATGTTTCTTTCATCTCATCTGTTTGTGTATAAAACTTGAAATAAACCACCAAAAACAAATAAAGTGAAATAAAAAAAAATATTTGGGAAGAAAGAAAAAGTGAAAGTTGGATTCGTGACGTGGCTTCTCTCTGTCTTTTCTACAAATATTTTTATGGCAACTGTTCTGATGAACTTTTTTTTCCCCTGGTGTCTCAACTACATGAATTTAAGCATGCCACTAGATTGGCAATCAGGTCTCACAAATTTACTGCTAAACTAGTTAGATGCAACTACCACTTTGTTTCTGTTCAGTATGGTCATAAATACTTCTGTATATTGCTGGTTGTTCTCTTTCATCATGGAAGAGTTTTCTGATATATTCTTATCAATTTTAAAGTATTTTTTCTTTCTAATATTAGTGTTTCTTCCTTGGATACTATGCAACCTGTTGATGAGCAGGTCTTTTGTCGTATTAGTTCTCTTATTTTATAATGCATATTTGTGATACTTATTCTTTCTATTTCTGCACATTTTTCAATGATTCATTCTTATTTAGTCTGTGTGAATTTGTTCCTTTCTATCATTGTGTAGTTTTCTGTATTCCATTCCATGTCTTGGCATTGTTTTCTGTCTCCTTTGCATCATGTGAAGAATCTTATTTGCCATCCTATTTGCCAGCCTAACAGTTTCTTTTTGCACATTTCCCACCTTCGAAACTTCTTTCTGATTTCTTACTTCCCTGTCACCTATGATCTTCACAAAGCCAATATCAGTCACCATTTTCTGTCTTCCTGAACTCTCTTCCATTATTGTCCTTTTCCTTAATAATCCTCACTTGCTTTCACTCCCTGAAAGCCACTTTGCCCTAGTAACATTATTGATTAAAAAGAAAATTATTTTCATATTATTACAAATACCTGAACAGAAAAAAGTAAGACTTGATCAGAGAAAATTCATATACACAATTGTGTATGACAGTAGCAGACTGGGTCTAAAAATATTTATTACTGGGAGACAAAAAAAGGCCCACCTACAACTATAATGTTAACATTTAATTTTCATAACAAATAAATATATTTAAAGAAATACATATGGAAAAAAAAGGGTACAGTTAATTTTTTTGTGGAGAAAATATGTATTTCTTAGTAATTACAGTGCACATATAATGTACATATTTCTAGCAGGTGTCACCAAATGTAAATACAAAATTTTATAATTGATTTTTTAATTCTTTAAAAATTTTTAGTAGTTGTTTTTTTAAATAGTCATTGTACAATTTACAGAAAATTCAAAAGCATTACATACATATTAAGACCAATTATTTGTGTTCACTTGATGATGTTTCAAACCTAGTAATAATTGTTTTTACATCCAATTCATTTAACAATTTCTTTTCAATAGATAACATGTATAATTCAAAATTCTTCTCAGATGGTGAATCTTTTTAACCTTGTCTTTAGGATCTTTAGCAAGGAAAATATCCTCTGATATTAGATTTGAGTAACTGATAGTGTGCAGATGACTTTCTAAAGTTCTTATTTCTTTTTATTTCTAAAACAGTTATTTGCCTTCATTTCTTATTGTATTTTTATTTATATGTAGGGCTCAACTTCATCAGGGGTCCAATTGCTATCAAGCAAATTGACACCCTAACCAGTCTGCCATTGATGAATGACTATAATGGTCTTTGGAACTGTAGAAAAGTAGTAAGAATATGTAAAAAAAATGAATTGACAAGGTGTGTAAGAAAATATTTCTCAAGAATCATGATGTAACTTGTTAACCAAGAAGGGTACCTAACTGTACATGCATAAACAGAGACTTTTTTGTGAGATCAAGTAATCAGCAGATTGATGCCATTGAGTTACCATCAAACTGACAATAACTAAAGTCACATCACCCAGGCACTCCATCCTCCTACAATCCAGCTTTGGCATCATCTGAATTTTAGCTATCACTGTTAAAAGAGAATAGATTTCAGACTATGGACAAGGCTCCTCATCACAGATACTACACTCTTTACATCAGTCTATAATATTTGTTCTTCATCTCTGTTATGTCTCTGTCTCCAGGCAGTTCCCAGAACAGATTTGAAGGACGTCTGGTTATGATGTAATGTTATAAGTATATCATAATGTGTGTACATCTAGAAATTCATATAACTTCAAAGAAGTACAATTTTTCAAAACTCATTGCAAATAAAAAAGAAATTAGTTGCAAATATTTCGATTCTTGAGACAAGCATGAATGCAAATCTGGTTATGATCTGTTTTGTTATATGATTATTTTAAATAAAATATCTCTCATAAATATTTTTGATATAGAGAAACAAGTCATTGTAAACACATGTAGGATTTATCTTATAATTATTTACAAATGTTAACCAATCAGTTACTCAAATCCACTAATCTTATTATTATTATTATTTTTAAAATATCATCACTGGTCTACCAGTATGGCTGATAAAGAAGAGTGTAGACTCTTCAAGAATAATTAACCACTGGTGTAAAGCGTCTCAAGAAGTGAAGCTCTGCAAAGCCTTTAATTCTTTAATGAGTACACTATACTGTAAACCATTTTATGATGCAAGTCAATGTTTTCACAATAAAATTTATATTGAACAACTTATGTTGGGAAAATTTTCTGAATATATTTATGTGGAAAATATATAATTAGTTTCAGATTATAATACCTAACCTTATTAAAAATATTGATAATAACTTGTTTGGATGGCATATAAGGTTTTATGCAATGAAAGTAAGTGCTGTATGAATTTTTTATGTAGAATTAATACAAATATAAGATTTGTCACTTAGCTGGTTGATACTACATTAAGCATCTAAATTTTTATTCTTAAATAAATGTGACTTATTTAGACTGTTATGGTAATGGTAATATTAACTGTTTCCTTATAAAGAAACATTCAGCATTTATTAACTGAGAGGTCTGTTTGAATCTAGTCCTAAACATGGCTTCTTCAGACATGGGCTTATCTCCATATTATATGTAAGACCATTCCTTTTTGTTTCTTCTTACACACTGCTTTGCTGTATAGATATATTTTCTCCATATGAGATATGTATATATATATGTATATATAGATTTGTGTACATCTTAATAGTATAAAAGTCTCTCTGAGAACAAAGCATGTTTATCATTCCTTTTCCTTTCAGTCATTCTGTTCCTGACTATGAAATACAGTGTTATTATATCATGGATATAATAATGTCCATAATAGGGGAATTACAAATAAGAGAATAAACCTTTTGTACCAAGGTTCTCCAATGTTGCAACTACATTTTTACTATGTTTTACATATGCAGTACCAGCTCCTTTAAATATTTTCCAGCTGGTTGATCCATTTCTTGCTTAATACCCCTTTTCACTCAAATATCTTTTTGTAACATTCTTAAAGCTGGAAAGTAGTTTTTTCTCATTCATACAAACATTCTCAATTTCTCTTTTGATTGTTCTATAAGCTCTGTTCAACATTTTTTTAAAGTTGTATTCTGTTCACTCATTATTATATCACTTACCTTTTGACCCTCTACCATGAGCGCCCATTAAATAAAAATAGATATCTATAACTACACTATTATGTAACTTTATTTACAATATAATAAAAGTTTAAAGCCATATGCTGATCACATATGGGGAGAAAAGTGAGATCATCACTCCCACTGTGGGATGAGGCTGAAATAATAGACAGAAATTATCATTTGAAAATGTAAAAGTTTAAAAATCAGAGCATATGCTAGGCCACAAAAATTTCCTAAACAGTTCAAGTATAGAAATGAATACTATATGAGATCCAGTAATATGGAGTGCTAGAAAAAAACAAAAAAAAAATAATAACAAGAAAAACAATAATAGAAACAAAATTGTAATATGAGCTCTGGTAAAAATAATTACTTAGACATCCCAAAATCCCAAAAATTCTTACACGTGGCTCAGTGGATAAAAGCATTGATTGAATCCAATGACTTGCCCCAAAATGTTGTGAGTTCAATACCTGGTTACAGCAGAGGTGAACAAAAAGTTGAGATAACTCATACTGAAACATCTGGAAGATCATGGCACATAGAACTAGAACAGTCTACCCAGTGGATGAAATAAATGGTTCAGTTTGAAATTCCAATCACCTGAAGAAGTTTGGAGTGTACAATGACCGAAGTGTCACAAACATGGAAACAAAGATGAGGACAACAGTCTGAACAACATAAATAGTGTAAATAATTACAAATCCTCATTTCAGAAATATAGACTTCATTTAATGTATAGGGATAGATTGTTTTTGTTCTCCTGTTCATGTCTAGGGAAATTTTATTCTTTTTAATATTGTTCAGTTATTGCTCGTCCTGTTTCCACTATGTCTAAATCTACACCACCTGCCCAGAGATTGAACTCACAATTCATCATATCACATTGAAACACCTATTCTTGTATAATCATCAAAGTTAAGCAATGCTTATCCTGGTCAGTATCTAGATTGATGACAACTTGGGAGTAACAGCTGCTGTAAGCCTGGATGTGCTGGTGATGTAATGGATAATGGCTCAGAGTTGAAAATCAGAGAACCAAGTTCTAGTTCCATTTAGGTTCATGATATTCACTTACATGCAAATATCCATGAGAAAGGTATGAATCCATCTCTTCTCCCCCAGCTATGGATTAATTAGTAAGACATGCATCAGTAAATCATTATTATCTAAAAAACTTCCTATAGTCTGAAAATATTTCCTGTTTTTAAAAACTGTAAAACACAAATCAAGCAACCATATGAACAACTATTGAGTTGCATAATAAAATCTTACATGTCACAAATTAATTATTGTAAATATTTATTATAAAAATAGATGTCATCAACTGATGTTATTCTCATGGTATATTTATTATATAAATATATGCCAAAAGATATATATTTGTGTATTTAGGTAGCAAATTTTCTTTTAGACATGTCAGATTAAATAAATTGCAAACATTATGTCAGCTTATTTTTAATAAAAATCCGTTCATACTCACAGATAATCTTTTGCGTATTATAATTGAAAGATGTCAGTAATGAGCTGTAATGTTGACAGATGTTATTATCATTCATTTCTCAAAGGTACCCAAGTACTTTCAATCACTTTCCAAGATCATCTTCAGGGGTGTGAGTTATGGTAACAAAAATAACCATAAAACTGTGTTGCTAAAAATTACTGTAAATTTTTTTCCGTTTCAAATATAATGGTTGACAAATTGCTAGCATTCATTAGAATGTGAAAATTATTCAAAATGGAGTTTTTTTATATGTTGTAATGTCATGGTCATGCACGTGTTAAAGCATGAAATATCTTCTTTTTACAAACATTATAGAACATAGTATAGTATTCATAGCTGATTCTATTAGTTGATGGCTTATGTGTTTTAATGAATATTGCTTCGGGAATCTGTATTTTGCTTTTGTTGTTTTCTTGGTGTAGGTTATTTGTATTATTGATCACTATTTTTTATATTGTGAGTGTAGACAGGAATGTTGTTGTAGATGTCTAGAAATGGACAATGGTCAGACAAATGTAATGTAAGATGCCTAGTTAATGTAGTTGTTGTACATCCAACATATATATTTGTTTTTTTGTCGGAGATACATTCTCCCAAAAGACATTTGAATTGATATATAATGTTGGTTTTACGTAACACATTAGTTGGTGGGGAGGAGTTATTACAATTAAATAATTAAATAATTAAATTAGTAGTATTGTACCTTTTATAATATATTATTAACTCCAATTTTTTATTTATATATATATATATATATATATATATATATATATATATATATATATATATATATCAAGGGTTCTCGTTGGCTTTAATTTTAAGGGAATTAAGGAAAAGGACAAGGCAAAATAAATTACTTACAATGCTGGGAGATGATGGAACTCGTTTAAAAATAGATTTATTGAAAAAACACATAAAATGTAAGGTGGGGTGTACACACACACACACACACACACACACACACACACACATATATATATATATATATATATATACACACATTATATATATTATATATATATAAAATTCTTATGGTATATTTGTTACATAAATATATGTCAAAAGGTTTACCTAAATTGTTTGGTTAATACCATTTTAACTTTTAAAGCATCAAACTGTATAATAAAATCTGACATTTTGTTATATGTACATATATCTGTACTCGATTTAAACTAAGATATTTATCAATCTTCTAAAGCTGTTCTCTTCGGTGTGTCTATCCATCTTGTCTCTAAATTTATCAATAAGTCCTTTCTGTTATTGTATTGATCTTTCTTTCCAATCTATCTCTTTTTTTCCTTTATCTGTTTTGTCAATCTATAGACAGGAGGTTATATTTACTTGACTTTTGAAATATTCTGTGCCTAATTTTGTCCGTCTCAGTTTTATATTCACAGACTTAAAGAGTCCAAATTTTGTGGAATTATCATGAAGGCAGAGTAGAAAAAATATTTACCAGTTTTATAAATTAAGTCTTAGATTATAGATGGAATTTTACCAAATGCTGATGACATCAAATAATATTTAATTATTAGATAACTATTTAAATAATATTCATCACAATGACATTTTCTTAAGCAAAAATCAAGGCCTTGTATTTAAAAAGATCAAACATCAGATCAACTTAAACCACTAAGATTTATTGTAGAATGATCATGCTAGGTTTATAACATTATTTTCAATGTATTCCAATTCTTTCTCTGTCAAATTAATCTTTATCTATTCAAATTATTCTTCCGCCTTGTTCTTTAAATTTATTTTTTAGATCACTCACATTCTAATATTTTACCACCAAAGTCTAATCTTCTGCATTAGAAGAATTTTGCCTTATCAACATGACCACGAGTCAACTCCATTCAAGAGACCGCCACTTGTAATTAGACTTTGTCTAATTATGCAACTTTCACCAAATTGACTACCTAGTTTAAATTCATCTACTAACAATCTTTGGGACCTTTTGTTTCAACAACGAATCTTTGTTTTACCTAAATTTAATCTTTTGCCCACTAAATTAGGTTATAACGTTAGCTAGAATGAATTTTTATTTTATAATATTCTGCTTGACTTCACCATTTTCTAGGACATTCAAATTAACGTTTTAATTGCATTCAATTGACCTTTTGCCTTAGGCAATTATTTTAACCTCAAATTAATCTGACTACCATCAATTTGTCTAATATCTTTTCACCATTCCACCATCTTAGCTATTCAAAATTAATCTTCCGTGGCCATCAGTCTGATATCCTCTCATCCAGAGCAGAATGATTAATTTTACTGTGTAAGATTAATTTCCTGATGAATGAAGACACACCACTGTGTGGAAGATTAATTTGAGGAATAGAAGACTAACACTCACTTCAAACATTTGACTCAGATGCAATAAAGATTAATTTTACGTAAGATTAATTGAGGAATAGAAAGATTACCTCCTTATCAAAAGAAACATTTAATTTGAGGAATAGAAAGATTGAATGCATTGTGTGTACACAATAAGCCACCTATACAATGGAAAGCAAAGATTTAATTTAACTGTGTGAAAGATTACTCCTGGATGGAATAGAGACACTTTACTGTGTAAGATTAATTGAGTGCAGAAGATTAATTTTACTGTGGGAAGATTAATTTGAGTAATAGAAGATTAATTTAACTGTGTGGAAGATTAATTTGAGTGAATAGAAGATTAATTTTACTGTGTGGAAGATTGAATGAGTGAATAGAAGATTAATTGTCAAAGGTGTGGAAAAGATTAATTTGAGTGAATAGAAGATTAATTTTACTGTGTGGAAGATTAATTTGAGTGAATAGAAGATTAATTTAACTGTGTGGAAGATTAATTTGCTGAATAGAAGATTAATTTTACTGTGGTGGGAAGATGACAATTTGAGTGAATAGAAGATTAATTTTACTGTGTGGAAGATTAATTCTAGTGAACAGAAGATTAATTTAACTGTGTGGAAGATTAATTTGAGTGAAGGAAGATTAATTTACTGTGTGGAAGATTAATTTGGAGGAATAGAAGATTAATTTTACTGTGGAAGATTAATTTGAGTGAATAGAAGATTATTAACTGTGTGGAAGATTAATTTGAGGAATAGAAGATTAATTTTACTACAGGAAGATTAATTTGAGTGAAATAGAAGATTAATTTTACTGTGTGGAAGATTAATTTGAGTGAATAGAAGATTAATTTTACTGTGTGGAAGATTAATTTGAGTGAATAGAAGATTAATTTAATCGGAAGATTAATTTGAGGAATAGAAGATTAATTTTACTGTGTGGAAGATTAATTTGAGTGAATAGAAGATTAATTTTACTGTGTGAAGATTAATTTGAGTGAAAGGAAGATTAATTTCAATTGTGTGAGATTAATTTGAATGAATAGAAGATTAATTTTACTGTGGAAGATTAATTTGAGTGAATAGAAGATTAATTTTACTGTGTGGAAGATTAATTTGAGTGAATAGAAGATTAATTTTACTGTGTGGAAGATTGAATTTGAGGAAGGAAGATTAATTTTAATTATAGAAGATTAATTTTGAGTTGAATAAGAAGAATTAATTTTACTGTGTGGAAGATTAATTTGAGTGAATAGAAGATTAATTTTACTGTGTGGAAGATTAATTTGAGTGAATAGAAGATTAATTTTACTGTGTGGAAGATTAATTTGAGTGAATAGAAGATTAATTTTACTGTGTGGAAGATTAATTTGAGTGAATAGAAGATTAATTTTACTGTGTGGAAGATTAATTTGAGTGAATAGAAGATTAATTTTACTGTGTGGAAGATTAATTTGAGTGAATAGAAGATTAATTTAACTGTGTGGAAGATTAATTTGAGTGAATAGAAGATTAACTTTTACTGTGTGGAAGATTAATTTGAGTGAATAGAAGATTAATTTTACTGTGTGGAAGATTAATTTGAGTGAATAGAAGATTAATTTAACTGGTCAGAAGATTAATTTGAGTGATTGGAAGATTAATTTGAGATTTTTACTGCTAAAATAGCTTGATGCAAAATTATGTTCTTTTCTAATAGTTGCTTTTCTTGCACCTCTTGCCTGTGGAACTCTCTTCCAATTTCTTGCTTCCATGCCACCTACAATCTTCAAAAATTTAAGTGCAATGTAAATTGCCATCTTCTGTCTTCCTGAGACCCATTCTTTATTATCTTTTCTCCCCACTAAAAGTCTTTTTATTATCTTCCACTCTCATTACCTTGCATCATTAGCTTGTTTGGGGTGAAATGATTAAAAAACAAAAAATAAGGATAAGAAAATATATTTTATAAAACAATATTTTTCCAGATAATTTCCTTCCTTATCAATTCATTAGTGGTATTAACCATATTAACTGAACAGAATGCAATAAAATTTCAGATACAATTTCAACCAAAATATTTCATGTCAGTTTTATTGATCCCACTTATATAGACATACATATAAATCAAAATATTAAATCATGTCATGATTATAAAATTTAGAAACCATATAAAAATGTGTATATCACTTTATTTTGACTGGTTTTTCTTTTGATTATATGTACATACATACACACACACACACACACACACACACACACACACACACACACACATATATATATTTGTGTATTTAGGCAGCAAATTTTCTTTTAGACATGTCACATTTATTAAATTGCAAACAAATATTGGTGTCTGCTTATTTTTAATAAAATCGTTCATACTCATGGATAATCTTTCGCATATTATAATTGAAAGATGTAAAAAATGAGCTGTAACTTTGACAGATAATTTTATTATACATTTCTTGATGTTTCCAAGTACTTTCAATCTTCTTCCTAGATCATCTTCAGGGTTGTGAGTTAAAAACTTAAGCTGTTAATTTAATAGAATCAGCTATGAATACTGTAGTAATGTTCTAAAATGTTTATAAAAAAACAGTTTTTTCATACTTTAACATGTGTGTGACCAAGACATTGCAACATATAAAAATTCTATTTTGGATGTTTCATGTTCTAATGAATGCTAAGCAATTTGTTAACTGTTATATTTAAAGCAAGAAGAAAATTTGCAGTAATTTTTAGCAAAACAGTTTTACAGTTATTTTTTGTTACCACAACTCACACACCTGAAGATGATTGAAGTACATCTAGAAATGATGGTAACCATGATTATTAATTACCTGATGAGGTATTGTCCTTTCAATGTTGAAATAAAATGTACACTTTTGTAGTAGATTGTACTTTGTACATTCTAAAGTATTATATATATATATATATATATATTTTCCATTTTTGAACGAGTTATTTTGTTACCCAGATTTCTACCATGAGTGGTGTCTTCAGGCAATTTTTAATAACATAATAAGTTATTAAAAATCACCTGAAGACATCACTCATGGTAGAAACCTGGGTAGTGAAATAACTCGTTTAAAAATGGAAAATATTCAAAAGTTCTACAATATAATTGTATTGAACACTTTTTAATACAAATGTGTACTGGTCTAACCCTATTATGATCAAAAACTAAGTATTAAACAATCAATCAATCAATATATATATATTGGTCAACAATACGGTGATCCTTACTTATACACACAGTAAGAGGAACCTGCAGATATTGGAGGCCATGTACATCAAATCAAAACAACCAACACTCAATAAAATCAACTTTAAAACAGGAAATAACATATTACATTGCATTTGACTACATGGTTTTGTTGTCATTTCGCGCTATCACGCGGTGTGACGTCATAAAACCGCATCGCAAACTTAAGAATTGCGTTTATTATTTTTGGTAACTATTGCCGTTGCCAAGTGGAGTTTTATGTCAACACAAAATAAAATCGTCGGTGATGGTGGATTTTATAATATTTCAGTTTAAACTACCTCTCTAAAGATGGCTCATGTGAGCCGAAAGCTTAGAAGAAAACCAATAAATAATTATCCAAATGTTGGAGAATTTTTGTCTTTATTTTCAACTGAAATTAAAGCAAAAATACAACGTTTAGAACGGCTCATGATTAAGCATAATAGACATTCATTGTCTCTTATATTTAATAGAATATGTTTAGAAAATATATATATATATATAGTTTTAATGCATGTGTTATGTGACTGACCCAAACAAAATTTAAAATACCAGAATCTCAGTCTTTTGGTCTGTTGCTTCCCAGTCTCTGATGAAATTTTAACCAAAGTGAAACATGTTAGATTGATATATGTTTCCTATTTGTTCTTTATTTTATCATCTTGTTAGATTCCTATCCATATTTGATCTGCATTTGATCTTTAACTCATATGTATATATGTTCAATAATTTGAATGTTATAGCTCAAGTTAGCTTATGAAAGCTTTTTGGAAGAAATTCTGCTAGCCTGAAAAACACATAAAAGTTTCATAATTTTCACATATTTTGTCACTTATATATATCTTACTTAACTGTAAATTTATTAGATCATTTTTTTTTCTCCATCTGTCATTCTGGAAGCCTTACGTGTCCCTTGTGCACAATAAGTCATCCTGTCAACTTTTTCCTTTATCATCATGTTTTATTTTGCTTATGTCAGTCCATTCATATCTGTCTATCAAGTTATCTGCCCTTTCTTTGACTATCAATCTTTTGAAGCAAGTCAATAAAAGAAATAAGTTGCACAACTAAAATATTTATATTCGTGATAAACTTTTCTTTTGTCTGATCTCAAAATGCTGCCTGCAATTTTGAAAGCTTTCATGCCAAACATTTTTAGAGATGAAAGAAGCACTCATTACAGGCTATTAACTATTTATATACATGCATTTTATTTATATCAATATCATTATCACCTTTTTATCACCTTTACTATCATTGTCATGTCACTACATATATAAAATTTAAGGGAATTGAATGCTCACTGCATTTTATATTTAGGTTTGAATAAGAGATGATAACTGCCTGCCAAATTCACTCAGGCATACAAAGACATGAAGAAACCAAAAAGACGTTGTAGAAGAAAAGGCAGCCAATGGTAAAACATGTATACCTAAAAGTTGGAAGAATTTATTTATATTAGAGGTGCTAAAAATGTTCTCAGATCAACCAACTTTCCATAATCAGAGCAAATGAACAAACATCAAAAAATATTTTTAATCCAAGTTTTTGTTTTGACAAGTTTTTCCAGCCCTTGCTTATATATACATACATACATACATATATATATATATATATATTGTAACTAAGTTGTTGAACTCGTAGGTTTATTTACCTTTTTGTTCATGCATTTACTTTTATAAAGAATGCTCGATACAAATGTAGAGCGTTATACTGTAATGGTTGTTACAATGTTTTTAAATTCATAGTATCACTACACAAAAAATTTCTCATGTTTTGAAGCCTGCTCATTATGTTTTGGCTTCATCCCAAAACATAATGGGCTGGCTTCGAAACATGAGAAATTTTTTGTGTAGTGATACTATGAATTTAAAAACATTGTAACAACCATTACAGTATATATATATATATATATATATATATATATATATATATGTATGGGGTAAGTATGGATGAATGCGTTGTGGTGCAGTGGATATCGACTCCGAACAAGGAATTGGGGAGCCAAGTTCGAATTCCAGCTGAATTCCTTGCATTCACTCATGCACAAATACCCTTGGGAAAGGTATTAACCCATCTCTTCCCTCCAGTTATGGGTTAAATAACAGGACAGATTGGGTTCTATAGCCTTGGCTGGCAACCAGTCTACCGCAGAAAGCAATGGCAATCTGCTACAGGATAATCTTCTGCCCAGTCAGTCATGTCTCTTTCGAGGCATGATCGCCTAAGCGTGTATCACGTATGTATCACGTATGGCACTTAACTGACTAATGGATGGAATAAAATTCTGTATCCAAAACTCACTAAAAAAGTGCTCAATACAAAGTAGAGTTAATAATATTTATTTTAAATTTATAACATAAGACACTTGTTGAAACAAAATAGCTATGTTTGTAATGATATTATAACATACTTATGTTATAAATTTTGAATAAATAAATAAATACATATATATATGGAGAATTTATATGACAAAGTGGGAATAGTTTACTTATGATCCTTTGTTCTGTTGGTATGGCTGCATATGTGCGTGATAGAGGTCTACTTGGAATTTTAGAATTTGTTTTTATCTAGCCGAATTGATTTAGAGTCTTTTTTTTCCAACCTGTTTTGTTTGTAGGTATTTCACACTGCGATATTAGAAAATCTGACAGGAATAGTGAAATGTTGTAAAAATCAGGGTGCAAATTTACTGAGAATGACCTTGGAATTAAGGCACTCTCTCTCTCACACACACACACACACACACACATATATATAGTCATCTGCATACAAACATATATATATTATCCTATGTCAGTGGCATAACTCGGAGTTTCATGCACTATGGAATCAACAGGTACATAATACCACCTAAATAAAAATTTTACATTTGTACATATACTTGAATGTATACCCATATGCATATTTATTAATTCACATACATATATATTGAGATATATCAGTCAGTTAAGTGCCATATGTGAAACACGCTTGGGTGATCATGTCTTGAAAGAGACATGACTGACTGAGCAGAAGATTATCTCGCAGTAGGTTGCCATTGCTTTCTGTGGTAGACTGGTTGCCAGCCTATAGAACCCAATCTGTTCTGTTATTTAACCCAAGGAAGGAAGAAACGGATTAATACCTTTTTCCTAAGGGTATTTGCGCATAAGTGAATGCAATGAATTCAACTGGAATTCGAAATTGATTCCCCGATTTCTCATTCTGAGTTGATATCCACAAATTGTAATGGAAATTTGTGCCAAAATTGCTGTCTTTTCAGTAGTTTACTAGTGTAAAAGCATTTTAGGCAAGCAAATTTTTTGTCAAAAAGTAGTTCGTACCAAGATGAAGATAAAGCATTAATAGAATTAACATGGAGAAACTTGTCGCTTAGCTGAACAGAACAAAAGCAAATGACCTCGAAGAGTGATGACATTACAATAATGCCCTCACAAGTCGGTATGACTAAAACAACACTGCTCAGCTAAGTGACAAGCTTCCCCACATGAATTATATATATATATATAGATAGATAGATAGATAGATAGATAGATAGATTGTTTAATCATTTAGGTTTTGGTCATAATAAAATTACATCAGTGCACATTTGTATTAAAAAGTGTTCAATGCAATTATATTGTAGAACTTTTGAATATTTTCCATTTGTAAACGAGTCATTACGCAACCCTAGCTTTTTACCATTAGTGGTGTCTTCAGGTGATTTTCAGTAACTGATTTTACCATTTATCATTTTTTTTAAAGAACACTCACACGTTACACTAAAATCAGTTATTGAAAATTGCCTGAAGACACCAGTCATGGTAGAAACCTAAGTCATGTAATAACTTGTATACAAATGGAAAAAAAAAATATATATACATGCACACACAGACACATGCATGTGTGTATATATATGTATATCTGTGTGTGTGTATATATATATATATATATATACAGATACATGTATGTGCCAAAAAATATATATGCAAACATATATGTGCATATATATATATCTACACATGCATATATATGTTTATATATATATAAATATAGTCATCTACATACAAGCCAACTTTGCTGTATCACAGTCAAAAATATATATGTGTGTGTATGGGAATCATCAAAAAAAGATTTTAAAGTATTATATCGACTACAAGATTCTACATATACACACACACACACACACACACACACACAAACATTTACACAGGTACACACATACATAAAGAAAACATTGACCACACACCAATAATGCATGAATTATTTTTTAATTTAGTAAAAAAATGGTAAAAATGAGACAATCGACAGTCAATCACTAAAAACTTTTGATTAGTAGACCGAACAATTGCACAAAGGTTTGTCTCCAGAACTCTAGAGTAGAGGTGCTGAATATAACATCAATCAGCTAAGTGACAAATTTTATATTTGTGTTTATATCTGTGTGTGTGTGTGTGTGTGTGTGTGTGTGTGTGTGTGTGTGTGTGTGTGTGTATTGTTTGTTCTATTAACCAATTACACAAGCTTATTAGGTACGTTTTACATATATATATATATATATATGCACACACATATAGGATTTGTAAGTATAGACAGTATTGACATAAAACTCAACACTACATAATGATTATCAGTTTCACATTTGATCTTCAATCTATAGCTGAAGATTTTATGAGTTGTTGAGTCAAATCAATAGATTCAAATTCTGATTAACTGTAGTTAAATAAATTTTAAATATAAAAATTTACATGAGTCATCTATTAAACTTGTACAGTGAAACTATCATGATATCATGCCAAAATATCATGCCAAGATATTTCATCAGAGGCCACAATCTGAACAACATAGGTACGCAGATGATACAGTGCTGATAGCAGACACAGAAAAGAAACTACAAGACCCCCTACAGAAGGTAGCTGAAGAGAGTGATAAGAAAGGACTATAAATAAACTACAAGAAAACCAAATGTATGGTCATCAGCAAAAAGAGCAACCCAACCCAAAATGCCAAATATATGTGGGGGATAATAAAATCAAGCAGGTACAAAAATCTAACTACCTGTGAAGTTTTCTAACAGAAGATGGAAAGTGCAACGCATAGGTCTTGAAGACAAAATTGGCATAGTGAAGGAAGCATTCCAGAAGCTTAGTAAAGTATTAAGAGACAGGAAAATTTTGCTAGAAACAAAGAAAAGAGTACTGGATTGCTACATGATGTCAGTTCTTCAATATGGCAGTGAATACTGAACTACCTCAACAAAGATGAAGGAAAAACTTGAAGCAACTGAAATATGGTTCTACAGAAGAATGCTGTGCATATCATGAATCAAGTATGTGAGCATTGATGAGGTTTTAGAAAGGATGGAAACGAAAAGGAAATTAATAATGAGCATCAATAAAAGACAGCTAAAATTCCTGGGACATGTAATGAGGAAAGAGAGCTTGGAGAATCTGATACTCAAAGTCCAGATAGAGGGAAAGAAAGACAGAGGAAAGTAGCAGATAGCATACTAGACAGGCCTGAGCAGGTGGATGTCAAAGCAGGGGTTGGGTAGTGTGCTAAGAACCACCAGGGATACGAAGATGTGGAAGGCCATGATTACCTATGTCCAGAAAGTATATGGTATATAGAAGAAGAAAATATGAGTCAGACTTCCATAGTAATAAGGCTTGTTAACACTATGTCAAGATACCCAGTTAATTACTGGAGCACCTAGTGAGGAATAGAATTCACTAGTAATGACTTGTTAGTCTAGTTTGTTACCTGTGGTAATTTGCTTACAGCTTACTGATGTAAGTGCGCATCTTGAAACATTATATTCTTCTATATGTCATATTTCTTCAGGACGTGGGTGATCATAGTTCTCCACAACTTCCTGTTCTTTTTAGCTCTTTGTCTTTTTCTTATTGCACTTAATCCCTGTGTATCCTGGGTATGACAATAAATTACATCCAGCAGCAAGGCTACTCATCAGGAGGTTTTGGAGAGTGTGGAACTATCTCTTAATTGCTGTTGTTCCCAGATCCACCCTGACCTTGGCTGGTAGCACCTCTTAGGGTCCAAACTATAGGCAAATAGCTAACCCCTAAACTGGAATTAAAACAGTCTGAAAGTATAAAAATAAATTTTTGAAGTAATATATTTTTGAAAAATATAATGCTAGCAATACATTTTTGGAACATTTTTTACCAACAATACATTTCTCGACAAAAACTCTCTTAGTCAATGATCTACAAACTGATTTATTAAAAAGAATACATATTCTATTCATATGAACATATCCTAAAATCTTGTTGGCATTAAATAATTTATGGAGTTTGATAGACTGTAAAACAAATAAATCAAACCAAACCCAATCCCTATTCTGCCAACCAGTTATACAATTAGGTTGGTTATTTGCTGCTTTCATCTATCTCACTTGCTTTTAATATGTCCTTTGTGTGTTAAAATTTCCAAGCCCTCTTTCCTTATTATGTGCCCTAGAAATTTAAACTGCCACTTTCTGATTCTAAGTACAAGTGTCCTTGTTGTTTACATTTTCCTTCAAACTTCCTCATTACTCACATGTTCAGTCCATGGGATTCTCAGCAGCTTTCTGTAGAACCATATTTCTGTTGTCTCAAGTCTTTTATTCATCTTCGAGGAGATTGTCCAGCATTTGCTGCCATATAAGAGGATTGATATTACATAACAGTTTAGTGCCCATTTTTTTTCTGACAAAATTTTTCTGTTTCTTAATACTATGCTTAGCATTTAGAAAGCATTTTTTGCTCTTCCAATGAACCTTAGAACTTCAGTGTCACTTTTTCCATCCTTTGAAAAAATTGTATCTTTGATTAACTGGCATTGTTCTTATTTTTATTGTTGGAAATATATTAAAAAATGAAGCATTTTATAATAACTTCAATAACGAACATAGCCTGGTTGATCAATATTCAATGTGTATATTGTAACTGGCTTCTTTTCTAAGTATGCATGTGGTTAGTTAATCCTTGTTGCCAACAACTGCTCAGGCACATTTCTTTGACAGAGACAAATTGTTATTTATACTGCAATTATAGGAGGGCCTTAGTTTATGGTTTTTATAATCTGACAAGACAAGAAAACTCAAACCACCCCTCAGTTATGATGACTTGTGATTTGTGCTAGTTTTCAAATAGTTTCAATCATGTGACTTGAATAAACCAGTGGTGTAGTTTTCAGGCAAGTGAAATTCCAGTTCTCATATGATCATTGAAGTTAAGCTACATCATGCCTGGTCAGTACCTAGATGGATAACTGTGGTGTAAGCTAAGATGTATGGTTGGTGTAATATATAATGGCTTAGTTGGAGAGCTGAATTTCAATTCTATTTGGGTTGGTTATGTTCACTTACATGCAGATACCTTTGAGAAAGGTATGAATCCATCTCTTTCCCCCAGCTATAGGTTAATTAGTAAATCTTTTATCACCACTAAACCATTATTATCTTTTAAAAAATTCTTAAAATCTAAAAATATTATCTGGCTTTAAATAATCTTAATAAGCTGTAGGAAATGTACATAGGTAAACTGTGCTGTAAGTTTAGATGTGTGGCTGATGTAATGGATAATGTTTCAGATATTGTGAGTTGGAGATCTTAGTTTTGATCACAGCTGGGTTTGTTAAGTTCATTTGCATGCTAATAATCTTAGGAAAGGTATGAATCTATTTCTTTTATCCCTAGCTATGGATTAATTAATAAAACTTGTATGCTTAATCCATTATTATCTTAAAAAATATTCTTACAATGTAAAATTATTTTCTGACTTTAAATAACCTGCAAAGGGTTGGTAAGCCATTAAAATGAATTCATCAATATCCTTTGGCTATATGCATATTACATTGGTCATTACTATTGAGTAGTGTGTTCAATATGTATTGTGGTGCCATGGATACCAGCTTGGGACAAGAAATCAAACAGCCAGCTCAAATTTCAGTTGAATTCATTACATTCATTTATGCACAAAATGCCCTTGGGAAAGGTATGAATCCATTGGGTTTTTTGCCTCCAGCTGTGGGTTGAGTAGATTCTATAGCCTTGCTTGGCAAACAGTCTACTGCATGAAGTAATGGCAAGCTACTGAATGAAAAGTTTCTGCCCAGTCAGTCATATCACTATCAAGACATGATTGCCCAAACTTGTATCATTAACTGGCACTTGTATCATGTATGGCACTTAACTGACTGTGTGATGAAGCCTCAAGACAAAAAATAATCCAACAAGTTTTGAGATATTCTAAAATCAACCAAACCATTAGTTTTCATTTAGAATTGGTTTGCAAATTTTACTGGGACGCAACTTCATAGAAGACTTATTGCTATAGTTATTTTCTTTTTTTATTGTTCTGTGTGTGATTTAAAAAAAATTTTTTTCTTGTATATTATTTTGGGGAATTTTTTTTTCACATTTTATTTTTTTAATTTTTTCCCCTTCTAGATTTGTTTTCGACTGAATGCTTTGACCCAAACTTTCAACAGATTGAAGCAACCAAGACCAGCAGCAGCAGCAAAGCAATACAGCAGCAGCAGCAACAGCAGCAGCAGCAGCAACAGCAGCAACAACAACGACAACAACAACAACATCAACAACAACAACCCCAGCAACAGCAAAAATTCACCTGTCCTGAAATCACAAGAGTCACTTCTCGATGTTTAACAACCCCCAACATTGGCCACATTCCGGACTGCACCCAGTGGACTGATTTGAGGCTACCATCTGCAGATAGTAGTGGTCCCCCACAATCCATGCACACACTGACCGACTCACTACAAACCAATACTGAACTACAACCCTCCCTACTGCTGCCGCTCTCAAAAAAAAAAACGCTGATAAATATTTTGTGAGGAGCTTCTTTTCTTTTTTTTTTAATGATATAAAAATATTCAGGAAAATGTTTCTTGTTCCCAATTTTTCATAATCAAGGAAAACCCATTCCATCTGATTTTTTTTCTTTTAATATCTTTAAAGTCTCATCATCTGAACCTATAGACCAAATCCCAGTTTTTGAAGGATCTGTCTCTTTACAGAAATTCCTTTTATATAAACTGATGAGAACTTGTGATGTATATAGCTGTCACTTTAAAATGCATTGGTACAACCTAAGAACAACCATACCTAAAATAAAACTTAAGCTACTTCACTGTGAAGAGTTTCAAATATTTATAATCTTGAGATTATTTTTAATTTAACATCAATTTATAGATAAAATCCTAGAATTAACTTTGTCCACAATTATTGAAGTTCAGGTCTCTTGTTAGAAAACTCAGTGGGAAAAGACAAATAAAAAAGAACAAGTTAAAATGGAAGGACATTTTAGAAGTTTCATGCAGTTCATAAAGACTTTCATGAACAATAATTCTATCTCAAACATGTTTTCGATTTTGCTGTCAGTAAATAATAAGAAAAAAAGACACAAATAATTAAGACCTTGTGAACTAAAAGTGAAAATAATGGAAAAAAGATTGAAAACTTACTACACGTTTACTTTAAATTTAAAACATACACCTTGACTAAATAAAAAAGAAATTGTAGTACAGCAACTATTCTTCTGCATGTACATTCCTGAAAGATTAAAAAACTTTTATTTTTTAATTGTCATAAGATATGGTTTACTTCCCTTATTGATTTTATAAAAATCTAATTTTCATTTTTAACATCTGTTAAAAACAAAAACAAATTAGAGATTTTGAATTGACTGAGAAAATCTTACTTGCAAACAAGATTAGACTAGACTAGACCAATATTCAAAGCTGAGTGCTTATCTGAAGAAAAAAATAAATGCAGCGGACCACTTCACCTCAGTAGCTAATGAATCAAACAAATATCTGATTAAATCCATGTATTTAGTACAAAAGCTGAAATTTATTAGAGCTTGCCATTTTTCCTCCTCTTTTTTTTAATTTTTTTTTTATTTTAACAATTTAACTAATGGATTCTAGTTGAGGCATTTGGACACAATAGCTTTGAATAAAAGATAAAAAGAAACAGCAGAAAGCATAGAAGAGGATTTAGTGTAATTGTCTGAATCACCATCTTTCTTTATTCTTGAAAACATCTCAGACCACTCAACCATGGCAGCTGTAATATAATTCAATGCACCACATGAGCTTTGTTCTCAGAATTTAATTTCAGAATGGGTGATGAAGGCTTTTCAAAAAGAAATTAACCAGAATTGGTTATTTACGATCAAAGAATTTTCCACCCAACCTCTTAACTTACCCACCTCTCGACAAGCTCATTTTTATATCACAAGAAACTATATAATCTGTAAATTGTTAATTGCTTCAATCCTTTTTAAACTGGTATACAAGATATTGATTTATAATAAAAGGGAAAACAAGTAATGAACTCTACTCTATAATCAATCACAATATATATCGATATTGTGATTCACAATATAGATATATATAGATATATATATATAGATATATATATCTATATATATATATCTATATAGATATAGATATATTTAGTTCACTAAAAAATATTCTTATTCACTTAAAAATATTTCTTAGTGTACTATATTCAAGGTGCGATGGATGAATTGAAAATGAAAATAATATTGACATGTCATTTTAACGTATATATTAACGAAATTACACAAATTATCTCAAAATACTAAAGAGTAAATTTATTCAATAAAATTGCCATTAACTTCAACCATGGCCTCTAGATAACTTTGGAATTTCTTGCAACACATCTGGATGGTCTCCTTGTTTAAGTTGTTGAATGCTGCCATAATCTTTTATCTCTGGTGTTACAAGGAGTTTTTTTAGTCTCACGCTCAACTGCATCACACATAATAATCAAGGGGGTTGTAGAAGTCTGGGGAGTTAGGTTGCCAGATGTAGGGGGTGATATGATTGCAGAAACTATCAAACAACCATGACTGGGTTCTTCTGGTTGTGTGGTATAGTGCAGAGTCTTAACAAAGGTCACGGCAGAGTCCTGTTACCAGACACAGGGTCTTCTAGCAGCCACCCTCTTGACCCAGGGCAGCACTACCTCCTCAAGGAACTTGATGTAGGCTAATCTGTTAAGTCTGAGACCCTGTGGAAAGATGAATGGAGGCATAATGTTGCAATCACTAGAAATAACTCTAAACACCTTCCTATTCATCATTAGATGCATCTAATTCTTTTTGAATCCTTTGCACTGTTCTCAGATTGGCACCCAAATATTTGAAATTTTTATATTGGAATTTTCAGCACCAATGTTAAGCAGTACAGTATAGCGTTTCAAAATTTCTGGTGAAGTGAAGTGTGTCATGGTTCTCTTTCTCTCACAAACGGTGCCCAACTGACCCTATTATCATGTTTAGTCAACAAAATCCAAAACAAACAAAATGCCTTGTGCGAAATTAAAAGTATGAAATGGCGACATCGCACCCCATATATATATATATAAATATATATATATTGGGCGTATAATGATAATATACATGCTAAAAAGTCTGCCTTCTTCTACTGAGTGCCAATAGCTCAGAGGTAGAATCACCGACTGACACCAATTCAGTCAGGTTTCAATCCTGGGTTAAAAGCAATCAGAGTCTAACCATACTGATAAGCTGTGATACAGCAAAACAGATCTGTCTGCGGATGACTATATATATATATATATATATATATATATATATATATATGGTTAAATAAAGAAGACAAGAGGAAAATATTTTTCTCACCTACACATTTCATTCTGTTATGAACTTAATCAAAGCAAAGAGATGTAATCATCTCTTTGCCTCGTCTTCTTTGTTTAACGATACTGTTCATTTCCTCAGATAATAACTGAGTATACTTTTTCATATATATGTATGTATTTATACAAAATTCACAAAGAAATCTGTTGAAGATTGGTTGCAAAAGAATTCATTGACATGAATATGGAAATGTTAATATTAGCTGTTTCTTTATATGGAAACATTCAGCAGCCAGTTCTATTTTTAGCTAACATTTATAAAAGGTTTTTATTAAAACATTTTTTTAAGATGGTTTTCTCATGTCCACTAACTTTTATTGCTCTTTCTAGTTTTGATGGGAGTTTCCTTTCTAATGCTTTGTTTAAAATAGTGTCGAATATGGATTTATGTAAATTAAGTGAATTATTTTTTTTTGCGTTATTATATCTGTCATTTTTATACCTTAAACTGGCAGTAATCTTTGATTTTTAATAATTGTATTGAGCATTTTTTTCATTAAGAAATTTTTTTTATTTTGGCAAATATTTTCTGTCAAATGTTGAATTTTGTAAAGTATATATATATATATATATATATATTCTCATTGCAAATACTGATGAGTGATGATAAAACTGTGAGTCAGTCTTCAATAAATATTAGGCATTCATGTATCTAACTTAATAATATATATATATATATATATATATATATATATATATATTAAAAGTAAGTGAAAGAACAAGTAGATTAAAAACCCACTGTCCAAGTATTTACTTTTATAGAGTAGAGGTTAATATATATACATATATATGGGCATAACCAAGTGGTTATAAAATTTGCTTTCTGACCATGAAAACTGTTCGAATCTCACGATGGTTGATTAGTCAGGAAAGTGGCTGAAAAGAATACCATGGGTTGACCCAAGCCTTGTGAGTTAAACTGGGTAGTTAGATCTCTTAGAGGGGCTGTCGATGATAGTGTAGTGTGATTGAGGGTTTGAACATCCTGGCATTGTTCAGACTGTTGGTCATGCTAGAAAACGCGCACTCGACAAGAAATTGTAACTAAGTTTCACTCATCATAGTTGCAGTATGAACCACAGATAAGCTCTGTGGGTGTTGAACAAACACTAGTGTGCCTGAGCAAGTGTCTGCAATGGAGATTAGCTACCAACTCCAATGAATGGGTATCATTGAATACAAGTGGCCAGACATTATATATATATATATATATATATATATATATATATATATATATATATGTGTTGTAATTTGTTATTACAATGGTTTATAAAAGCATTATATTTTTTTTTTAAATTTCATGTTTCATAACAATACTGTTCTTCTTCAGGTATTGTTTTTAAATAAATAGTGAAAATGATTTATTTAAAAAATAATTATTTAGAAAATAATTTATTATTTAGAAAATAATTATCATTTCATAATTATTATTATAATTATTATATAATTATTATATTTATTATAGTTATTATATTTATTAACTATAATTATTATTATAATTATTATAAATCATTTTGAAAATAATTTATTTAGTAAATAATGTAGGAATTCATCTTATATTTTCTAAATAAATCATTTTCACTATTTATTTAAAAATATCGGCTGAAGGAGAACAGTATTATTCTGAAACATGAAAATTTTTGTGTAATGATTTTATAAACGATTGTAATAACAAAATTGCAATAGTAAGCTCTACTTTGTATTGAGCAGTCTTTATAAAAGAACAGTGGGTCATAATCTATCTGTTCTTTCACTTCCTTATAATATAAAATGTAAGAGGTTGTATGATTGCAGAACTTGCCTGACGACCATGACTGAACTTTTCTGGTTGTGTGGCATGGTGCAGAGTCCTGTTACCAAACATAGTGTCTTCCAGCAGCCACCCTCTTGACCCACGGCAGCACTACCTCCTCAAGGAACTTCATGTAGACTAATGTATATATATATGTATGTGTGTGTGTGTGTGTGGTCAACCACACTCTCTTATCTGTTTCACTGGTATCACAACTCATTAGGATGATTAGATATCCAATAGCTTCTAGCCATGATTGAAACCAACCGAATTGACATCAGTCGGCGATTCTACCTCTGAGCTATGGGTGCTCAGCAGAGGAGGGCAGACTTTAGTGTGTTATATGCAATGTAAACATACTAGTAGCTGAGTGTGTTCAAATTCATTACTGAATGAACAATGCATAGATACTTGAGTAGCTACTGCTTTTTGTATATATATATATATATACACAGACACAAGAGAATGTTAGAAAGTTCTCAGCCTGACCCATTTGCCAAAATTGGTATCCTGATGTTTGGTCATTTTGTCATGGAAATTTTCAGGCTGATAACTTTTCAGCACACCCTCATATGGATGTCCTTTAATTGAAATCATACATCCATGAAGAGGATTACAAGGTATTGATTTCTTGAGGAATGAACTAATATCAAGCAAGGCATTGTGGACACCAGAATTCTGATCACTATCTCGTTTGATGCCTCACTGACAAACTCATTATAAGGAGGCACTTAAATTTTGAAGTTCTTGAATAGACTTGCATTAAAGTTGAATTTAATTTTTGTTTTGTTCTTCTTTTTATCTTAAGTAGGAAAGTTTATATTTCTTTTTCTCCCTTTCTTCTATTTAGCAAAAAGCTGCACTTGAAGAAGAGCATTTGCAAAGTTAAGTGGAAATAAGATAAAAGCAGATTTCAGAAAATGGTGCAAATTTAAAAAAAAAATGGCAAGCAGTTTAGATAGAAAAATAAAGACATACATGAATCTATGGGAGTGGGCAAATAGAAATTCATCCAATTTTTATTTAATTTTTAAATTTTCTACTTGAAAATCTCTCACTAAATACAAAACATAAAAAAATCTGGTCTTGGAAAATGACAACCATCACTGGAAACATTGTGCACAGTTTTGTAAAGTTAAAAAAAAATTAAATATACACTACCAGCCATAATTATTAGGCAAGCCCAGTTAAAAAAAAAAAATGATATATTTCATACTATTTTTAGTATTTATTGCCAAGTGGATAATTCTAAATGAAAATAGAATGGTTCTTTTGTTAATACTGCACAATAATATGTGCATCAAATGAACTGTTCTGGTGTCCAGTTTTTGTGCTCTTTTCCCCATGCTAGTCTCTTCTTATTCTTGGCTGGCTAAAGCAAAGATTTCCTGGCTGTCTTGTAAAATTTTTCAAAGTAATAATAACAAATAAACCATTCTATTTTAATTTAGAATTATCCACTTGGCAATAAATACTAAAAACAGTATGAAATACATCATTTTTTAAAAAAATCTCAAGTGGCCTTATAATTATGGCCAGTAGTGTAGATAAAAAGCAAAAACAAATGAAAATCTCTCTTTTTCTTTGATTTTTCTGAGTCTATAATGAAATAAATTAGATATTTTATCAAATCTTAAAAATGATGTGCCATAAGATAAACATTGATAAAAAGTGGGATATAAAAATGAGATTTGAATAGACAATAGCAGGTGCATTTAATTAAGAACAAAATAGAACTTCATCTTTAATCTATTCTGAAAGGACTTACTTTTTACTTCATCTTTAATCTACACTGAAATGTATTCAACATAGCCAATTTAAAATAAAAAAGACATTTTCCTTGATTTGCATTTTAAAAATGAAGCACAATATTAAAACAGTCAATGGATTTCAAGAAAAGAAAAAATGAGAAAAGTATTAATTTTCTATCATTAATAAAAGAGGGATGTTTGGGAATAACAGGTGCCGTAAGCTTTGATATATTGGTAGGGCAATGGATAATGGCTCATAATATTTGTCTTTGTCTACAGATGTAATATATGTTGGCTCCAATGTTTATCCATATCCACATTCCTAAATATTTATGCCTTGATTACAATAGGGGTATACTCTTAGGACGTGTCACAAATAATTTCCATTTTTGTTTATCAACAATCCACTTTGTTCATTTTGCTAAGAGCATATGGGACACAAACACTCAGCTTGCTAATATTTCTTACCTTGTAGAATTTTTGGCATATGGTAGACTGTGACATGTTTAACATCTTTGTTAATTTTTAAATACTTTGCTATTGAATGCTTTTATTTATCATTTCAAGAAAAGAAAATATGAGAAAAGTATTAATTTTCTATCATTACTAAAAGAGTTGTTTGTGAATAACATCTGCTCTAAGCTTGGATGTGCAGATAGTGTAACAGATAATAAATTGGAATTATCAATTGGAGAGTCGAGTTTTCAATTCCTGCTGTGTTCATTATATTCATTTATATGCAAATACCCTAGGAAGGGTATAAATGCATCTCTTCTTCTCCCAACTAAAGATTTGTATCACTAAACAATTATTCTTGCAAAAAAAAAATTCTTTAAATTTAAAAATATTTTCTGGTTTTAAATAATCTGAAAATGGTTGATAAGCCATAATCAATCAATCATTAAAAATGTGATCTTGATGAAGCACTCATAGATAAATGGGGCTTTCCAGTATTGATGGAAGATTCCTCCTTAATCTTTTGTTTAAAGTAGTGTCAAATATGGACTTACATAAATTAAGTGAATTATCTTATTGCACTATTAATAGTTATTATATGTATATATAATTATTTTTTATATCTTAAACTGGCCGAAATCTTTGATTTTTAAAAATTGTATTAAGCACTTTTTAATTAAGCAATTTTTTTTATTTTAGCAAATATATTTCAAATATAGACAGAAGAAATATTATAGAAATAAAACACTTATTACAGCAAAAATAATAAACAGATCTTTTTCAAAGTGGAATTTATAGCTCAAAGATAAGTAAAACAGAATATATAAAATAAAACTGAAAAGTTAAAAAAGAAACAAAAAAGAAAAAAGAAAAAGAAACAAAAAATAAAAAGAAACAAGAGACAACAAAATATCTTTTTCCTTGACAAAAATTTAATTTACTTCTAATTTTGTTTTCAGAAGTTATTTATCGGTATTTATGTCTGATTACAAAAAAGAAAAAAAAAGATGGTGAAAAAAGAGAATTGGCTTCAAATTGAGATAAAACTACTCTAGGATAAAATCAAAGAATAAACCATCTATTTATACCTACATACATACATATATATATATATATATATATATATATATATATATATATATATATAATTGCTTCTAATATTATTATTTTCTTAATTTTTTTGTAAGGATAGAGAAGTTTGGTTATCTTCCCAACCACCTTTTTTCCCACTTCTCTGTGCAAAGCACATCATGCAGTCAGTGGCTGGAGCAAACATTTCGCAGACACCACACTAGATAGGACTGCAGGCTTCTCGACCCCACCTCCTCCAATAGACAATGTCTCTTTTTCCCTCTTACACTCTCCTCATGCACACATACACAGAGAAGGTTTATTTCTCTATCTGTGTCTCACCCACTCAAATATACACCAATACACATGCAAACACACAGACATACACCTATAGCTGTTTCAAACACAAAAGCAGCAGTAACAGCAGTAGCCTACATCAGTTCACATCTCACCAGAGTCTCCAATGGATTTAACGACACAGGTAAGTTGCTAGTTAACCTTATTACCACTTTTTACTTGTGGTTTTTTTTTTCCTAAATCAAGTATCATATGGTCAGAAAGAGAACAAATTGCATCTTCTCAATTAAATTTGATTTCATTTTTTTATCTGAAAATACCAAGTAAAAACAAAACAATATATTCATATATATATACATATATATATATATATATATATATATATATACATGTATATGTATATACATGTGTGTGTCTATGTAGATATATATGTATATGTTTCATATACAGTCTGATCTAAAGGTTCTAACCTTTGTGAATATATTTCACAGACTTTTATTAAAGCATTTCAAAGTGACTACAAAGTAGATATGTGTGTATGTGTATTTCATTTCAAGCTAAAAAGTATATATGTATATGCATGTGTGCTTGTGTTTTTTATGTAGTCAGATCTAAAGGTTCCAGCCTTTTTGAAAATATCTTCTGTTGATATACTTTACATAAAATTTATTAAAGCATTGAAACTGTCTAAAAAGTACATATATATGTATGTTTGTGTGTGTGTGTGTGTGTGTGCGCGCGTGTGTGTGTGTGTGTGTTTCATATGTAGTCAGATCTAAAGGTTCTAGCATTTGTCAACATATCTTTTTACATATAATTTCTTAAATCATTTCAGACTAACTAAAACCTATAAATATAAAACACACACAGATATATATGTATGTGTGCATGTATTTGTGTGCCTGTGTGTGTTTATGTGTGTGTGTGTGTATGTGTTTCATATGGTCTGATATAAAGGTTTTAACCTTTGTGAATATATCTTCTGTTGATAAATCTTACATCTATTAAAGCATTTCAAACTGACTAAATGTGTGTGTGTTTGTGTTTCATTTAAGGCTAAAAAGTATATATATATATATATATATATATATATATATATATATCTTTGTGTGAGTGTATGTGTTTTTCCTTTCACACTGACTATATATATATATGTATATATATATATATATATATTTCTGAGATGGGTTATTGTAATTATTATATATATGCGTACCTGTGTCAGTGTGTGCATGTTTCATATACAGTTTGATTTAAAGTTTTAGAATTTATGAATACATCTGTTCATATATAAATACATATCAAAAGCATATTTCTAAAAACATGCACACACACACACGCACACACACACACACACACACACACACACACACACATATATATATATACATACTTTTTAGTCAGTTATGCTGTAATAAATTGTATGTAACAAGAAATCTTGACTTAGAACCTTTAGAGCTGAATATATATGAAACACACACACACACACACACACACACACACACACATATATACATGTCCTTCAACAGGATGCATATTTTTCTCACAAGACATATATATATATATATATATATAAATTAGACCTTTTGACACTTTAAAAAAGTTATTATTTAATAAAATCTCTGCAGCACTGAAAATGATTTGTGCTTGTTTATATTTCTGATGGCAAGTTTTATCGCTGTGAATAATATTTTGTCTTTCTTTTACATTTTTTATGAAGAAATATCACAAATCAATTTGTGCATCTTGTAAAGTAATTTTGAATTTACTACCTATCACCAATTATGACATTAAACATGGGAATTTTTTTCTTTTTTGTTTAGTTTTCAGCAGAAATTTTGTTCAGAGTGGAAGGCTATTTTTTAACATACTTTTAAAGCATTTTTAAAATCGGACTGAATTATGTGTAAATAGTTACTTTTAAGTTTGTATCAAATTACAAAGAAAATGATGTTATTTTTCTCAAAATTTACAAAAAGTTACAATCTCAGTTTGCATATTACTATGTATACAGTCACACACATGTATGTACATACATATATAAAACTACACACACACACACACACACACACACACACATAGTGTAAATTAACAAAAATATATTTGAAAATATGCACCTGATGATTGCATAATGCATGAAACTCTGAGTCATGCCATAGACATAGGATAATATGTATATTTATTAATATGTATGTTTATTAATATATATATGTTTATTAATATATATATATATATATATATATATATATATATATATTTATATATATGAATGATAAATCATAGAAACTGGAAAACAGTTTTATTGATTATACATTTCTTTCAGTCAGAATGAAAGAAATATATATATATACACCAAGAAACCTATTTTTAATTTATTTATTTAATCGTTATTTTTAATTGATACTTGTATTTGAGTAAGTGTTCTGTTTTTTATACTTAAACAGTATATTTATTTATATCTAACAGTCTGAATAATTGAGAAATCTAGTTAGGAAAATATGTATCTTCCACCAGGATTCAAATCTACAACTTCTAGATTCTAAGGTACATCAAATTAATTGATAGTTTTCCCTAGGTGACGCAGGTTCAAATCCTGCCAGAAGATGCATATTTTCTTAACAAGATTTCTCAACTAGTCAGATATGTCGAAACAGATTTCATTAAAATTTCACAAATTATGAGCCCTATGTAATGAAGTCAAAAACGGCAATAACATAGTTTTCCACTTTGCATTAATTTAAAAAATTTTTGTTTATATTTCTGAGATGAAATATTGTAATTATTTACACTATTTACATTGTTCTAACCATTCTCTTCATCTACCCTAGTTAACAAAATAAAGGGTTCAGTTCCAAATTTCAGTCACCTGAAGAAGGTCAGAGAGTACAGCATCCAAAACTTTGTGAATATTCCAGCATAAATGGACAATAGTCAAAACAAAGTAAATAGTGTATATAAAAATGTTATTTGTATTCACACAAATTATATATATATATATATATATATATATATATATATATTGTAAGAAAGTTACAGAACACATGGATTTGAAACCCACTATTCAAGCATTTTCTTTTATAAATAGTGCTCAATACAAAGTAGAGCATTTTCACCATTTATTTTTCATTTCTACTTATCACCAGATGAGGGACACAGATGTTCTGAAACATAAAAAAAAAAAAAGAAATTTTGTGTAGTGATACTATGCTTTTATAAACCATTGTAACAACTAATACAATATATATATATATATATATATATATATATATATATATATATATATATATATATACATATGCTAACTATAGGTGAAAATCTTTGGTCCATGTTCTCCTTTTTAAAATATCACCTGAAAATTGAATGTTGCATGCCTTTTAGCTCATTTCATTTTAAAGGGATTTTCTTTCTGAAGGGTTTTATCAATACATTCAATAATAATAAGGATTTACCAATTATTGCATAAAGTTTCCTAAAAATCTTAGCTCTTTTCAGCTTAAACAATTGGCCTATACAAAGTGTGTATATATATTTTTTTAGCTCATCATCAGATATATATTTGTATGCTTATTTATATACAAATATATATATATATATATATATATATATATTATTTATGTATATATCATTTCAGATATAAAAAATATATATAAAAACAGTATGAAAACTATTCTTTACCAATGCCTTTTGTTCAGTTAAATTTTGTTCATTATTAAAAAAAATATTATTTATTTGTATATTTATATACAGGGTGCATTGTATAAATTGTTGTCTAAATTATGCAAAAATGAAAATAACACTGACATCTCATTTTAACAGATACATCTACCAAAGTTGCACAAAATATCTTGAAACACGAAAGAGTAAATGTATTCAATAAAACTGTCGTTGGCTTTAATCACGGCCTCTAGATGACTTCAGACTCTTCTGTAACTCTTCTGAAAAGTTTCCTTGTTTAAGCTGGTGATTCCTACCATAATCCTTGCCTTCAGTTCATCTTTGGTTTTTCAAGGAGTTTTGTGGGTCTGTCTTACTCAACTGCATCTCACATATAATAATCAAGGGGGTTGTAGACTGGGGAGTTAGGTTGCCAGATGTAAGGGATGATATGGTCACAGCTATGACTGGGTTCTCCTACCTGTGTGACATGGTCAATAGTCTTGTTGCCAGATATAGGGTCTTCTTTATTCAAGGCAACACTATCTCCTCAAGGCACTTGATGTAGGCCTCTGTGTTGAGGCTGAGGCGATATGGGAAGATGAATGGGGGCATAATATCACCATCACTAGTGATCACTTTGAAAACCTTAGTAATCATTATTAGACTCATCCAACTCTTTCTGAGTCCTCTGCACTGTCCTCAGATTGACACCCAAGCACTTTGAAATGCTTGTACCGGAGATTCTGGCATGAATGTCAAGCAGTACAGCATGTCATTTCCAAATTTCTTATTGAGTGAATGATGGTCTTTTTCTTGCAGACGGTTTCTAACTGAACCTACTATACTTTGTGGCTAGCAACATCAAAAACAAACAACACACAGGTGTGAAATTAAAAATTTTAAATATAAAATGGCGACAATTTACACATCGCACTCTGTATATAATATATATATATATATATATATATATATATATATATATATATAAAGAAGTTAAAAACAAACTAGAGTTTTAAGGATATTTATCTAGAATAAATTTATTAGTTTCATAGTTCTATGATTTTTGCATTCAGATTCAAAACTGATTATGGCGTAGCCACATGCCTCTCCATCTTAAGTTTATTTCTGAAGATCATAGAACTGTGAAACCAGTAAAGTTACTCTAAATAAATATCTTTATAGATTCCAGTCAGTTGCATTTTCAGCTTCTCTTCTTATATATTTTTAGCCATGTGGGATATATAAAACACACACACACACACACACCTATATAGGTGTGTGTGTGTGTATATGTGTGTCTGTGTATACATATATATGTGTGTCTGTGTATGTATGATATACACATAATGATATGCATTAATCCATCATGTTTGCTTACAAGCATAGAAATGGTTAATGTTCTTTCCTCTCATGTTTGATTTTCTTGTATATTAATATTTACACAAATATGTGTTTCCATTATAAATATACATTTTTATTTCTATTTTGGGGTATATTTTTATTTATTTTGGGAGCATGTTTCATGATTTTGCATCTGTAATTATGTAAAATCAGTCTACATTTGTTCTATATGTGTGTGCTTAATTTTAACATAGTGAGACACTGATTTTGAGAGAGAGAGATAAAAATTATATTGAAATATGACTTGCGTGCTTCCAACTGAATTTATATATACTCCTGTTAATCCTGGCACAAACTCAGATAAGAGCATTTATCCACCAAATTCAAATAGAACAGAATAGGAAGAACTTTACTTGTCTATTACCTATATTCAGTTTTCATTTACCATGTAAAAAATAAATTAAATGTGTTTTTAATGATCAAAAATTATCATGTAAAAAAATCCATTTTATCCATATACAAGGTAGTCCAAAAGTAGTTGAACAGTAGTGATTTATTTTGAGATTAAATATATAATGATATTAACTAATACAATTAAAACATTGACAATTATATATATATATACAAGATGGTCCAAAAATAGGTGGACAGTCAATGATAGCATTTATTTTCAGATTAAGTATACAATTATATTTACTGATACAAGTATTACATTGACAATTATATTTTATTGTGTACAATAATACGGTCAGCCAGTTAATTGCCATACATGATATACACTTGGGCAACCAGATCTCTTTTGAGACATGACTGACTAGGCAGAAGATTTTCCTGCAGTAGTTTGCCATTACTTTTCTGAAGTAGACTGGTTGCCAACCAAGGTTATAGAACCCAATCTCTCCCACTATTCTCCTAGCTAGAAGGAGAAGAGATGGATTAATACTTTTCCCAAGGTATTAATCCATCTCTTTATTCTAGAGGAGTGAAGGTAGTTAAAATAATATAGCTGACAAGAAAAAAAAACGTTTTTTGACACTCTTTTTTGTATGGGTATGAAGGTTAAACATTGCTAACTTTTTTTTCTCTTCCCAATTTTTCTTTTTATCATATTTTATTCATTTCAGTTCCGTCTCTCTTTGTGATGTAAAAATTGGAAATGGAATGAATTTGACCGTAATTTGAACTCAGCTCTCCAATTTCTCATTGCAAGTTGGTATCCATTACTCCCCAATGCACAATAATACAAAAGAGCTTAAATTTTATCAACGCAGGTGCTCGCAATTTGAAGTCAACCCCTCATGCTTTGACAAACATTTTTGCACAAGTCTCTTTGTGTAAAAATTTCTTGAAATGCATCTCTTATGTAATTTTTTTAAATCACTAACAATTCTTGGTTTTTTACTATGAACAGACACAATTGTAATAATATAAACGATATACAAACCTACTTCACCTACTTTTAGACCACCCTGGATTTATACTCATTTGAATCCTTAACTTTCTCTTGTACATAGAATATATATATATATATATATATATATATATATATATGAGAGAGAGAGAAAGTGAGAGGTGGGTATAGATAAATAAGAATAAAGTTATGTTGTTGTATGTGCGTCTTATAGGAAAAGAACTTTCATAATTTTTTATCTATATCTACCCTTAGAGAAATAAGTACATATTCTTTAACTCAATTTTATAAGAGAATATCATTAATATGATTAAAATTAATTTTTAACTTTATTTCTCTATCAATTTTTGCTCCCTTTGGTGAATACACACACCTAAAAATGCCGGTAAAAGAAAGATGTCAGATATCCACTTTTTCAACTTATCAAATGTTCAGAATTTACCTTACTAGTTAATTGAAAACTTTTTGGCAATATTTAACCTTCATGCCCGCAAAAAAAAAAAAAAAAAAAAATAGGTAAAATAAATAAAAAATGGTGTGTCAACTCAAAAGGATGGTTTTTGCATTGCCACTGCTATTATTTTAACTATCTTAATTCCTTGGCTATGTTTATTGCTTTAAAAAGGGATGATTAGAATTGTAATAAAACTAAAACAAAAGATGAAAGGGAATTTATACATTTTCTGTTCTTGAGAATTTACAACAAAAATATTGAACACTATCTATTAGATTATTTACAAGAATGATTTTATATTTAAACATTCTAAAATTTATTACAATTGTATTATAACTAGTGCATTTTATTATTTAGAAATTTAGAAATAAAAAAATTTGAAAACAATTTTTATTCATGAATTTACAAGCATTTACCAAATTATAAGAATATGGGAGCAAAATCCTTATTATTTACCATTTTATAAAGATCAGAACAATTGGCAATCATTTTGATAAACAATCCAATAAAAAGAGTTTAATCCACTTTCTTTTTTCAATCCACTTTCATATATTAAGTTTTTATTAAAATTCTAATTATCCTTTTTTAAAATAATACACATTGTCGAGGAGTGAAGGTATTTAAAATAATGGCGGTGTCAAGAGAAAAAACATTTTTTGACATTCTTTTTTATGGGTATGAACGTTAAACATTTCCAATTCTTTTTTTTCACTTCCTAATTTTTCTTTTTATCATATTTAATTCATTTCAGTTCTGTCTTTCTTTGTGATGTAAAAATTGGAAATGTTTTGCTTAAGGCATGGCATATATTCTAGGGACTGGAAGAATATTTTCATTCACTACAATCTGACTTTGTGATTTGATTTGAAACTACTCTCAAATGATCAATACTTACTTAAAAGATATTGTGTGAATCCCTTTACATACATATTAACTACACACACACACACACACACACACATATATATATATATATATATATATATATATATATATATATATATATAAACATGGTACATTGAGTATATTCATGTGAATCAATATTTACATGCTTATATGAAATCATGCTATAAACGATATAAAATAAGGTAGTTATTTATGTGGAGTTATGATTACACATACACAAATATCTCTGTATGTTAGAGAGAACCATTCTTTGAGAGAAACACTATTTAAAAAAAAATTCTATAGACCAACAAGAATGATAAAATATACATATATATCTGTATGGTGACTGTTGGTATGAAAATTGTATTGAATTGTGTAACTAAATGGCGCTAATCTTTTAGTTACCATCCAGTGTTGTCTTCTATGTCTACACTGTGTGTGTATATATATATATATATATATATATATATATATGAAAAACTAATAGTATGAAAGTATTTATTTCTATTATTATATTTGATATTTCAGATCGTCCTCGGCCTTTCATCAGAAACAAATGATTTTAAAATTTAAATTAGAAACGTTTTCGCAAGGAGCGTTCATCAAGAGATTGTTTACATCACGTGATGCAGAAAGCGACAGATCTTTTTAATATTTGTAAATGTAAACCTATCTTTAATAATACTTATAAATGTTGTTTTAAAGAAAATTTTTTAAGTGTATCTAAAAAATGTTTAACTATTGAAATAAATAAATACTGTCAAAAAAATACATTTTTAAACTTACAACTTTTTAGTAGTTTCCCTATACATATTAAGACAATATATGTGGATCATCACTATGTTATATATATATATATATATATATATATATATATATTATTAGTTATTACATTAGAACATGGGAAAAACTACAAACTATTACAAAGTTTTTCACATGTTCTAATGTAATAATTAATAATAAATATTCATTGCTCTAATTTTTATATTGAGCACTGTTTTCAATTAATGTTTTGAAAGTTGCAATTATCTTCTTCATTCTTATTCATTTGGATATATATGTATACAGCCTTTAAGATTTGAAAAAGAAATCACTTGACTGGTGGTCAAGAGTGAGGCAAAATTTACTCTCCTCAAAATCATTTTACTCGACCAACTGCATTTTCTTAATAGTCCCCTTACGTAAACATAGCATGAATCGCTGACAAAAAAAAATTAAATTTAATTAAAATTTTGAATGTGTTAGAAAGGATTTAAAAAATTAAAGCAATAATAACAACAAAATTTGATCTTCCTTATTAATAATAGCATAAACATTTTGATGATAAAACTTTGTTTTTAACATCATGACATGCTGTATTTTTTGGCAATTGAGTGGAGATACCTAAATTCGTAGTTTCTTTCTTCTGTTTGACAACAACCTCCATCTCATAGATGATAAAAATAACAAATCTGATTTTCTCAACAATTTTCTATAAAAAAATTACTTACTTGTATAATTTGTTTTGGTTGAAAGAAGTATGCATATTTTTTTCTTTCTTTCAAATGTTCATTTTTACATTTCGTAAGCAGAGAGAAAATATAGATGTTCAATCAAGCATAATATTTTTCTAAATGAGTTTCTGAAATCTGTGAGCATCTTTAATCTGGACGACAGACATTTTGGCTCCACTCTGGAAGCGTTAATTTAATAAATGTTTACACTGACCAGGACGATAAAAGGGTCATTGTAGATAATTCTAAGTAACTTGTGAATCTTCAATGGCATACTTTTGGGTAGTAAAAGGAATCAGATTTCCTTTTTTTCGATATTTGAAGGGACACATTTCATTGCGAGATTTTAATCAACTGCAGGTGAGTAAAGCATTAAATTTTAATTGCCCAATTAAGTTTTTAATCAACTGGCTCGATCAGGCAAGTGAAATCTCAAAGGCTATATATATATATATATATATGTCTGTGCACGTGGCCAAGTGGTTAGAACGCTCACTTCTGACCATCTATTATCACAATGTGGGGTATTTAATAACAAATAACTATTGACAGCTGTTGAATTTTAAATCATCTCAGTTCGATTATATGTATTTTTTATTTTTTTCTACTAGATTGTATACCATATTGTCCTGTTATTACTTTTGCAATGATTGGTGATATTTTGTCTGGTCCCGGTCTTACGTTTATTGTCAAGAATTGTGAGATTAGCTCACTCTCAATACATTTTCTCTTTAGAATAATTTTCTCTCTTGATCAATAACATATACTGATTTTTGTGTGTGTGTATATATATATATATATATATATATATATAAAGAGAGAGAGAGAGAGAAAGAGAGATAGTGTGTCTATTATTAATATATATCTTTAAATATACTCTTATAGAATGAGTGTTTATGCATGTGTTGTCAGAGATAAATATGTGCACATACATACACACATCCATTCAAATTTCGTTTTATATTTTGGTATATGAACATTTATTGATACCACTACAGATATTAATATTGAAGATATGCATACTTACTAATCTAATATAAGCTGACACATAAAGCAAGTATATCTCGCATAAATATCTAAGTCTTTTACGATATTAAAAGATGCATGTAAGACTTAATTTCTTTTTTCAAATAAGCCCAGCTTTCCTTCAGGTTTTTTCTTTAAGTATTTTACCAATGATTCCAAGAAAATTTTGACTTTAGGAATCAAAGCATTTATTTAACTGGAATTGGATTAATCTGGAAATGAAACTTAAATCAATTGAAGAATCTATAAGCAAAAGACAATGTTGATCTGCTTGTATCATGAAATAGAATTATTATTGAATCATTAATTTTAATTTGCAATCCTTAAGCTCTTTAAATAAGGGCTTGAACTTTGTATAATAAGCAGTATTTTAGAAAAGAAAATCAAGTTATATACCTCTCCATCTATGAACTGGAATAAGTCGGGAAGGGTGGCTAAACACACTGATGTATTAAAAACAAAACCTATCAAAGATTGGATGAAACTTCCAATAAGGTCAACAGCCATCTAACTCAATGAGGTAGACTGAGCTCCATACTTCCATATGTAACCGTTGTAGTGAGGTATTGCTGAGTACAGTGTTTCTAGACTGCAGTCAATATAATCAATGGTAAACCTTCAGGTTGGAGGACGTTGGCGGTGATTTGACCTGGAATGGGATAGGCTCTGCTTGGTGTAGTTGTCTAAGACACTGTATGTATGGATGAATACCTCTTTGGATTTCTCATCCAGATATATGGATGGAACTGATCAGGTGATAACCTGCACAGTGACCCTGCAACCAGACTCAGTCAAGGGACATGGTGGTGGTGGTGGTGGTGGTGGTGGTGGTAGTGATGATGATGATGATGATGATGATGATGATGATGATGATGATGATATAAATTATGGTGTGGCAACCAAAAATGGGAATTATTCCCAAGCACATATAAGGTCTGTTTGAAAAGTAGCGAGACTGCTGTCACAAACAATTTATTTAAACTCTAAACAACAATCTAGATGGTTTCCCCTTCAAAGTAATCCTTCTTGAGGCTAATGCACTTATCCATCCTTCTTTCCCATTCACTGCTGGAAAGTATCTTCTTGGGTACCCATCAGTTCCATCATTACAGTCCTCTTGATGGCCTCCAAACCTGCAAAAACTGGTTCCCTTGATGATCCTCTAGAGATCGGGGAAAAGAAAAAAGTCACAGAGGGTAAGATCAGGTGAATAGGGAGGTTGTTTTAGTACTGCAACGTTCTTCTCAGTCATGAACTGCTGGATACTCTGGGCGACGTAATTCGTGTTGAAGCATCCATGATTTGTCCCGCCAATGTGAAAAAAATGCAATATTTACAGAAAGCTTAGATTACATTTATATACTCCTAAGATATCATGTTAGATGATACCACAATCTGCTTATCTCTTTTTTTTGCTCATAGCTCATCAACACACCCAGTCCTCATATATACAAAACAGTAGGAGATAAACCTTATACATATCTAATGGCTATCAGACAGCAAGATTTTAGTACCTTTCAAATTTAATACTTTCTACACTTTGATGCAGTTAAATAAAGAATCCTCAGCATTAGTCCAACAAAAATGTATTTCAGAAGACAGTATTTTTTTATCATTTAGGTAAGTGTGAACAAGCTGAATCACGGGAAAAATAATTAGTTTTTTAAAAATTTGTGTAAGGAAATTAACTTTTTTTGTAAGAAATTTATTCTTGTATAATTTGTGCAAGAAATTTAATTCAATAAATAAGAATTTTACTTTAAGCATAAACATTTTAATTAAATAAATAGGAAATTTAATTTCACCAAAAAAACTTTAATTTATGAAAACAATTTACTTTTTCTGTCAGAAGTTTAATTTAATAGATAATAAATTTGATTTCTGTAAGAAATTTACTTTTCACACAAGAGATTTAATTTATATAAGAAATTCAAATTAATAAACAAGAAATTTAATTTAATAAATGATAATTTTGTGTACAAAATACATAATTTATGCAAGAAATATGTAATTTATGCAAGATATTTGATTTGATAAATAAAAATTTAATTTAATAAATAACAAAAATTAGTTTATGTAAGAAACTTTTGCTGTCAGAAATTAATTTGATTTCTGTTAGAATTTTAATTTGATAAATAAGAATTTAATTTGGGCAAGAAATTTAATATAATACGTAAGAAATTTAATTTAAATATATGCCCTCCCCCAACTCTTGGCTATACTGACAAGATCTAAAAGAATATAGGATATTACATTTGGGACCAGATTGGCTGCAAGAGTCACCAGAAAGTTGTCAATATCATGGGTTTTCTTTCTGGATTTACTTCCATAGCCTTTTCTGTGTTTAGTTGAACAGATGGTTATGAGGTGCCAGTTGTCTGCCTTCACCCATTCTCCAGAATCATTTATATAGACAGTGGAAACTTGTCCCCACTATCAACCCTGACTATCACAACCTTTGGAACATGTATAATGTAGGTATATAAACATTATGTATATTGTGTGTTTGAGAACCACTCAAAAAAGTTATTTTTTTTAAAAATACAGTAATGCCTTAAGATACAAGTCTACTGACATACCAATTTTTTGAGATACATGCTGGAATTCTGCTGATTTTTTGCCTTGAGATACAAGCTGAATTTTGAGATACAAGCAAGTTTCAGTTAAGCATCTGCTATTTGGTGCAGTGAGTGCCAAACTTTGAGAGTGTTTCCACTTGGACTACACATGTTCATCTTTGCTGGAGGGATCGCTGTTTTATATATATATATATATATATATATATATATATGGTGTCCATAAAGTTCGTGTGAACTTGAAAAAATTTACAACTTCATTTGTATTTGTGATAGAAATAATCTGTAAAAATATGTTATAAAGTTTAATGTACCTAGTTTTAAGTATAGTTATTGATACTAATGTGATTTCAGGCATTACTGTAAATCAGTTGGCAAATGTTTTTTATGAACTGCGAAATTGTATTACCTTTTGTATTGCTAATGATGGAGGACATATGGAAACTTAAATAAAATTTCAATAAAACTTTAAAAATAGAGATTTACTTCTTTCTAATCCTTTTTACAAATAATTTCTATCACAAATACAAATAAAATTCTAATTTTTTTTAAGTGCACACAAAATTTATGGATACTCAGTATATATATATATATATATATATATATATATATATATATACACTTAAAAAATTTTCTTTAAAACAACATTTATAAGTATTATTAAAGATAGGTTTACATTTACAAATATTAAAAGAATCTGTCGCTTTTTGCATCATGTGATGTAAACAATCTCTCTACGAACACTCCTCATGAAAATGCTTCTAATTTAAATTTTAAAATCATTTGTTTCTGATGAAAGGCTGTGGACAGTCTGAAATATCAAATATAATAATAGAAATAAATACTGTAAAAAAAAATACATTTTTAAACTTACAACTTTTTAGTAGTTTTTCCTATATATATATATAGTGTTAAATTGTAATGACGCTTAGTGCCAACAATTTCTGTTTTTTCAGTAGTTTATTGGTAGAAAGGTATTTTGAGCAAACAGATTTTTTGTCGTAAAGTGCTCAATATCAAGATAGATACAGACCATTAGTAGAATTAATGCAGAGAGGTTTTTCATTTAACTAAGAGCTATTGTTTCAGTCATGCCAACTTTAAAGATTTTTCTACAGAAAAAACAAAAACCCTGAAGAGTGAAGTCATCACCATAAAGCCTTTACAAAATTTCATGTAATAATGCTTCCAAACTCTATCTGTAACATACTCATTGACAATACAAATATAATAACATCAGCTACATGTAAAAAAGGATAAAAATAATGGAAGCATTATTAATAAAAAAGAAAAGTCCAACACTTAATAATATCAACTATGAACATGGCAACAAAGTGCTTACCATGCTTAGAATATAAAAGGCACACATGACTCAACACACATACATAAACACTATTTAGTCACATGTAAAATAAAATTTATCCTCAATAATGGCTAAAAGTATAGCTGAAAGCACTCAGGAAAAACAATACATTTGGATAATTTTTATATAGTTCATGCTTTAAAAAGAAAAAAATCATAAGATCACATGAAAAATTACAGAAACCTTAGCTATAATACCTTGCCTGTCATTTTCAATGAAACCTGAATATATATATATATATATATATACAAGTTTGAAGGAATACAACCAACAAAGCCTCTGTGTGTTTATTATAATTTTGCAACAGAATCTTGCTTACCACACAGAAACAAAATGGTCCTTGAAAATAACTAAGATGGCCAAAAGTACTATAACAAAACAACAGAACAAAGATGAGACTCAAACAGTTTATCTACAATCTTACAACATTTAAAAATTGGAAAAATACAAACAAAATTAAACAGTTGTATTTTATCAAACTTTTTGGGATGAATAATTGCTACCTTTAAGTGATATGCGTTGTGGTGCAGTGGATATCAACTTAGAACGAGAAATCATGGAGCCGCATTCAAATTCCAGTCGAATTCCTTGCATTCATTTACACAGTAATTAATTATACAAGGTATTAATCTGTCTCTTTTTCCATCCAGTTATGGGCTAAATAACAGGACAGATTGGGTTCTATAGCCTTGGTTGGCAGCCAGTCTACCATAGAAAGTAATGGCAACCTACTATGGGATAATCTTCTGTCCAATCAGTTCTGTCTCTTTTGAGACATGATCGCCCAATCATGTATAACATATGGCACTTAACTCACTAAATTGCTAACTATATAGACCTGTTTCAGTGTCTTCTCTCCTCCACATGCATGTGCAGTTACATCAATCTAAACATTGGTTAGATAAGATTCTGATGAACAAAATGTGTCACATGAAAGGATTTTCATCTTTGTTGCTAAGTTTCCTAATATATATATACATTTAATTATACAAAAACATTGTTATTAATTTCCCTAATATATGTATATATTTAATTATGAACATTTTTTTATGATATATTTTAGCTGAAAAAAGAAGTAATATATTTGACTACAGATAAAATAAGATTAAAAAATGATTTATAAGAGAAAATGAAAACTTATTTATTGATGGGAGGAGATTATCTATTAATGATGTATGCATACTAAAATAACTCGGAAATTGGAAACAGACTATAAATAGTCTTGTGGTTCTGTAAACAACATTCCATTCACTCAATAGGAATTTGGGAACCTCGACATGGTGTAATGACTAGCAAGCTTGTCTCATTGGAACCTGTTACAACTGAGTAGTGAGTTCAACCCTTACTGCGTACCCTTATACTTTTGGGCTTGTGCAACATCTAAGCGGCACTGAGAAAATCAGCACTCAATATGAATTAAAGGAGGATATACTTTATATATATAAAAATACTATATGTATGTATGCTGGCATATATATATATATATATATATATATATATATATATATATATATGCATATGCCAGCATACATATATATAGTATTTTTAATATTATACTATCAAGTTGTTACACTTGCACCCACATTTTATATACTAGATATATATATATATATACATATACAATATTCATTCTAAGACATAAAACAGACTGTCATGTATTGTACGTAAGTGTAATTATAGATATATATATGTGTATGTGCATGTGTGTGTGTACGTAAAACAGAAAAAAATGTTTCTATGTTGCGACTAAAATGACTTTCTTGCACCTTACACAGCTAAGTATAATGATATTTTTTTAAGAAATGGTTTGGTTTGGTTTGGTTTGGTTTATTTTACAGCATATCAACATCCCAATGGGTCATTTAATGCCAACAAGATTTTATAATAAATTTGTTTGAATAGATTATATATTCTTTGTAAGAAATAAGTTTGTTGATCAGGTTTAGATTTGGTTTAGGCTTTTTTGCTTTACGGCATATCAACCTCAATGGGTTATTTAATGCTGACAAGATCTTTACAATAGAATTGTTTGAATAGAATATGTATTCTTTGTAAGAAATAAGTTTGTAGATCAGCTTTCTTTGATGTATTTTTGCAAAGTGGTTTTTCTTGAGAGTCAAATCTATTGCTGTTAATACATTTTTTCTTCAAAAATTTATTGTTAATATTTTTTTCTTCAAATATGTATTCCTGGAATTTTTACTATAAAAGTCTTTTTTATACTTTCATAGTGTTTTGACTATTTGCCCATAGCTGGAACCCTAACAGGTGCTGCCACCTTGGGTCAGGGTGGACATGGGAACAGTAGCAATTAAGTGGTGGTTCTATGCTCCTTACAACCTCCCAATCAGAGGCCTTGTTATCGGATGCAGTTTATTGTCATACCCAAGACCATTGAAGAAATTAAATCTAAATATAGAATCCATAGAGATGTGTACATTTGGGAAAGAACAGAACTTCTAAGTCATGAAATACTGCCTTCTTTTATTGATAAGAAGGAAAATTGCACTTTTATTCCAAATTATTTTCTAAACCAAATTCTACCATCTTTTGCACAGTTTGTTTTTCTCTCTCACTATTGCCTTTAATCTGTCATGTTAGTATCAAATTTTCTTCTTTGTGCTGTGTGTTTTCAAGATGTTGGTGAGGATGGCTCTCCACGATTTCTTCTCCTTTGTAGCTCTTAATAAATTTTGTTTTTTTGTTATCTCTCTTAAACCTTGCTCTGCCATCCATTTACTCAAGCTTTCTAGCGAGGTCATGTATTGATTTCCTCTCTCCTTCGTGCTTTCAATCTGCCTTTTGAGTGTCAAAATTTCCAAGTCTCTTTTCCTCATGATGAACTCTAGAAATTACACTTATCTCTTCTGATGTTAAGTATAAGTGTCTTTTTTGTTTCATTTTATCTAAAACTTCATCATTACTCACATGTTCATTCCATGGTATTCTCAGTGTCCTTCTGTAGAACCACATTTCTGTTGCTTCAGGTCTCTTCTTATTCTGTGAGGAGATTGCCCAGCATTCACTGCCACATAAGAGAACTGATATTACATAACAGTTCAATGCTCTTTTATATGTTTCTAATAAAAACAGGATCTTATTTTCAAATTAAATATTGAATATCATGGATCTCTTTTTTTATAGAGAATAGAGATTCTATTGACCACATTATGTATAACTATATTCCTGGAGGAAAAAGTTCTTCAATAAGCATCATGAAATAGCACACTATTTTAATAGGATTTTCATTTTCTTATATAGAGTGCAATGGGTAAATTGTCCACATTTTATATTTTTAATTTTGTTCATGTGCATTATTTGCTTTTGATTTTGTCTTGGTCAAGAGGGTGGCTGCTAGAAGATCCTATGTCTGGCAACAGGATTCTGCAACATGTCACACAAGTAGAAAAAAACATTTATGGCTCTCTGACAATTTCTGCGACCATAACATCTTTTACGTCTGACTACCTAACTCCCCAGACTACAATTCATTTCATTGTTGGGTGCCGTTGAGTGAGAGACTATTAAAAATCCTTGTAACACCAAAGATGAACTGAAAGCAAAGATTATGGCAGCATTCACCATATTAAACAAGGAGACCATCCAGAAGTGATACAACAAATTCTGAAGTCATCTGGAGGCAGTGGTTGAAGCCAATGACCATTTTTTAAAATAAATTTACTCTTTCATATTTCAAGATGTTTTTGTGTAATTTTAGTAAATATATCTGTTAGGGTGTGAATGTAGTGCAGTGGATATTGGCTTGGAATGAGAAATTGGGGAGCTGAGTTCAAATTCAATTTGAATTCATTGCATTCACTTATGCACAAATGCCCTTGGGAAAGGTATTAATCGGTCTCTTCCCTTCAGTTATAGGTTAGATAACAAGACAGATTGGGTTCTATAGCCTTGGCTGGCAACCAGTTTACCACAGAAAGTAATGCCAATCTACTGTGGAATAATCCTCTACCCAGTCAGTTATGTCTCATTCAAGACATGATCACACAAGCATGTTTCATGTATGGTACTTAACTGACTGATCTGTTACAATGAGATGTCAGTATTATTTTCCTTTCTGTGTAATTCAGTTGACAATTTATCCATAGCACTTTGATTCTCAAAAATTTTAAATCATTTTCAATTGTTATTTTCTGTTTTTTTAATTCCTGTTATTTTATTATTTTATCTCCTTAATAATGTATTTTCTTTTTTCTTATATTCTTTCACACTCAGTAACCCCTTGCGTTTTAGTGGATTTATTGCCTTGCTTGTAGTGAAATGATTAAAAAAGACAAAATTTGGAAGAATAAAAGAAAGAAAAGATATAACAAGAAGGAATAAAAAGAGAGAGAGAGAGAGAGAGAGAGAGAGAGAGAGTAATAAAAAAAGAAACTAAAGAAAGAGAAAATATTCAACTTTAAAACAGCTAATAAAAAAAGCACGTTAAAAATTAAAATAATTTTTGGTTTTATTTTCATTGTTTACACAGTGAAATGATTTTTAAATATACCTTTTTTATAATTTAAAAACAATAGCAATTAAAATATAAACAAAACGATAGAAAGATGAATGAGGTGGGTAAGGTTATACCTCAGATGCCAAGAATTTCAAATTAAAGTTAAGCATTTTTGTACCTTCAGTGTTTCTTGGAATAAAATTATAAATAGCATTTGTTGTATTTCTCACCTACTTAAGACTGAATCCATGAATAGTCTGAAGAAAACGTTTGAAGGATGAAATGTGTAACATAAGAGTTTTTCCATAATGAATAAATTTCTTTAAGTCAAATCTCTTTCAGATTTGAATTTAATAAAATAATGATACATAAAATAACCCAAATCTGTCAGTAAAGCTTGCATTAATTCTTGATGCATGACAATCTTATTATTTTGTAAAATTATTTTACTATAGAAATCTATAGTAAATTAATAATTTTACATATAACAGGAATAAAAGAAAGAAGGAAAAATGAATGCAGAAATAAATAAAAGGAAGAAAGAAAATAAAGAAAGAATAGAAAAAAGGAATAAAAGTAACAAAAGAAAGAAAAGGAAGAAAAAGAGAGTAAAAGGCAGAAAGAAAAGAAGAAAAGAAAAAGAAAGAAAAAGAAGAAAAAGAAGAAAAGGAAGAAAGAAAGATAAGGAAAAGGGAAGAAAAGGAAGAAAGTAGAAATGGAATAAAAGAAAGAAATGGAAAGAAAGGAAGAAAGAAAGAAGAAATAAAAGAACAGAAGAAGAAAGAATAAAAGAAAGAAAGAAAATGAAAGAATGAAAAAGACAGACAGAAAGAAAGAAGAAGGAATAAAAGAAAGAAAAAAGGAAAGAAAGAAAAAAGAAAGAAACAAATAAACAAACAAAGAAACAAAGAAAGAAAGGACGAACAATGATAATTTTCTGTACCCATGGAAATTTCTCAAGTGCTGACAACTATCATCATTAGCCTTGCAAATATATTTTTTCAATTAATGACAGAAAACAAGGTTATTGCACAAATATAAATTTATCAAATGTAAATTTATGCAACTAAAGATAATAAACAAAATCAATAAATAATATAAGAAAGAACAAGGAAATATTAAGAAAGAAAGAAAGAAAGAAAAATGAGATATTAAGAAAAAAAATCTCAGACACTTCAGTGGTGTTGGTTGACAATTCTGGTCCTGTTTGCAAAAAATAGTATAATTTTCTTGTATATATGTGCATCTTTATAACTTAGCAGAGATTGTAGTCAACCTGAAAATTCAGAATTAAATTTGGGGGGTTTTCAAATTATCTCAGCTCCACAGATAAATATAGACACTGAAAAAGGAATAAAATATAAAAATAAAATATGAGATTATTCCTTCAAATTCTTTGAAAATATAAACCTAGAATTAGAAATAACTGAAGTATAAATAATACAATTATTTTACATATAAACATATTAATTACATTTATTAATTTTAATTAGTTAATTATTTTAATACTTTATGAAAAATATTGGTAATGTCACTTCTTTCCATATTTTGTCTAAATGTTCAAGGTACATAAAAAAAGTATTATTTTACTGTTAAAAAACAATGGTTAAAAATTAAGTTTATAATATAAATGTCAGATATTTGTTAGTTAATAATAAAAACAAACAACTTTTCTTTATTTTTGTTATATTATGAAAAATAACACTTTTATTTATCATGTATCTTAATTAAGCATGTTTTAAACATATGGCTTGTTGATGCTTAATAAAAGAAATTTTAAAGAAAAATATTTTATACCAACACCTTTTTCCCTTGATGAAGGTAAATGTAGAAATTTGATTTAGTTCCCTGTATTTGTATGGAATATAATGTAGAGAAAAATAATGTTCAGCATACAAAATTTTGAATTAGAGTAAATAATTATATAAAAATGGTTTTTAATTTACAAATACCTCAGTAGAGACAGATGTTTTAGCAAGATGACAGCTTGATATAATTTTAAATAATTTATTTATTTACTCTACAAAATGTAGTTAAACAACCTTTTTAAATATAAAAAACTGTTGAAAACATAAAGCAATGATATTTCATGAAAAACAGTTTCAGCAAAAACAAAACCTCATTTGTCTATATTCAGCAATGTAGTCTATTACTAAATTTTGAATTGACTTTCTCCTTATTAGCATCAAGAATTAAACCAAGTAACCCCCACCCACTAAAGTTGCAAAATTCAAATTCAAAATTTAGTGGCATTCAGCTTTCAAATTTAGCCGAAGATACTAACACTACATTTCTCATCATAATTTTTTCATGTTCTGTCTTCCTACTGCAATTAGTAATGACAAAAAAACAAGAAGCCATGTGTTGAACTAGTGCTATATATTTGATCAGGTTCTGATTCTTCCACCTATCTTTTGATGATTTCCTCAGTGTTTTTAAGTCTTCTCAGAATAAAATGAAAAATGAATTAAATGAAGTTTGGCATAGTTTAACATCTGTACCCATATAAAAATGATGTGACAAAAGAAGAGTTATTTCCTTGACACGTTTATGATTACTGGATACACTTTTGACTAAAGATTATAAAAATATGAAAACCAAATACAATGTAAGAATATTTTCCATTTTATAAAGATTTATTATTTACCATTTTATAAAAAAATAAATTTGAAAAAAAATCTCTTCATTCAAAAATTTATTAAGAAAAATGACAAAATCATTAAAATATGTGAAACAATGAAGTATTTATTATTTACCATTTTATTAATAACTATGAAAACAAGGTTTTTATTCACAATTTTATAAAAATATATATGAACTATAGTTTTAGTATTTGTCTATGTTTCTGAGATGAGGTAGTATTTAGCGTATTTACATTATTTGGACTATTGTCCTCGTCTTTGTTGCCATTTGTATGACGTTTTGGTCATTGTATGCCCGGCTATACCCCAGTGATTGTAATAAAGGGTTAAGTTCAAAATTCCTAGCACCTCAAGAAGGCCAGAGTGTACAACGACAAAACGTCATACAAATGGCAACAAAGATGAGGGCAATAGTCTGAATAATGTAAATACTGTAAACATGATTTTGTTTAAACATATGATAAGGTTTAATAGGTTTGTTGTCAACACTCTGGAACAACAAAAATGTATAAATCTATTTTCATATGTTTGAATTACATTAAAATTTTAATCATTACTTACAAAAATACATTACTGCAGGAGTTTACAATAATAACCATGTCAAAGGAATAACTATCCTTTTGACATAATTTTTTTTATGCAGCGATGAAGGTTAAATTTTGTCAGAAACTTTTATTTAAAAAATAAGAAGAATAAATAAGGAAAAAAATCAATAAAATGAATTAGTCTCATGAATATATTTATTCAATTACTGACAAAAAATAGGGTGATTATTTAAATACCAAAGTTAAGCAACATTGATCCTGGAGAGTATGGCCACTTGGGAATATCAGTTGCTGTAAGTTTGGATGTATGGGGAGAGTGTGGGTGAAATGGATAACAGTCAAGTTTAAGAAATTATAGAGTCTTGTGTATATCATATCTTGTGGCTTATAGCTATATCAGATTGAACTGAAAAACCAAAGTTAAGCAACATTGAGCCCGGTCACTACCTAGATGTATGACCACTTGGGAATATCAGGTGCTGTAAGTTTGGATGTGGCGGGGGGAGTAGAGGGAAAATGGATAACAATCCTGATTGAGTAATTAGAGAGTTACATTCAAATTCTAGTTGGTTTGATTACATTCAGTTATGGACAAATAACCTTAAGCGATGATGAATCTAAAAGAAACATGATCACCCAAGCATGTCATATATGCCCCTAATAACACACTGCAGTAGTTAGAGTAATAGCTCATTCTTTCTCATGATCTAGGGAAGGCCTACATCCAACAAAGGACTTTCACAAAATGAGAAGACGAATATGACATCTTAAAAAATAAATTAAATAGTTGTTAAAAAAAATAAAACTTTTCAGTATATTAAGTCTCAGGTTCAAATGTTTTCTGTCTAGAGATAAGATTTATGAAGCATAGTTCTAATTGGTCAATAACTACAAAGCCTATTTAGTAATACGCCTTTGAAATATTCATCAGCATTTATTTTTAATACAAGAAGTATTGCATTTTATTTGTTAGTAAATTTTAAATAGAAAATTTTTAATTTAAAGATATTAATTAAAATTTTCAAATTTAACAAGCAGTATTGCATTTTATTTGTTAGTAAAATTTAACTAAAAAAATTTCAGATTTAAAGATATTAATTAAAATGTACAAAATTTAACAAGCAGCATTGCATTTTATTTGTTAGTAAATTTAACTAAAATATTTCAGATTTAAAGATATTAATTAAAATTTCCAAATTTAACAAGCAGTATTGCATTTTATTTGTTAGTAAAATTTAACCAAAAAATTCAGATTTAAAGATATTAATTAAAATGTACAAAATTTAACAAGCAGCATTGCATTTTATTTGTTAGTAAAAAGAAAAAACATTTACTTAGAAAAAAATTAATTATTGACAATACACACCTGTCGTCACAATTGAGTGTGGGGGCCACCCTTTAATCAGCAGGGAGCTGTAAGTAAGAATTTACATGTTATCGCATTTACCAAATATAAATCAGCAGACTGGATTTTTTCATATATTTCCATTCCTGAAAGAATCACTACTTTCACAAGCCAACCTACATGACAATAAAAATGTTAAAAAATTAAAAGAAAGTGCTTAAATTCATAACTTCATGTTATTTAAAATATTAACCACAAGCTAAAATAATTTAAAATTTAATTTACCTAAAAATTTAGAGAACATCTTTTTCATGCTTTTGTTTATTAGACATTAAATTATGTTACTTAGCTTCTTTGATATCTTAACTAGACTTTTCTGTTAACTTGAAGAATATTCATGAGCATTTCTAAAAGTTAATAATCTTTTGAACATTTTTGCTATTGTCTGTAGATACTTGTCACAAAATAAACTCCTTATATTTGCCTTAATAAAGTTCTTCAGAAGATGCCACATCATGTAAAATAAGTTTTCATTTTTGTTTTTTCACATTTTCATAGGGAGTGGGGAATTGATTTTCTGTGGGAAGAGCCAGCATCCTACCCAATAATTTGTTATTTTGAGAAATTACAGAAAATTTTATTAGTAAAGAGTACTTAACTATTATATAATATCAATCCTTCTATGTAGCAGTGAATGCTAAACTCTTTCCTCACAGATGGAGAAGAGACTTTAGGTGATAGAAATGTGTTTCTACAGAAGGATGCTGAGAATACAATGGACAAGCAATGAACATATTTAGAGAAAACAGAAACAAAAAGGACACTTTTACTTAACATCAGAAAGAGATAGTTGAAATTTTGAGGTTGCATAATGAGGAAAGAGAGCTTAGAAAATTTAACAATCACAAGGACATATTGGATAGAGGAAAACAGCCCATAATCTACCTAACAAGCTTGTTAACAACTGATTGGAGGTCATATCAGAGAGTAGTTGCAGGTTTTACAATGTTGGACATATTGTATTGAATTTACCATTAAGACAAGTGTAAATATTTGTATCATCAGCACAAAGTTGTGAACTGGTGATATCTGGAAGGTTGATGAAGATTAGAAACAATGTAGCCACCCCTCCACCCTGCTGGAATTAATGTGAAAGGATCTCAAAGAGTAGCCATTTTGCACAACTTTCATTTATTTGTATATATTTTTAGTCTGTAGCTTTTTGCTGGAGTAGTGTTATCTCCCTTACACTGACACCAGATGGCAGTGTGTTTGTTATGACAATATTGGACTGTGTAAAGAGTTTTAAAAAGATGAAAAGATTGACTCCATCAAAGAGTAGAGTGAAAGTGGAAAGATTATATTGAATCAATTGTTATGTCTGCTTCTAAAAAAGTTGGTTCACTGTGTCATGCTAGACAATAAAAAACTCTTTACACAGTCCAATATTGTCATAACAATCACACTACCATCTGGTGTCAGTGTAAGGGAGATAACAAGAGATGGTTTGAAGTGTGTTCTAATTGGCAGATAATGTATACATTATCTGCCAATTAGAACACACTTCAAACCATCTCTTGAGAAAAAAAGTTTAAAATTACTTAAATTTGTGTCAATTTTACATCCCTATGAAAACGAAAGATTTTAAGGCGCATTTTAGACACTTTATACTTTATTATTACCATAAAGGAAAAATGTCTTGCAAGCCTAAAAAATAAACCAGATATGTACTGTCTACAGTGAAGGTGCTTTAGGTGGATTGCTAAGTTTAGAGTTAGGGATTATAGCCTTATTGATGAAGAATGCTCAGGCAGACCCTCTCCCACTACAGATGGCAACCAAATCAATACATTGATTGAGAATAATTCACATGACGCAATGCAGGAATTAGCAGAAACATTAAAATCTACCATCCATGTGCACTTAGTAAAGCTTGAGTACTCACTTATCTATGATGTTTGGATACCACATGATCTGAGAGAAAGAATCTTTTATATAACATTTCTATCAATGATTTGCTGTATAAAAAATGACATTCCTAACTTTTTATTTGAAGTAGTGTGAAGTACCAAAATATATATATTATTATTTTCCCTTTTTTTGTGCCATCCATTTTAGATGCTGCTGCTGTTCTTAGTCCTCAAGTGATATGATTTCTGTTATTTGGTGTAATTCTTTGTTTGCCAATTCTTTGTTTTTATCACCAGTCCACCATGTTTGGAACATCAATATCTTGATTATATCATTATTTTCTCTTTGAGTTACATGTGATATCCATTTTAACTGCTGTTGAAGTCCTTGGTATAATTATTTATCATATTGTAACAACAGTCCACAAGCTTTAAAAAAAGAATGCTTTTCACTCAAGCCTACAGTCTTCATTCACTCAAAGCCATTTTAATCATTGACTGGAGCAAGTAATTGTATACAACTGACAGTTTAAAGAAAATAAATCTTTTTAAATGTATTATGTTAGAATGAAAAAAAAAGACTTGCTTATGCAGTTAGTAATAATGATTATCATTTAAATGCAGAATTTTTTTCATTATGTGTATATTTAAAAAGAAAGCAAGAAGAAATGACTATCAATTTTAAGAAGACAGAATGTATGGTTGTCAGTATGATAAAAAAAACAAAGATGTCAGCTACAATTGCCCACGTTCTAAAGAGATATAGAAGATTGAAGGGAATATATTAGAAAAAAGACACAATTCCCTCCCAGTACCTAAAAATAAATGCTGAAACTTAAATTATTAAATATCTCACACAGCTGTCTTCACACCAATGTACCTATCCTTCTCTTACCCATTCTTCAACACCTACTGTGACCTGTTCTCTCTCTTGTCTCCTATTATATAACCCCTGCACACCAGTGGTAGTACTGCCTTGCTTGAGGTGAGACGATTATAAAAAATGATCTTTAAGATAAGCTGAAGCTAAAATCATGTACTCTTGCAGACTTGTGAATAGAACGTCAGTTGTATTTAAAAACAGAAATACACAGCAGTAAAAACAATACAAGAATAACTGGAAAATTGCATTCATGGAAGAATATGAATTTAACTGTTGTCGCATATTTATGGCAATATTTGTCACAGTCCAAATAACTGAAATACAGTTTAAAACAGCATTTTATTTACATTTTTACAACAATTTTTTTTTTGTATGTTGGTTGGTTGGTTGTTTTGTTTTATGGCATATCAATCTCAGCGGGTCATTTATTGCCAACTAAATTTTATTTATTTTATTGCTGGTAATATATACCTTTTTCTTTCAACAATTTATTGTTGTTTTTTTGCTTTGTGTCTAGTAATACTTTTTTATTTTCGAGTATCAAGATTCATTGGGATTTGTTTTGTTTTTTTAAGGGCAGGGTCCCAAAGTCCTACCCTGTTATTTAACCCATAACTGGAGAGAAGGGACAGATTAATACCTTTCCCAAGGGTACCAGTGCTTAAGTGAATGCAGGGTATTCAACTGGAATTCAAACTCGGCTCACCGATTTCTCTTTCTGAGCTGATATCCACTGCACCACAATGCACATCTGTCACTAAACACTTACAGCACCTGGTGTTCCCAAGCGGTCACCCATCTAAGTACTGACCAGGCTCAATGTTGTTTAACTTCGGTGATCAAGAAAGAACTGGTGTATTCAATATGATATGGCTGTAAGCCTTTTTTGTATGTAACGCTATGTATAAACTGTAAATGAATTTTCTGCTGAGGTATCTTTTCATTGTAAGAAGTTTTCTTATTTAAAACGTTAGAAGAATCAAGAATCTCGGAGAGCCGATTTCAAATTCCAGTTGAATTTGTTGCATTCACTTATGCACAAATACCCTTAAGAAAGGTATTAATCCATTTCTTCCCTTCAGCTATGGGTTATATAGCAGGGTAGATTGAGTTCTATATCCTTGGTTAGCAACCAGTCTACCACAGAAAGTAATGGCAACCTACTGCAGGAAATTCTGCCTAGTCAGTCATGTTGCTTTTGAGACATGATTGCCAAGCCTGTATCACGCATGGCACTTAACTGACTGACAGAGAAATCTTTTAATATATGGAAAGGTGTAAATTGATTTTTGTGGATCTATCTTTTCATAGTAATCAGTCTTATTATTTGAAATATTCCAAGAAATGGACATGTGTCTGATATAGATAAAGTTCATGCACTGAAATGTCACTACTCAAATTTTCCAGGAAAAAAGGAAGTACAAATATGTTGACTTAGCAAAGCTGACATGTAGTTTCAGGTGTTGATGACATTTTTTTAAAATCTTGTTTCATTTATTTCTTCATAAGAGAAAATATCTCTTGGCATAGATATATGGAGATGAGTTGGTATTTTGAGTTGACTGATCTCAACCTCTTGCAAAGTTGAGAATTTAACTGTTCTCAGGTAATACACACAAAAAGATTTTGAATTTACTTAGATAATAATCGTATATAATTCTCTATTTTTACTTTGCAAGCTAAATTTCCCATCTTATTTAGATTTTATTTTTGGTAGTTGTTTTCTTGAGCTTTGCTATTTTTATATGTATAGTATATATATCAAAATAAATATGAATGATAAATATTGTATATTTGGGTAGCAATCTTTGTTTTATATCTAATAAGGGAAACAAATTTAATCTAGTTTCAATGAAACTGTTTCCATTTGTCATAGTCTTCAAAATTTGTCTGGATTATGTTTCCTATTTTACACAAGCACGCACACACACACACACACACACACACATATATATATATATATATATATATATATATATATATATATATATATATTAATATATGTAATTACAATAAAGCAGCACTAATTATTATAGACTAATGTCCAAAAAACCAATGCTAACCTATCAGTAAATTAAATCGTCAATGACCCAATGGGGACTACCTCGTAGGTTAAATAAAGGGGAAGAAAAAAAGAAACAAACCAGGCACAAGAACAATGCGTCAAGTGCTTGTTTGAAAGAAAAAAAAAACCAAGATGAAAACCTTAACAGTAAAGCTCTATACGAAAGTACGAAAGTAGAGCAAAAACAACGATCCGTTGTGTGAAACCGCGGTCGGTGTTGGCTCATTTTTAGATTTAGTGTACTGTATATATATATATATATATATATATATATATAAATTAAAATAAATTTTCAAAATTTAAAAATGTTGAATGAACATTTCAACATGAAATCTCTAAGAGAGATTTCACATGTCCTCAGCAACAGTCCATTTCAAAATGAGAATAAAAATAAGATTAAAAAGAGAAATAAAAAAATGAAAAAAATAAAAAATGGTGGTTAAGATTTGAGAAATTTTCGTCACAAAAAATTTTTTGTAAATCAATCTATTTTTGGTTTTTATAATTTGTATTGGCACTGAAATTTTAATTACATTGAGGTCTCCTCCTGTATCATTTTTTAATATTAAAATTTTTAATATTAATTAGGATCAGGTTCTTGGTATTTACCTACCTACTTTTCCGTTTTGGATTAAAGTATTTTAATAAAAATAATAAATATATATATATATATATATATATATATATATATATATATTAATTTTATTTATTTAAGGAGGCACCAATGTATTCTTCTGAAGAAGTGTTGGTTGAAAAGGAATCCTTTAAAGAACGAATTTTTGTATATTTAAGGCAAATACAAATTCTGTAGTGTCAAAATTTTGTTTATATATATATATATATATATATATATATATATATATTTTTATTTCCTCTGTGTCCTTCTCTTTCCCTCTTTTTTGATTTCTCTTTTTGTCTTCTCATCTTTGCTATCTTCTTTAACTCGTAGAAAAATTTTGCCAATAAAAACAAATGAAATTTTCATCCATTTTCTTTTCCAAAATAATGTTTATTACCATGATGAGACATTGTTCTTTCAATGTCAAAACAAAATGTACACTTTTGTAGTAGATTGTAGTCTGTACATGTTTTAAAGTATAATTTATAATAAATAAATATATATATGTGTGTGTGTGTGTGTGTGCGCATGCTTGTGTAAAATAGGAAATAGGTGTCAAAAATTTGTTTATATATATACATATATATATATATGAAAACCATTTTGTTTCATAGTTCTAGTTATAGCTTATTTTAAAATATTGTCTACTCCTGTCATGCCAAACCTTATAACTTATGTATTTACAAAATTTTCAGTTACTAATTGGGCAGTAATTTTCATTAACTCTCTCTAACAAGTTGAACAGTCTTTACATATTTAAAAGTATTTATAAGGATTTAAATATGAACCTTGATATTTCAACTGGACAATATTGTTATGAATAATTTGAAAATGTAGCAAAAACAATTGGAAATTTGAAATGTGAGACTTTTACGTTTATTGTTTGCAAATTAGCTCTAAACAGTAATCTTTATTTAAAATTTTGAATTTTTGAAACTGTGATTACATCATTGATTAATTAATTTTTTCAGTTAGTGCATTTTACACCACTGTGGTCACCACTTCCGTCATTTCTCTTTATATTGTGGTTTATTGTGACATTTAAGGAAAAATAGTGCATTGGCTTGAGCAAAGTAAGTGGCCATGGTTGAATATAAATGGCTCAACTACCCAACAAACAGAATTGACTAAGTTTGCAATAAACCATAACAAGAAAAGATCAGGGCAAAAATAGTGCTAAGCAAACAAAAAATATATGAAAGGTAAATTAACTATAAGACAGTCAGTCAGTTAAGTGCCATACATAATACAGACTTGGATGCTCATGTCTCTTTTGAGACATGATTGACTGGGCAGAATGACTATCCCGCAGTAGGTTGCCATTGCTTTCTGCAGTAGATTGATTGCCAGCCAAGGCTATAGAACCCAATCTGTCCTGTTATTTAACCCTTAACTGGAAGGAATAGACAGATTAATACCTTTCTCAAAGGTATTTGTGCGTAAGTGAATGCAACAAATTCAACTGGAATTTGAACTCAGCTCCCCGATTTCTTGTTCTGAGCCAATATCCACTGCATCACAATGTACATCCAGTAAACTGTAATAAGGCAAATTAACAGTTCTTCTTCATGTGCCATGTCCTTTCAGAACGTAGGTGATCATAGACTTCCACTTGGCTCTGTCTCTTGTCGCTCTCAATATTTTTTCTCTTGGTATCTCTATGCCCCACTCCGCCATCAATTTACTCAAACCTAACAAATACATCTTATGCTGCTTTCCCCTGTCTTTCCTTCCCTTTATTTGACCAGTGAGTATTATGTTCTCTAGGCCCTCCTTCCTCATTACATGTCCTAGGAACCTCATTTGTCTTTTCCTGATATTTAGTATGAGTTTTCTTCTCGTTTGTATCCTTTCCAACACCTCATCATTGCACACATACTCTGCCCATGGAATCCTCAGCATCCTTCTGTAAAACCAAATTTCTGCTGCCTCAAGCCTCTCTTTTATCCTTGATGAGATCATCCAGCATTCACTTCCATACAGAATAACACATATCACATAACAATCCAGCACTCTTTTCTTTGTTTCTAATGAGATTTTCCTGTCTTTCAGTACTCTGGTTAGCTTAACAGTAATAAGGCAAAAAGTTCCCAAACTAAGAATTAGTGTTATCAAACAAGACTGAATTCAAATGAATAAATGCAGCATCCTGATTTCAAGGCACGACAGATCAAAACACTGACAAGTGGCCTACCTTACTGGCTAGGAAGAAATCCCAGCAGGCATCTATGATCTGTGTGGATTTTGCCTACAAATTGTGGAGGGTGAAGTATTTAGTAATCATTCCAATACAGATGAGAACCAACAGCTAGCTGGTTTCTTTTGCATCACGGATGTTGAGGTTACTCTTTCCTTCTGAGAAGTCCCTGTACCCATTGGCTGATAAATGCTTGGCAAAGCTGGGTTGTGGAGAGATATTCTTTTTCACTTTCTTGTTGGGAAATCTTATAATTTATATTAGCAGTTCAACATATTGATTGGGGTGTGACCATCACAGTGTCCATACAACTTCTTAGAGCCATGTGTGAGAGTAGGATGTGGATCAGTATAGTTCCACATCCCAATTCACCTGAGTAAAGCAGGGTTGACCAATTTGCTGCAAAAGTATTACCACCACTGATGATACACTTTGTATACCTTCATCATTTGCTGCATATTTTTTTAATTGATTCACCCCAGACAAGGCAGTACTGCTGCTTGGGTGCAGGAGGTTATAAAAGAGAAGAACAAAAAGAAAGAGGATCAAGATATGGGAGGGGGGATAAAAGAAAGATGATCATCAAGAGAATAAAAGATGGCAATTGATGTTGCACTTAAACTCTTGGGGATTGTAGCTATCAGGAAGCAAGTGTACAGAAGGGAATTTTAAAGGTGGGAAGTGCAAGAAAAGAAACTAAGGAGTAGAAGATATGGTTAAATTTGACTGTTTTCATTGTAAAAAGGCAGGACCTAGTGGCCAGTCTAGTAGCACAAGTAAATTTGTGTAGACGGGGCACCAGGGAGATAAGCTCATCAGAGCAGAAGCCATAAAATTATCTGTAAAAAAAACAGAGAGAAACCACATTCTGGCAGTGAGAAAGTGGCTGAAGTTGAGCTGCCAAATTGGGATCGTATTACAAACTGGGGAAAAAGATGACAGAAGAAGTTTTCAGTTATCAATGATGTAAGCACAGTTTCAAATTTGATAGTTGGAAATAAAAACAAAATATAGGTAACTGTTGAAAAAATCAGGGATCAATTTGACACAGTATTTGGGCTTATGGCCACATCATATTGAAACACTGGTTCCTGTACGATCATCAAAGTTAAGTAATATCAGTCCTGGTTAGAATTTAAATGGATGACTGCTTAGGAATGCCAAGTGCTGTAAACTTGGATGGGCAGGTGGTATAATGGATAATGGCTTGTAAGTGTTAATCTGAGAGCCAAGTTCTAATTTCAGTTGGGTTTGTTATATTTACACACAAATATCTTTGGGAAAGGTATGAATTCACAACTTCTATTCCATAAATTATGGATTCATTAGTAAAACTTGTATCATAAAATCATTATTACAAAAAAATATTCTTACAATCTAAAACTTTTCTGGTTTTAAAAGACTCTTTTAATAATATTGTTCAAGAATTCAGAGTAAATGATTTTTTTAGATTAGCATTCATTAGACCCTCCTCAAGGCATGAAACTTATTAATTTTTTATCATTTTAAAAGTTTGATTCTGTTTATAATATAAATCCAATAACAATATTGATAAACTTGTTTCTATGGTTTATCAACTCTTTACAGGTTATCTGCTTTTTTTATCATTAAATATACAAATTCAGTCCTCATTATCAAATATTTTGTCCACAAAGTATCTTGCTGAGGCATTTTTTTTAATTCATATTTTTTTTTCAATAATCATTTCACCCCAAGCAAGGCAGAAATGCTACTGGTGTGCAGGGGGTTACAGTGAGAGAATAAAAAAGATACAGGGGATGTCGAAGAAAAGATAAGAGATTGGTGGGAATAAAGTAGATAAAAAAAATGGCCATTGACATTGCATTTAAACTTTTGGGATTGTAACTATCAGGGAAACAAGCAAATGGAAGTGAGTTCCACAAACAAAAGTGCAAGAAAAGAAACTCTTAGATTAGAAGAGTTGGTTACATTTAACTATTTCAATTGTAAGAGGGTGGGACCTTGATGCCAATCTAGTAGCACGAGTATATACATGTGGTCGGAAAACCAGGGAAAAAAGAGCAATTGCCATAAAAATACTTGTAGAAAAGACAGGGAGAAGGCATGTCATAGGCTAAAAGTTGCTGTTTTCTTAGACATGAGGGATTACCCTACCTTGTCTGCTAGAGATTTTTTCTTAACACCTGCTGGGTGATTTGGTAATCAGCTGTAAGAAAAATAAAAGAAAGAAAATTATTTACATCATTGGCTGTGTGTGTGTGTGTGTGTGTGTGTGTGTGTGTGTGTGTGTCTACTACATGGTTCATCTGGAATCACAGTTGCAGCTAATAGTACTGTTTATATGGAGGAGATGAGACATCTTACTACTACTGCAATCTGGGCTGAAAGAGCAAAAGAGAAGGTGAGAGTTTATTTCCTTTCCATTAAAGAACTGATTACTATGTCACCTTGTGGGTGCTGAGTGAAACGTCCTGGCAGATGAGGTTGGGTAAATCACAGGCACATCAACAAAATGTTACTTGGTAACAAGCTGAAGTTGGTCTGATTATTGAAAAACAGCATTTGTTGGCAAGCTTACATGTAAATAAATTGATATTTGGCAGAAGGTATCAATCACTTTTTGTAATAATATTCAGAGCATGGTAATCACTGTAGCATTGATAATGACCATCAAATTTGAAAATAAAATGGAGGAGGCTTTTTCATTCACTTGCAGGAGAGGTTATCTTTATACTTTGGAATTTTAAAGTTTTTTTTTAATTCTACTCATGTTTCTTTAGATTTTTGTGCAGAAAAGTGTTTGATTTTATTTACCAGGCCTCCCCACTAAGGTAGGATGTGGCTCAAGGTCTATTTTTATGTGGGGAACCCACATATAGACCAGTCCCTTCCCTCCAGTTATGGGTTAAATAACAGGGTAGGACTTGGGGACCCTGCCCTTAAAAACAAATCCCAATGAATCTTGATACTCAAAAAGGAAAAAGTATTACTAGACGCAAAAAACTTATATAAAAGCAACAATAAATTGTTGAAAGAAGTTGGTATTACCGGCAATAAAAAAAAATTTAGTTGGCAATAAATGACCCACCGAGGTTGATATACCATAAAACAAACCAACCAACCAACCAACCAACCAACCAACATATAGACCAAGGACAAAAAACTGCCCAGTCCCAGCAACTACTATCATGCTGGCATCAATATTATACCAATCCCCATTTCTCTTGATGCAATAAGAAAGGGGCTTCCACAGGATTAGACTGAACTTCACCCATCTAAAATGAAGAGTACAGGTGCTACAGTTCCTTCTTATCAATGGAATAGAAATGGAACGACTGTGTACATGACATGGCATGTCCCACAACTAGTCAGTCAGTTAAGCGCCATATGTGATACCTGCTTGGGTGATAATGTCTCAAAAGAGACATGACTAACTGGGAAAAAGATTTTCCCACAGTAGGTTTCAATTACTTTCTGCAGTAGACTGGTTGCCACCCAAAGCTACAGATTTGTTCTACTATTTAACCCATAGCTGGAAGGAGAAAAGATAGATTAGTACCTTTTCTTAGAATAAAGAAAAATAATCAGAAAATAGTCGTAAGGTTTTCTAAGTCAGAATAAGAAAAAATTTTAGAACGTATGATATTTTTCAGTGTCATATGTTCTAAAAAACAGAAAATAGCTTTTTAAAACAATGATTTTAAGCATGCTATTATATTGACAACTAGGTTCCACTATTTCACTGTTGAACCAGAAAGATGCAACAACCACATGTTTTATTCTAATAGTTTCTTTTTTTGCATTTCCCACCAGAGGAACTCCTTTCTAATTTCTTTCATTCCCACCAACTATGATCTTCAAAAATTTAAATGCAAAGCCAGTTGTCATTTTCTGTCTTTCATTGTCCTTCCTCTTCTCTAAAATATTCTCTTTCATCTCCAATAACCCCTTGAACTCCAGTGGCATTACTGCCTTGCTTGAGAGAAATGATTAAAAATAAATAAAATAAAAATTGTCCAGAGACTATACAGTAATAGAGGTGTCAAGTGAAAAAAACATCCTTTTGACAGACTTCCAGCATTTTAGGGGGGGTGTTTATAAGCTGACAAAAGAGTTTGTTTTAATTCATTATAACAATAAACTGCATCCAGCAGTGATGCATCTGATCAGGAGATTTTGAGGATCATGAGACCACCTCTTAGTTGCTCTTGTTTCCAGGTCCACCCTGACCTGGAGTGATAGCACCTGTTAGGGTCCCAGGTGGGAAAACACATTTCATAGTAAAAATATACTAGCAATAGAATCAAAAATAAATAAATTTCCAGCAACAGATTTTTATATAGAAAAAAATTACTCAAGCTCTCAAGAAAATTAAATTTCAGCATTAAATGACCCACAAGGACCCATTATACTGTTAAGCAAACAAACAATTCATTATAGTTTTGAAAATCTTGCACCAATAAAAGATATAGGACCCAGTCTGTCCTGCTATTCAACCCTTAGCTGAGGGTAAAAGAGATTGATTCATACCTTTCCTGAGGGTACTAATATGTAAGTGAATGTAAGGAACCTGACTGGAATTTGAACTCATTTCTCCAGAATTCTCATTCTGAGCTATTATCCATTACATCACAATGCACTTCCTGATTTACTTCACATGGTTACATTTATGTATCATTTATTAAAAGACTACACAAAAATTATTTAATGTGTAAGTCTTCTGACATGTTTAAACTTAGTAAAAAATAGTACATTCTCATATATAATTTAGAAAATTGTATTTTTCCTAAGTTCTGAATGTACTTTCTGGACTAAAATCTGTGAATTTGTAATTGTTACACACATGCACACAAAAAAAAAATGAATTTGGAACCATCTTTTTTATTTTTCATTCTTTCTTTTTTATTTTTCATCCTTTTTTTTATTTATTTTTCATTCTTTCTTATTTATTTTTTCTTTTTATTTTTCATTCTTTATTTCTTATATCTTTTCTAACCATTCTTTCTTTTTTGTTTTCTATTCTTTCTTTTTTATTTTTCATTTTTTAATTTAATTTTCATCTTTCTGTTTTATTTATTTTTCATTCTTTTTTTTTATTATTCATTCTTTCTTTTTTATTTACTCTTCATTTATTTTCATTCTTTCTTCCTGATTTGTTTTTCATTCTTTTTTATTTAGTTTTCATTCTTTCTTATTTATTTTTCATTTTTTCTTTTTTATTTCTTATTGTTTAGACAAAATAACATTATGATCCTCAGTTCCTGGTGATGTCATTATTCTTCATGGTGCATATTTTGCTGCCTTTCAAATGTGTTTCCATGTGTGATCTCTTAGTAATGGCTGCTTTTCACTTGATATGATTATAAAACATATCATCATTAACAAAAAATGTAAAAATAAGATACCTATTTGCAGAAAGCTGTAAGCTTTAGACAAAACTTCTGTGATAAAAAATAAAGACATGTAAAAATGTTGACTAGCAATAACTAGTGGAAAAAGAAAAGAAAATTAGAATTCTACAAGATTATTTTTTTTAAATGAAGAGATGTTGTTTTTAAAGAATACAAAAAATCACGTTTTTTTTAAATTTTGTAAATGATTTTTTAAAATTTAATTAATAAATCTAGAAATTAAACCAGAAATACTTTAGATAAAAAAGAAGTATTTACATGGTTATCTTGTTAAAATAAAATGTATTCACAATAACAAAAGTGTTAAACTTAGTTGTGGTTGCTTCAAATGAGTTTAATTCATCAATATTAGAAATATGAAAAAGCAATAAATATAAGTTATTCTATTTATAAATCTGTGTAAGGTTAAATTTTGTCCGTGTATTCACATTTTACATCAGTAGACCAAAACAGTCCTCATTATTAACACCTATTGTGAATTTATCCATATGCCCACAACATAATGTGACACAAAGTCACAGTTTAATATGTGATTTATTGAAAGCTATATAAAAAATTGCTCAAGATGCCATGGCATCTGATAATGATGAAAAGTGGCTATTTATTTTTAAGTCTTTAAATATAATCTTATTTCTTTATCAATCAAAATTATGTTGAAAAAAAAAAGAATAAACTTGAGATTTATAAATGAAAGCTGCTTCTCAAATACTCTTTAGCAAGACAGGTGTATACTACTCCCGAACCCCCGGTTGAGGAAACCTGAAAGGGAAAAAAAAAGCAGTGCTTTGCTCTCACTATCTTATCAACATTTGCTTTTTTTCTACCGACATTTATATATCTTACAAATTAAACTATGTACAACTGATGACAAATTTAATTAAGCACAAAGAATAAAAAGATTTTGTGAATTTTGACATCATTCTGGGGTCTTTGTTTGCCCAAATCAATTGTTTTGCTCATGCTAAATCTTGAACGCTATATAAAATTCACTAATTTTTATCTATAATGTTGGATGTGTTAAAATTATTTACATTTTTACAAGAAAAATCTTAAACTGATGTTAAAAATTGTTGCAAAACATTGTTGATGTATTTAAGATGGAATGATTTATATGTTATTAATTTGTACATAGATACATTATATTTATTTTCAATTATTCTAGTTGAATTGTTCACCTATATTGCATATGATCCATTATTCTACATAGACTGGAATGATCTATTAGGACATGTCTATAATTTGTATTTAGATACAGTGTATTTATTTTCAATTATTCTAGTTGAATTGTTCACCTATATTACAACTCATTATTTTACAAAATTAGGTTATAATAAAATTTGTATTTTATATAAATACTACCTTATGAAAATTGAGATGTACTAGGTATCATAGATTTAGAGAGGGATACTCATCAGACCTTTGCACCAGCCTTGTTCTTTAGTAGTTAAAGACCTAGTATCTATGCAACAGGTACTTCTAAAATATATAGAAACTCCTTTCTCCAAATGTTAACTTTGTTTATGAGAAAAGAGTAAAATAATTCTACACAGAACAACATATTAGTAGATAAAAGATTTTACATAACTACAAAATAAAAGCAAATGAGTATAAAAAAAAGAATAAAAGAAAGATACAATAACAAATAAAAATAATCATTGATATTGAGAAATATGAAAATACTCCACCCATGTCTATTGAACAGGTGAAGAGGCTCATCCCTTGTCCCTGTTTAGGATGTTGTTTCCGGCTTTCTCTTCTCCATTCTTTTCACTCTCTTATTTATTTATTTATTTATTTATTTATTTTTTCCTCAATTGGAGTAGATAGACTAAACTATCGCCCAGTTCACACTCCACCCACGTCTATTGAACAGGTGTAGAGGCTCATCCCTTGTTCCCTGTTTAGGATGTGGTTCCCGGCTTTCTCTTTTCCAATCTTTTCATTCTTACATAGCCCCCTGTGCTTCAGTGGCATTACCACCTTGATTGGGGTGATATGATTAAAAAAAAAAAAAAAAGAGGAATATTATTGATAACCCCTAAAGAAAAAAAATAAAGAAATGAACATATTAAAGCTGCAAATATCCAAAAAATATTTATACTGTGACTGAAAATAGTCATGACGTTTCTTAGAAGGAAAAATAATCAGAAAAATGTCATAACATTTTCTAAGTCAGAATAATGAAAAATAATCAGAAAATAGTCATAAGGTTTTCCGAGTCAGAATAAGGAAAATAATTAGAAAAAAGTCATAATTTTAGATAACAAAAATTTAAGAGTAAATAAATAATATTTATATTATTTAATTCATATTTATAAAATAAGTAATATTTTAATTTAATTTACAATAATAAAATGATAATTATGCGGATTTAGTTGATATAAAATTTTTAATAAACAAATACTGACAATAAAAATTGATTAAAATATCAATAAACATCATTTAAGATACGCTTATTTTATTACTATATATTAGATATAACTTTTATTTCTATAAAATTGCAAATAATACTTATAAATTATTTATTAATATGAATTAAATAAATTAAAATATTTCTAAAAACCTTTAAGACTTATTCACTGAGCATAAAAAAGAGGATCCTGAGTTTTCCTCTAATTATTTGTACATTGTACAGAATTTTCAGTCAAATAAAAAACCTCTTGAGATTTAAAAAAATTCTCACTGAGTCTTGTTAAGATGAAAAAATTATCAAACAAATAAAATAATTTTTTTTTACAATTGTTTCCATTTTCTCATGATCACCCAAATGACAAAAATCCTGATAATGATAGGATTGGTGACAAAGACGATGATCATGATTACAATAATTATTATACTAATTAAGCTAATGACAGCAGTGACAACCTCCTTCACTTTAGTCTGTAGATAAACAGAAATTGTTCTAGTAGCATATGCAGACGGGTTTTATAATAATAAAAAGAAAAAGTGAGTTTAAAAGCTAAAGCTGTTAAGCTCAGCCTACATAATACAAAGACATCTTTCTTCAACAACAGCAAGAATATCGTTATAGAACAAGACCTCTTGATTACAATATAAACTTGCAGTGAACAAATGACGCAAAAAAACTATTATACTATTGCTACTATTATTTCTATTAACACCAATAATCATTGCAGACATTAAGTCATAAGTAATTTCAATTTTAGGGAACCAATTGTAATGATGAATGTGTTATACTAACCAGTCAGTCATTGCCGAGAAGTGAAGATAGTTAAAATAATAGTGGTGTCAAGGAAAAAATCGTCATTTTATCACTTAGTTTTTTTACGGGCATGAAGGCCCAAGATTGCCAAAATTCTTTTTCTGATGATGCTGATTCATCAGCAAATCCTGTCAAAATAGAATTTTTTAAAAAAATTGTCTTATATATTTACCATATTCACAACTAAATCCAATTAAAAATTAGATTTAAAAAAATAACCATATTTTCTTATTATTTTCTAATCTAGTCTTTTTCAATTTTATAATTGATTGTTTTATTGATGAATTTGTAATTAAATTGCATAGTTATTCAAATGAAGCCATTATTTGCCATGGAAGTGATAATTACCTTTTACGTCACAGCAGAGTAGCAAGCCATATCAACATTTCTTAATTTCTGTCTGAATTTCTAAGATGAGGACTTATCATTATTCACATAGAGACTATCATCTTCATCTTTGTTGTTGTTATTACATTGTTTTAACCCTCCAGTCTTCAACTAAGTCATTTCTGGATTTTTTTTAATCATTTCACTCTAAATAAGAAAAACATTATTAAAGAGAACAATATGAGAACAGGAATTAAGAAGGAAGAAGATAATGATTGACATTGCATTTAAATTTTTGAATATCAAATTTGACTGGAAAGCAAGAAGCCGGAAGAGAGTTCCATGAGCGATAAGTGCAATAGAAGAAACCATTAAATTAATTCTAGTGAGAAAATTGTCCAGCACAAAATAATAATCAAATTTTCTAAAAGGCAGATGAAGCAATTGATTTAATATATATTACTTTATGGAAGTATACTTTAACATATATTACTTTATGGAAGGGTGTGCACTGTGGTGCAAGGATGTGTGCTGTGGTTCAGTGGATATCGACTCAGAACGACAAATCGGGGGGCCAAGTTTGAATTCCAGTTGAATTCATGGCATTCACTTATGCACAAATACCCTGGGAAAGGTATTAATCCATCTCTTCCCTCCAGTTATGGGTTAAATAATAGGAAAGATTGGATTCTATAGCCTTTGCTTGGCATCCAGTCTACCACAGAAAGCAATGGCAAACTACTTCAGGATAATCTTCTGCCCAGTCAGTCATGTCTCTTTCAAGACATGATCGCCCAATGCATGTTGCATGTATGGCACTTAACTGAATGACTTTATGTTACTAGAAAGCAAAAGATGAGTTTAGCATCAGTCATGCAAAAGGCAAAATAGGTTCTCTAAGATTGTAAGAATAATTATTTTTGTGAGTGAATATTGCATTACTAATTTTGTGGCAAATAACATGATTTTTACAGATACAATATCTACAGTTTAACCCATAGCTGGGGAAGAAGCAGTAGATTCGTTCCTTTCTCCAGCTTTTTTGCTCATAGGTGTATGTAAAAAAAATATGACTGGATTTCAAACTTTGCTCTCTCACTACACTTTCCAAGCTGCTATTAATTGCACCACCTGCCTATCCGTGTGTGTTATGAATGGAAAAAAGGTAGCAGGAAGATAAGCAGGATAGATAATTACTGTTCCTTGAATTGAAGAGATTACAATTAAAGTGTTTAGAAGTAGTGTCATGGCAGTTTATTCCACAAAGAGGCCATTCTTGGATAAAATCTGTTTGAGTAGAACTCCTGTTCACACAGTTTTTTCTTTTTGTAAAATTCTAAACAAATGAATATTTAAAGCAGAATGTTACTTTTATTTGATGGTAGAGTGCATTTTGTTTTGAATTATTTTATGCAGATGTCATATAGAAATACTGTGTCACTGCTGACACTTGTGTTTGAACACGGATCACCAGGGATTAACACAGTCAATTTGTTCTCAAGTAATTAGTGGTACTGTTCTGCTGGGATCACACGACACATGACATAGAAGACTCTAGAATGCCAACTACAGGTCGGAGAAACTAAAATAAAACAAGTAAAGAAATTTAAATACCTGGGAAGCATTCTGACAGAGGATGGAAAGTGTGACATTAAGATCCAAAAACACATTGATATAGCCAAGGATGCATTTCAAAAGATAACCAGAGTACTGAAAGACAGGAAAATCTCATTGGCAACAAAGAAAAAAATGATGGACTACAATGTGATATCTGTCTTTCTGTATGGCAGTGAATGTTAGATGATCTCTTCAAGAATGAAGAGAGGCTCGAGGCAGCAGAAATATTTATATTTCTCTTCCTGATGTTAAGTATGAATTTTCTTCTTGTTTGCATCCTCTCCAACACCTCATTATTGCTCATGTGTTCAGTCCATGGTATCCTCAGCATCCTTCTTGTTATTTTTTAACAAAGTAAACCAACAATTTAAAATATTTTTGTGTCCCTTTAAGATCAAGGCAATCATGGCTCTCTACAACTTTCTGTCCTTTGTATGGCATTGAATGTTAGCTGATCTCAAGGATGAAGAGAGGCTCGAGGCAGCAGAAATATGGTTCTACAGAAGGATGCTGAGGATACCATGGACTGAACACATGAGCAATAATGAGGTGTTGGAGAGGATGCAAATGAGAAGAAAATTCATACTTAACATCAGGAAGAAACAGAAGAGGTTCTTGGAGAACTTAATACAGGATGGATAGAAAAAAAGAGAGTTCTTATCAGTGTTTGTCTTTTAGGTATATCTCCTAATCCCTGTTTTGCATTCCATTTACACAACCTTGAGGATGTTAGCAGTCATAGCTCTCCACATTTTCCCAACTTTTGTAGCTCTGAATAAATTTTGTCTTTTTGTTATCTCTTCTAAACCTTGCTCTGCCATCCATTTACACATGCTCATTCTTCTTCTATGTTCTGTATCTCTTCAGGATGTTGCTGATCATGGCTCTCCACGATTTCCTGTCCTTTGTAGCACTTAAATTTTGTCTTTTTTTTTATCTATCCTATCTTGTTCTGCCATCTCAGGTTTATGAAGTTTGTCATGCATTGTGTCCCTTTCTCTCTCTTGCTTTGTCCTATGAATATCAAATTTTCCAAGCTTTCTTTCCTCATTATTTTCCAAAAAAAATTTCAACTCTCTCCTTCTGATGTTAAGTATAAGTTTCCATTTTGTTTCCATTTTCTCTAAAACATTGTTGTTGCTCACATGTTCAATTCATATTTTTTGTAATTGTTTCACGCCAAACAAGGTGGTACTGCTACTGATGCGCAGGAGGCTACATAAGAGAGTAAATCTTTAGACATGAGGAGAGTGAAGAGAAAGACTGACCAGTTACAGGAGGTGTCAGAGAAAGAGCAGACGAAGGATGGGAATACAGGTGTGATGACAGTTGCAAAGGTAGAGTGAGAAAGGAAAAGAACAAGATACACGGGGTGATGTTGAAAGAACGAGAGAAGGATCAAAGTTAAGTGGATAAGAAATTGGAATTGACTTTGCATTTAAATGCCTCCAAAACGAAGCTGCTATCTATTAATCATTACTGGCAATCACTCCCACCTCCCATTAGCATGGATCAGGCTAGTCTCCCTGAGACCAAAACACTGCACCTCCTTGGGTTAACTCTCACAACAGACCTCAAGTGGAATGACTATTTCAAATCCATAGCTGAATTTGCTGCTAAGAAGGTCAGTTCTCTGTGTAGGGCCAGGAAGTTTTTCCTGTCTGAAACCATCCAATATATATATATATATATATATAAATCTACCATCCGCCCTTGCATTGAATACTGCTGCTATATCTGGTCAGGTGCCCCTGCTATCCACCTAGGAGTCCTTAACAAAATCTAACGTAGAATCTGTTATGTGATCAATCCCGACCTGGCAGTCAAGATACAGTCACTTTCTCACCGGCATAATGTGGCTTCTCTGTGTCTCTTCTACAAGTACTTTCACGGCTTTTGCTCCAATGAACTTAACTCTCTGGTTCCCCCTATGAATGAATTTGCTTGAGCCACAAGATTAGCAACTAGGTCCCACCATTTTCCTGAGAACCCAATAAAATGTAAACACAAATTCTACTCCAGAAGCTTCTTTTCTTGCACTTCCCGCCTGTGGGATTCCCTTCCGTTTACTTGCTTCCTCGAGTGTAAGTGTAAAGTCAATAGTCATCTCCTATCTTGCTAACTTGCATCTGCACTCTCATGCTTCTTTCTCCGTCCACTCCACTCTCAGTATCTTAACTCTTCTCTTAGTCACTTCCTGACACACCCTGTAACCTGTCACTCTTTCTCATAACTTTCCTCCTATGTAACCCCCTGCACACCTGTGGCAATAGACTGCCTTGCTTGGGGCGATATGATTATAAAAAAATAAATAAATAAAATTCTTGGAGGTTGTAGCTATCAGGAAAGTAAGTATATAGAAGGAAGTTCCACAGGTGAGAAGTGCGAGAAAAGAAGCTATTGGAGTAGAAGTGTCAGCTGCATTTAGTAGATTTAACTGTAAAAGGGTGGAACTTTGTTACCAGTCTGGTTGTTTGAGTAAATTCTTGTGGAGGAGTCACCAGTGACCTATGTTTGTCAAAACAGAAGCCATGAAAATATTTGAAGAGACAGAGGGACGCCACATCTCACTGGTGAGAAAGTGGTTGGAGTTGAGCTGCCAGATTGGGACTGATCATATTGCAGATTCTTTTTTGTCATTCTCAACATCCTTCTGTAGAATCACATTTTTGTTGCTGCAAGACTCTTCTTCATCCGTGAAGAGATTGTTCAGCAATCACTGCCGTATAGCAAGATCAATATTACATAACAGTCCAGTACTCTTTTATTTGTTAAAAAATGTAAATATTACAACGAATACATTTTTTTCTCCTCCATTACCCCCGAAAGATATTTATTATCAAAGTTGAAGCATAAAATGGGTTAGATGAAGGGAAACAGAAAATGGTGGAAACAAAAAGCAAAGTTTTGATGGAATAGAAGACTGTAATGGCGGATTTAGATTTTAAGATCAATAATGTGACTGTCTTACAGATTTTATAGGAAAGAGATTTTGTGCCGTTTGTAGAAGAGGAAAGAACATTTGTAGATGGAAGATAAGCATACAACTGTCTATAACAACTCAAATACTTAACTGGCTTTGTCAATTGGGAGGATATATAAGTCAGCTTAAATGTCTATGGAGTTGCATAGACAAGTTTCTTCTTGTATGTATTCTTTACTAATGTACACAAAACAAATTATACATCTATATATATATATATATATATATTAGATATATATATAATATATCAGCCATTTGTAGAAGAGAAAAGAACATTTGTAGATGGAACATAATCATTTTTATAAAGCATTATATAGATTTGTGATAATCATATTTATATAGCATTACTACAATATATAAATGAGAATGAGATATTTCACTTTAATGAAAGTGAAACATGTTAAATTGATATCCATTTCTTATTTTTTTTATCTTATCACACACACACACACACACACACACACACACACACACACAGACACATTTATCAAATTAAACATTATATATATATATATATAGATAATGTTAAACAGAACACACACCACGTACTTGCTATCAGGTTTTGACCTCTCAGGTCTCATCAGACAAGCAGCATATTCAGTTCAGTTATGTTGAGTGTTCATTGAATGCTTTTTTGAACTGCTGAATCCTGGTCCAACCAGCAGCTTTTTGGTTAGTATATATATATATATATATATATATATATATATATATATGTATTATCAATTTAAACTTTATCTATATTTATATAAGGATGTTCATTGTAGTGTAATGGATATCAGTTTGGAATGAAAAAACACTGGACCCAAGTTTGAATTTCAGTTGATTTCATTGCATTTATTTATTTACACACACACACACACACACACACACACACACACACACACACACACACACACACACACACACGCATATCAAATTCAACTGTATGCATTTATACATACAGTTGAATTTAAATCATATTACATATATCAGACATACTGCCACCTCCTTGAGCAGATGCCTCACATATCTGATCAAAGTACTTTAAAAAAACATCTTATTTACAATAAAACACTAAAATTCTATTTGAATCACATTACTCAAAACATCTCACTGTGAGAAAGGCACTGTATATTAAACATCTCATTCCAACTATCAGCTTCTCCTAATTTAACATGTGTTGAAAGTTTTTTTGTAATATAGACAAACACTCACTCGAATTTCAGCTACACTCAACACATTACTCTTAAACAATCCAGCATGAAAAGAAGTTAACAAGCCCTATTGAAAATGGCTAAAGTAGTGGCCAAAAATGCTTGGGACAATGAACAATGGACAATTTTTGCTATTCCTTACAACCACCAAACCAAAAATTTTAAAATGCTGGAAAAACAAATTAAAAAATTAATTAAATTTTTCTTGTCTGTCATATTCAATGAAACTTGTTAAAAGAAAGAGGTTGTTGCTAAACCACAAAGACACACACACACACACACACACACACACACACACACACACACACATATAGGTGGCACCACTAAGAAAAAAGTTCATATTATTTTTATGAAGTACTAACCTTTAAATGGAATGTGACAAAATTTAGGCTCAATCGAATTATTAGTTTACAAATTACAGTTATTTAAGTGAAGCTACTGGTACAAATTTTAAAAACAATGGAAAAATCAGAATTTCATGAGTTAATAAAGCACTGCTTTCTGATGGAAACAAAAAATGTTCAAGCAAAGCTCACACTCAATCAAAAACAACAACACATATGACTCCAGAGTCAAGTAAGCAGTCAGCTGAGCAGACAGCAGCAAGTGAAAGCCGTCCAAAGTGACCAAAGACATAAATATCAGCAAGCAAGGTTTTGGTCTCCATATTTACGGGATGCACAAAGTATTTTATTCCGCGATTACTTTGAGAAAGAAAGAACCATCAATAGCGAATATTATATAGCATTATTGGTGCATTTGAAGGAAGAAACTGCTAAAAAACATATACAAATGAAGAAGAAAAAAGTGATCTTTCACTAAGGCAAATCACCGTATCACAAGTCGATCACAATAATGGCAAAACTACATGAATTGTACTTTGAATTGCTTTCACATCTAACCTATCATCCAGATATGGCCCCCCAGTAACTACTGGTTGTTTGCAGATCTCAAAAAATGCTCTAGGAAAAGAAACTTGGCTCCAATGAAGAAGTGATATTGTAAACTGAGGTATATCTTGAAGCCAAAGACAAATTGTTCTAAAAAGAATTGTTAGAGAAGTGTTGGAATCAGCGTATCACCCTAGAAGGAGGCTATGTTGATGAATAAAACAAATTTTGCCTAAAAGTTTTTGTTCTATTAGTTATGCCCGTGATTTATTGAGTGATTTTTTTAACATCTGGCATCCTTAATTTATTTGCGTGAACATTATTTTTAATCAACACTCGTATATGAGTAGATATTCTGATTGTAATTAAACAGTATAATTATTTATATATTTCTACAGGCCTAATTATTTACAAGAAATTTTGTTACAAAAATGTGTGTCATTTGCCAGGATTTGAGCCTGCAATTCTTTGGGGAAGCCACTAATTGATCTGGTATGTCTTATACTGCTCAACCATGAATAATTCTACAGTCTAATTGAATGACACACATTTTTATAACAAAATTTCTCATAAATAAGCAGGCCAGTCAAAATATATATATAAAGATAATGTTTAATTAAAAACAGAATATCTACTCAAATACAAGTATTAATTAAAAATAACATTCAAACAAATAAATAAAAAAGCCGATTGCTTTTTACCCAGGATTGAAACCCAACCGAATTAGCATCAGTCGGCAATTCTACCTCTGAGCTACTGGCACGCAGTAGAAGAAGGCACACTTTTTAGTGTGTATATTATCATTATACATGCCCAATAGCTGAGAGTGTTCTAATTCATTGCTGAATGAACGATGCGTAGATGCCAGAGTAGCTACTGTTTTTCAAAGATTTCTCAAATATCTGATACAAAAATATATGCTGTTTAAGATAAATATACTCAAATATTAGTATCCACTAAAAATCCATTACTTCCGTTTATTGAGCAGATGTGAAATTCTAAGAATCTAAAACAAGAAGGATTGTGTGTAAAGACAGTATTTGGCATTGCTTCATTAGCCATGCTCTTCATGGCCAAGTTGGATCTAATGACAGTTTCTCTTGCCAATGGGAATGCAGGTTCAATTCCTGCCAGAGGGTTCATAATTTTCTTTAACAAGATTTCTCAAATATTCAAACTGGTAGTTAATAATAAATATATTGTTTAAAATAAATAGTGTCTACTTAAGTATTGGTATCTACTAAAAAATAATGCTTAAAGTGATTAAAAATCAAAAATTCATTACCCCTTTAAAAATATGCTTATAATATATCCTGTTTTTTAGTATACATACATTGAGATGAGCTGGTTACTTTGTACACTTAAGCCATAAGTGAATTTCAAAATAAGCACTGCACAGTGAACTGGTGGAAGGCAATTATATGCAGTACAAGCTGCACAAACACTATAAAGACTACCTCAAGGACACACTTAAGAAATTCAATGTAGATACCAGCATTTTGGAAGATTTTGCAACTGAAAGGTCAACTTAGAAGACACTACTTACAGCTGGTATTAACAACATTGACAAAGACAGGATTGAATACATAGAACTAAAACAAGTTGCTCTCTACTTGGAGATCGTAAACTTCCTTCAGGAAAAAGAACTAAAACACTCTCACCTCTGAAGAATGTGGGAACATATGCCTTTCAAATGCTGCCTTGATTAGTCACACATGTCACCTCAATAACAAAACAATCTAGCACTATGATGTAGTAAAGAAATCAACAGTAAAGTCAGAAAAATGATCAATCACTGATAAAACTTTCCACTATATAAAGGGTGTGATGGATAAATTGTCATTTAACTTATGCAAAAATGAAAATTAGCTTAATCTCATTTAACAGATATATTTACCAAAATTACACAAAAAATACCTTGAATTACTGAAGAGTGAATTTATTCAATAAAATTTCTCTTGGCTTCAACTATATCCTCCAGAAAACTCCAGAATCTTCTGGGTGGTCTCCTTGTTTAATTTGGTAAATACTGGCATAATCTTTGCCTTCAGTTCATCTTTAGTGTTATAAGGAGCATTGTTAGTATTTTGTTCAAATGTACCCCAAAACATAATAATAAAGAAGGTTGCAGTCTATGGTGACAATTTATCTATCGCAATTTATATATATATATATATATATATATATATATATGAAATGAATTGTTTGAACATTATTTTTTATCGATACTCATATTTAAGTAGATATTCTGTTTTTAATGAAATAGTATTATATATTTATTTCTACTGGCCTGATTATTTATGATAAATTTTTATTATGAAAATGTGTGCCATTTGACAGGATTCAAACCTGTGACCCCTATCTATATAGGGGAAGCTACCATTTGATCTGGTAATGTCTTTGACCTCTCCTGCCGAATGGCACACATTTTTGTAATAAAAATTTATCGTAAATAACCAGGCTGGTAGAAATAAATATATAATACTGTTTCATTAAAAACAGAATATCTACTTAAATACGAGTATTGATAAAAAATAATGTTCAAACAATTCATTTCAAATTGTCAGATGCTTATAACCAAGTTTCGTTAAAATTCATTGATTTCTGTAACATATATATATATATATATATATATATATATATATAAACCATAAGTGTGTGTGAATAAATATTTTGACACTGAACAATCAGCCTGATGAGCCACATCATCAGGCTGATCATCATCTGAATTCTGATGAATAGAATGCACAGAAGAATCAGGCCAGAGATAGAACAAGAACAGTAATAGCAAAAGTTGTAAATTATGCCTGAAAGGCAAGTAGCAATAATCAGCTTCAAAAATCAAAGTAAAATTCTAAACAAAAGAAACAAGGTAATGTGAAAATGTAAACATGCAAATATATACCAACTTTGTTACACAAACAACAATAAATAACAAAATGAAATAAAAATGCAACATACAAACAGTATAATTAAAAAATTAAAAATAATGAAAAAAATTAAAAAATGAAAATATGAACACAAATGTATAACTACTCAATCACAATAGTAAACAGAAAATAATAAACAAAAACAATGCATACAAACAATATAAATATGAAAAATAAAAATATATACAGACACTCAATCATAAAAAACAGAAATAACACAATAACCACTAAACAGAAAATAAAAAAAACACACACATAAAGCCCACAAACACAAATATACAAAAAAACACCCAACCATGACTCAAAAAAAGTAAACCCTCACACAGTAAAACATACCAACACATGAAGGAAAATGTCAAACTAGTAAAAAGAGTTCAATGCAACAAAAGAGCCCAACCATCTTAAAATAATTAAACAAATACCTATTAATGCATACACTAAAAAAAACAAGCAATAAAACTAAAAATAAATCAAACAACACTGCAACAAAAATGAAAAGGAAAAATAAACAAAAAGAACAATCAACCAATCATAAATAAACAGAAGAAGAAAATTAACCAATCACAAAAAGATCACTCCCACAAAAATAATACCATGTTCTATATACACAAGAAAAATAATGGGACCCAACAGCAAATAACCCTAACGAGTGAACATCATAATGGTTATCTCATGAAACTTTGAAATCAACATGAATCTGCTCAGTTAAAGAGACAAACTCTTTGTACTTATATATATATATATATATATATATATATATATATATATATATATATGGTTAAATAAAATAAAGACAAGAGGAAAACTGTATTTAAATCACCTACGCGTTTCATCCTGTGATGGACTTTATCAAGGCAAAAAGGAGAAATGAGCTTTATTCTAAATTACGTATCTATAAACAAACAGTGTTGGCAACTATAAAAACGGTCACAAATCATTCAAAAAGATTAACAGAATATTTTTAGTTTTAGAATTTCTTCATGTGTAGGGCAAAGTCATGAGATGTTAAAATGAAGGGAATTCAACCATTTTCTTTGAACTTTTTATTATGTATGTTAGTCTGTTTTAGTATAATTTCTATAAGCAAAGGTGAGATTGGGATAATCCGGGGCGCAAATTGTTGTTTTGGTAGTACTGGATGGTGACGCTCTCAAGAACTTTTCTTCTGAATAAATTGCTTACTTTTTTTTTAGTGTGGCATTTTTAAAATTGAAATTGTGGTTGAATTTATTTCTGTGAATCACTAATGCATTTGTTAGATTATTATTAGATGACTTGAGTAATTAATAAAAAACAAGCATTCAAAGTTTTTAATGTGTTCTTTATAACAATAGTATAGATTTCAAAGATGCAAAAGTGCTTGATCTTAATGCAGCATTTCAATTATCATTGTATGATTGTCAAAAGTGTGTGTCTTACATTCTAAATAATGGAATAATAAACATTGCAATTATTTAAAGCAATCTTGGAGGAATTAAAATTAAATCCTAAAATTTCTATTTATTTTTCGTTTTAGACAAAATATTGCTGCTCTGAATTTTAAAAGAAAAAACAGTAGATTATGTAAGACTCAACAAAACAATGATTCAGTTCTGTAATTAGGAAGATTGAGTTGGTTGGATCAAGTGACTTGACTGAAAAAGTTATGAGTTCAATATCTGGCAAGAGCAGTGGCAAACAAAAACTTAGAGAGTTGAGTTAAATAAAAACAGCTAAAATATCCGGAAGTGCATGACTCATGGAACGAGAACAATCTACCCAAGTGATCAAAATAAAAGGTTTTGGTTCAAAATTCCAATCACTTGAAGAAGGTTGGAAAGTACAATGGCTGAAATATTGTTTACATGACAATAAAGAAGAGGACAAGCAATGTAGACTATATAAATACCTCATCTCAGAAATAGAGACAGATCTAAAAGATTGTTTTAATGTTACATTAATTATTCTTTTTTATGTTTTAAATTCAGAACCAAAACCAAGACTAAATTTAAAATTAGTGATTCAATTTTCTTCAAGACTGTTCTGTAATTTTGATAATACAAATATAAAGGATATTAATAAAAAGCTAATTTTACTGTCATAGCTTTCCTGATATTATTCTTCAAAGTTATTTCCCTTTTTCGATTTAAAGGAGTGTTATTAGTCATATTTTTTTTAAAGCTTTAATTTGAATCTTTAATTAATTTTCTTCTTAAAAAAAATTCAAATATTTCCATTCAATCAGTCACTGGTAAGAAGAATGAAATTTCTAAATCTAGAATCCATTAAATCAAGAAAAAAGAATTCTCACTCTCTTTTTTTTTTTTTAAACAATCATCACAATACAAAATTCTATGCATTCCAAAAACTAAGTAGAGTATTAAGAAACAGAAAAATGTTATAAAATAGTCCTGAAGTTTTCATTATGTAAATATAGTGAGAGATAATGTGTTTATAGTTTTTTAATCTCTACAGAAAAGTGACACATATTATTTTCAATTTTACTGATAATCTCATTGGCATTTTCATTTGTTAATAAGATTCTGCATTTGGTTACAAACAAACAAAGTGTATTGAAGTGTTATGTAATATCAGTCCTATAGCAGTGAATGTTGGACATTCTCCTCACAGTTGAAGAAGCAACAGAAATATAGTTATACAGAAGGATCCTGAGGATACCATGGACTGAACATGTGAACAGTGGCAAAGTTTTAGAGAAAATGAAAACAAAAAGGAAACTCAGGAAAGTTGAAATTTATAGAACACAAAATGAGGAAGGAGGGATTAGAAAATATTACACTCACAGGACAGATTGAAGACATGAGGAACAGAGGAAAAACACACAGAGTAAATAGATGGCAGAAAAAAAAGAAAATTCTGGAGGCTCCATAGCTAAATTTGCTGCTAAGAAAGTTGGTTCTCTGTATAGGGCCAGGAAGTTTTTCCCATCCAAAACAATCTTGCACATATACAAATCTACCATCTGCCTGTGCACTGAATATTGCTGCCATATCTGGTCAGGTGCTCCTGCTATCTACTTAGGTGTCCTCAACCAAATCCAATGGAGAATCTGTAATGTGATCAATCCCGACTTGGCAGCTAGGATACAGTCGCTTTCTCACAGATGCAGTGTGGTTTCCCTGTGTCTCTTCTACAAATACTTTCTCCGATGAACTTAGTTCACTGGTACCAACTGTATATGAATTTCCTCGAGCCACAAGATTAGTAACTAGGTCCCAACCTTTTACTGTGAAAACCAATAAATTGTAAACATTAATTCTACTCCATCAGCTTCTTTTCTCGCTCTTCCTGCCTGTGGAATTCCCTTCTGCATATTTGCTTTCCCAACAGCTACAATCTCCAAGAATTTAAATGTAAAGTCAATAGTCATTTCCTGTCTCATTAACTTACATCTTCTCTCTCATGCTCCTTTCTCCATCCACTCCACTCTCATCAGTATTCTTTTCCTTCTCCTACTCTCTTCCTGACACCCCCTGCAACCTCTCACTCCTTCTCATAACATTCCTTCTATGTAACCCCCTGCACAACAGTGGCAGTAAAATACCTTGCTTGGGGCGACACGATTATAAAAAAAAAAAGAACTATAATTTGTCTATGTCCTTCCAAGGCACATATAAAAAGGATTAAAACACTTCAGCCAATGGTATATAATCCGATACACAGAAACGATGATTGATTCATTTTTTATAGCTTATCAAACTTTTGTAGGTTGTAAGAACAATTCTTTTATTTTGTGAGAGAATGTTAACCATTTTTTGGACATAATAATAATTTTCTGATACAAGTCTTAATGTTTTACTCCAGAGAAGAAAATGTTGATTAATACCTTTACCAAAGGTATTTGTGTGTAAGTGAATATAAAAAACCCAACTGGAATTGAAACTTGGCTCTCTGACTTCTCATTTGTTGTTTTTATCCATTACACCAAATGCACATCCGAGTTCACAGCAAATGGTATTCCCAAGTGAACACCTACCTAGATACTAACCAGGCGCAATGTTTTTTTTTTAACTACGATGACTGGATGAAAATCAGGGTTTCAAATTGATATAGTCATAAGTACAGAAATAATAGTGAATTTAAAAAAAAAATACAAATGGAGCTCTAGTAATATGTAAATGACTGCCTAATTAGCATAACTAAGGTATAGAGACTATATAAGTGCTCAAGCAGTAAGAAGAGTGGTAGAATATGATACTAGAGATTAATGGCTACTGCTGGACTGAGAAAACACAAAGGAATATTTCAATAACAATAACAGTTCAGTACTATTTTCTTTGTTTCTAATGAAAATTTACTGTTTCTTAACCCAAGAACACTAACCATGGGTATAGAGCACCCAGCACAAATGATGCCATTTTAATTACTATTTAATTAAATATTCAGGACCTGATTTTCTTACCTAAATAATAAGTTTTTCAGTTCCTATTAATGTTAACTCAAAGTACAAAGTTTGAAGTACCTGCAGGTAAACTATTTCAAATAAAGATTTATATTCAATATTTTTTTATATTTTCAAAATCGGGTATGATATACCCATGGTTAGTAGTGGTGTAACTTTAATTGATGGTTAGTGTTCCAGGGTTAATATTTTACTTAGCATTTGGAAGGCATCTTTTGCTCTATGGTATTCTCAGAATCCTCCTGAAATCTTATTCACAAAAAAATAAACAAATGGAATACCAATCCTTTCAAAAACCTAACAGATGCCACTCAAAATTTTATGTCTTTCAATCATAAAGCACATTTTGTCTATTTTTATAAAATATTTTACCAACATTTTTATCATAGAAATCCTTTTCAATTCCATTAGTTAATTTCTTCATATGGCCAATATTACATAACTGTAGAGATATGTAAAAGACTAATTAGTATAGCTAAGGCATTGAGACTGTATAAGTGCATCAACAGTAAGATGCAAGATTAAAGCTGGACTGAGAAAACAGAAAGGAAATCACATTTCATAGCAGGAGCAAAAATGAATATTTTTGCTTTAATATTATATTGTCTTGAAAATATTACTGTGTCTAATTATAATACAGAATAAAACAAACTTCACTCTCCATACACGTATTCTTCTTCTTCTATGTCCCCTGTCCTTTTAGGGCATAGGTGATCATGGCTTTCCATGTCTCCCTATACCTGGTGGCTCTTAGTATGTTTTCTCCTGTTACACCTCACAATCCCCGTTCCGTCATCCACCTTAGCTGGTTCTTCAAATATGTTATCCACTGCCTTCCTCTGTCTCTTTTTCCTTCTTTCTGGCCTGTCAGTATCAGGTTCTCCAAGCCCTCCTTCCTCATTGCATGTCCCAGAAACTTCAGTTGTCTCTGCCTGATTCTCACTATTAATTTTCTTTTTGTTGCCATTATTTCCAACACCTCATCATTGTTCACATGCTTGGTCCATGATATCCACAGCATCCTTCTGTAGAACCACATTTCCACCATCTCAGGTTTTTTCCTCATCTTCAATGATATTGTCCAGCATTTGCTGCCGTATTAAAGAAGTGACATCACATGGCAATCGAGCACTCTCTTCTTTGTTTCTAGTGAAATTTTCCTGTGTCTTAGTATTTCACTCAGCTTCTGGAATGCATTCTTTGCCATGCCAATTCACCTTTGGATCTCTGTGTCGCACTTTCCATCTCCTGTTAGAACACTTCCTAGGTATTTAAATTTTTGTACTTGCTTGATTCTAGTATCCCCACCTGTATTTGACATTTTGGTTTGCTGTTTTTGCTGATGAGCATGCATTCAGTTTTCTTACAGTTTATTTGTAGTCCTTTTTTGTCACTCTCCACAGCTACCTTCTGTAGGAGGTTTTGTAGTTTTCTTTCCATGTCTGCAATCAGCACTGTATCATCTGCATACCTTATGTTGTTCAAATTGTGGCCTCCAATAACAAATCCTGGCATGTCATCTAGGGTCCTCAAAAGTTTTTGCTGTACAAGTTGAACAGATTCGGTGAAAAGATACATCCTTGTCTTACGCCTCTTTCTATCTTTGTAAATCTGCTGAAATTGTTACCGGTCCGTATGCAAGCAGTTTGCTGCCAGTAGAGATTCTTGATTATTCTGATGTCTTTCCCAAAAATGTTGAGGCTGCTGAGCATCTCCATCAATTCTTTGTGTCATATTTTGTTGAATGCCTTTGCATAATCAATAAAACAGAGGTACAAGTCGTTCTTCATTTGCATCGCCCTTTCAAAGAGCATCCTAATCATAAATATGGTGTTCCTTGTTCCAGTGTCTTTGATGAACCCGCACTGTTCCTGTCCTATCTCTGATCTGATTTTGTTTCTTGCTTTATTCATCAGAATTCTGACAATCAGTTTTGTAATGTGACTCATTAAGCTGATAGTTCTGTGTAGTTTGCACTCGTTCGCTCCTGGCTTCTTTGGCAGTGCTATAAAAATTGACTTGCATAGATCATCTGGTATTATTCCAGTATTATAAATTTTGTTTATTATTTCAGTAATTTTCTCAATGCTAAATTCTTCCACGGCTATCAGCAGCTCAATTACAATGCTGTCTGGACCAGCTGCTTTGTTTCTGTTCAGTTTGGCCATTGCAGCTTCAACTTTGGACTTTAATATATCTGGTCCATCCTCATCCTTGTGTATTCTTGGTTGTTCTCTCCTGTCGCAGAAAAGATCCTTTATATACTCCTCCCATTGCTGGAGAATTTCCTCTTTCTCCAATGTTATCGATCCATCCTTGGATTTTATGTATCCTGTTGAGGAGCAGGTTTTTTGTCCTGTTAGTTCTCTTATCTCTTTATGCATCTCTGCTTTATTGGTCCTGCTCAGTCTCTCAACCTCTGCACATTTGTCATTGAGCCATTCCTCTTTAGCCTGTCTGCATTTTATCCTTATCTCCCTGTGTAATTTCCTGTATTTCTTTCCATGTCTTGGCATTATTTTTTGTCTCCTTTGCATCATGTTGAGAATCTCTTCAGTCATCCACTCGTTTTTTTCTTCTGCGTCTGATTTCCTTTGGAGCAATATTGTTTGCTGATGTCACCATCACTTCCTTTAGTAAGTCCCATTTCGAGTGTCCTCCAATTTGTTCTTCATATTTCTCTCTCACACTGTTAGTGTATTCTTTCTGCAGGTTGAGGCCATTCACAAGTATGTTGTATTTCAGTCTTGGTGCTGTGCTAGGCTTCTTCATTCTCCAGAGTTTTATCCTTAGTTTACAGATAACTGGGACATGTTCGTTTCCGCAGTCAGCACCTGGATAGGTTTTGCATATATATATATATATATATATATATATGTGAAAAAGTGCAAGAAGCTGTGAATATTTTGTTTAAAGTGTAGATTTATTGTTGCTATTATTATAATTATTACTTGATTTTTGTATAATATATTAAGTGTCCATAATGGTATTCATGTTGCTACACATGTTTTGAGTCTAAAGTTGACTCTCTTCAGGCAAATAAATTTGTGACTTTATATATCGAGACCCATTTGCTTTTCTGATGGCTAAGGTATTGTATATAAATAGATAAGTCTAGTGGTAAGTAGGAATATGTGTGTGTGCATGTTGGGTATTTTTTTACACTTGCATATTAAATTTCTCCTGTCACCTTAAATCAAAAATAAATCTACACTTTAAACAAAATGTTCATGGTTTCTCACACTTTTTCTTCTATACCAATTTCTCTCATTGGAAACAACCCATATTTTTGTTTTTAATATATATATATTTGAAAATATGATTGGTGGTACAAAACATAATTACTGATATAAATAAACAAAAATATTTATTATTACCATCCAAGATGATAATATCTGAAAAACAAAAATTGAAAAATAGGCTAGCTAACTGGGTTTGTATCTCGCTCAATAGAGCTAAATTGAGATGAATAGAGAAATAATTCATTGTTTTAAGAAAATGGACAAAATGTAGGGAGGAAAAAATCTTAAATGGAAATGAATTAGAGGCTAAATATGTGCTCTTTCTGTTTACAGAGTGAGGGCTTTAAAGATTCAATATAGAGATGGAAAGTGTATCCACACTAAAGTTTACGACACAATTATGCTTATTAATAAGGTGTTATGCAATAGAAGACCTGAATATATTGCTCAGACTATCTGATGAGGAATAGTTTAAATTACGGATTTTTGTAGGCGCATGTTGTTTAATTCTGGCATACAAAAATCCATAATTTTAACTATAGACAGATATTTTCCAAAATGATTTCGCAAACGTTTCAGGCCAGTAGAAATTATAATGTACTGTCTCTCTCTCTCTCTCTTTCTCTCTCTCTCTCTCTCTCTATATGTATATATATATAGATATACATGTATAAAATAAACAAACTTTCCACTCAAATATGAGTATATATTAAAAAATAATAATGTTAAACAAATAAAAGATTAAAATAGGCTGGCTAATACTAATTTCATAAATTTCTGTATAATTCTCCGTGTATATATATATATATATATATATATATATATATATATATATATATAAGATTCTGCTCTGATAAACTTCTTTCTCTAGTATCTTGACAACATGAATTTACCCCTGCTACTAGATTGGCATCTAGGTCTTGCTCTTTTACTATCAAAACAATCAAACATAACCACCACTTCTACACTGTCAGGTTTTTTTCTTGCACATCTCACCTGTTGAACTCCCTTCTGTATAATTGGTTCCCTAATAACTACAACCTCCAAATGTTTAAATGTAACATCAGTTGCCATCTTTTACTTCCCTAAATTCCATATATATATATATATATATATATATATATATATAATTTTTCTTTTTTTTTTCATCAAATAATGTTAAATTATCATTTTAAAGACTAAATCTTCCAGATATAAAATTATTGTTTATTCACCTCCAGGTTTTTTCTAAATATGGAACGTTTTTTAAAGAGAATCTAGGAAATTTGCTACCTTTTCCCTCAAAGGTGGGGTGCTAATATAGCTTCCTATCTTTTGTCTCATGTGTGCACATCCTACTTGCACATCCTAAATGCAGCTTGCCTGGTCACTTAGTTATATGTTAAAAGTATCCACGGACATAATGCGAGATAAAAATCTGCACCTGGTGGTTATAAGATCACCTTATAGGTTAACAGTCTGACAGATCTGCCTCCACCCATATGTTCATGTTAACTGAAGAATCAATTCTCTTCATGTGCCATATCCCTTCTGGATGTAGGCAATCATGGACTTCCACTTGGCTCTGTCTTTTGTCGCTCTCAATATTTTTCCTCTTGGTATCTTTCACAAACCCCATTCTGCCATCCATTTGCTCAGGCCTATCAAGTCTCACGCTGCTTTTCTCTGTCTCTCTTTCCTTCTTTCCATCCCATGAGTATTAAATTCTAGAAATTCTTAAATGTATACTACTCAAAAAAATGATTTTTGAATTAGTCGCTTTCCTATTGCCTTTTTAACTTTTCTGTGCTTTTCTGTAAATACTTTCATGGTAAATGTTCTGATGAGATTTCTTCTTTGGTAACTTAACTTGAAGTGCAGTACTAGATTGGTGACTAGGTCTCATCATTTTACAGTTGAAATGGCTAGATATATCCATAAGTTTTATGCTACCAGTTTCTTATTTTGTACTTCCTTGCTTCCAGTCAACTTTGGACTTTAAAAATTTAAATGCAATAACAATTGTTATTTTTTTGTCTTCTTAATTCCTGTTCTTTTATCATTCACTCTTCTTTATAACATTTTGTTTTTCTCATATTCTTTTATACTCAGTAAACATTGCATCTTAGTGGTTTTATTACCTTGCTTGGGGTAAAAATATTATACATGAAAAATCTAGTATAATAATACAATTGAAAAACATAATATAATAGTATGTAAAATTATACACTCTTTCATAACACTATGCTACACTAATGTATCTATTCCTCTTCTTCTATATGCCATGACCCTTTAGGATATTTTCAATCATGGATCTTCACAATTTTCTGTCCTCTGTAGCACTTAATAATTTCTGTCTTTTTACTGTCTTTCTGGCATCCATTCGCTTAAGCTTGCCAGGTAGGTTGCATGTCGCTTTATTCTGGTCTTCTTACCTTCAATCTGTCTTGTAAGTATTGAATTTTCCAAACCCTCTTTCTTCATTATGTGCTTCATAAATTCCAACTAGCTCTTCCTGATGTTAAGTATAAGTGTCCTTTCTTGTTATTTTCTCTGGAAAATTTTCATTGCTTACATGTTTGGTCCATGGTATTCTCTGCATCCTTCTGTAAAACCACATTTCTGTTCCTTCAAGTCTCTTCTTCATCAGAGTATTTACCAGTAACCTCCCCTAGTGAGGTCAGATCTGGCACAATGTCAATTTTTAATATGGGAATATCGAGCCTGTAAGCTCAGGCTAAAATTTCTCATAGCTTGTTGCTATTTTTGCCCAGACAAAAATCTGCCCTTTGGCATAACCTCATCTGGGTTCCTTTTCACCTGAAAATAGAGAGTCCAACAAGGTTGTATTCTTGGCTCTCCGAGGTGAATGTCCATTATCCACAGCCATATAGAAGGACTGATATGACAGTACACTTTTCTCTGTTTATAACGATATGTACTAATACTAATAAAAATTTTCTTCAAGTTTTCATGAAAGCTAACTGCATTAAAATTAATTTTTCTTTTTCAATTAATTCTCACTGTTCAAAATATCTTGGTAAAGTTGATTCTCAAATCAATTGAAATAATTGACGGAGAATACAAAGAAATACTGTTAACATTAAAAAAAATCCTGAACATGTCTACTATTGTTTGTGAGCCTTCAGTATTACAATATGGTTCCTTAATTATATGGGTTCACATTTTTTCATTCTCTATAGCAGTATTAGAGTGAAAGCACAAACTCATGAATATACATGAATAAACATTCGATTTTTTTCTTTTTTACATGAAAAAAGAAATTCAATTTTAACTAGACCAGTGTAAAGTGCAAAGAACATGCTTTTAATCTGAGGAAGTCTAAAGTTCCTTTGGTTTTCAGCATTACTGATATCTTGTGTCTTAAGAAGGTAGACTGTGTCTAAGTCAGCAGTTACTAGAGTAAAAGGGTGAAAGATGAGATGAGCTCCAAATGTAATGTTATTCCATTTTCCTTGAAACATATTTCTTTTCTTGGCATTCAAAAAGAAAAACGAAAATCCTCAGAGATGTCATATTTGAGCTTTTATCTATTTTTCTATGTCTATTTCTTTTTATACTTTGTCAGACTCTCCATCAAATATTTCAATGCAGTTAGTTGACAGTCAAAAATTTTATTATTATTATTATTATTATTATTATTACATGGCAGGTTTTCTATTCTTCTCTGTTGAAGAAGTCAGGGAAAAAATAAAAAAAGCAACTAACAAAAGCTTTATTGTACAAAAATCAGCTGTCAAATGCCATGTTTTGCTGGTTGCTCTTAGGATGAAAAAGGAAAACTAGAATCATTATGCAATAATTGAACCTATTTAAGTTATTATTACAATGTGAATTTATTTATATCTATGCATGTTATATTTTGGAAACCATTTATTATGTATACATTTCATATTCTTTAAGAATAAAAATCATTCTTAATTTTAGGGAATTCAATAACAATGAAATAATAGTTTACTTGTTTCTGCATTAAATTAATAAAAGCTTTTGTGCGTTGTGGTACAGTGGATATTGGCTCGGAACGTGAAACCAGGGAGCTGAGTTCGAATTCCATTTGAATCCATTGTATTCACTTACGCACAAATACCCTTAGGAAAGGTATTAATTCATCTCTTCCTTCCAGTTATGGGTTAAATAGCAGGACAGATTGGGTTCTATAGCCTTGGTCGGCAACCAGTCTACCACAGAAAGCAATGGCAAACTACTGTGGGATAATCTTCTGCCCAGTCAGTCATGTCTCTTTTGAGACATGATTGCCCAAGAGTGTATCACGTATGGCACTTAACTGACTGACTGATTGACTGATTTGTTTTCAGCAGTTTATCAACCTTTTACATATTATTTAAAATCAGATAATATTTTTAAACTGTAAGAAGTTTTTGTTTTTTTTTGGAGGGTGGGATAATAATGATTTACTGATACAAGTGCTACTAATTAACTCATAGCTAGGGAAAGAACAGATGGATTCATACCTTTTCCAAGGGTTATTTGCATGTAACTGGATATACTGAATCTGATTAGAATTAGAACTTAGATCTCTTATCAAATATTCTAAGCCAATGTCCATAATACCACTTGCACATACAAGCTTATGGTAACTGGTATTTCCAAGCAGTCACCCATCTAGGTACTGACAAAGCTCAACTTAAATTAAATCCTGTGAGAACTAGTTCTACTGAATTTTAGGATATGTACACACAATACAACCAGAGGGCAGTAAGTTATACAAGCACCTGAGTCATGAAGGGGAAGATGGAGAGTTCCTCACTTTCTCACGAGAAAAAGTTTGTATATTTGAAAAAGGTCAAATAGGCAGCTGATCTCAAAAATGACCTACAATCACTTGTTAACTGGAGCAAAAGATGGATGTTAATTTTAATGTTTTTAAAACAAAATTGGTTTCTATTAATCATCTGAGACGACCCTTTTTACTTTCCATCAGTCTTGCTGATGCTAACCTTCAGGTGAGTAACTGACTCATTGCTAACACCTGACACCAAATTGAAAGACTATATTGAATCCATTGCTAGGTCAGATTCTAAGAAAGTTACTTCACTGTATCATGCTAGAAAATTTTTCTTTCTTGAACCTATCTTAAATATCTATAAGTCTACCATTCATCCATGCCATAAATATTGCATTCATTGTATTTTTTCAGATGAGCTGTTTGCTACATGATATTTTTATTTGTTTCACCCCAAGCAAGGTGGTACTGCCACTGGTGTGTAGGGGGCTACATAAGAGAAGAGTGAAAGTTTAAGCAGGAGGAGAGCGAAGAGAAAGTTGAACAAGGGGTGTCAGAGAAAAGGCAAGAGAAGGATGGGAATACAGGTATGATGACAGTTGTGAGGGTAGAGTGAGAAAGGAAAAGAACAAGAGACACAGAGTGATGGGAAAAGGAAGAAAGAGGAACTAAAGTCAAGTGGATAAGATTTGGGAATTGACATTGCATTTAAATTCCTGGAGATTGAAGCCATCAGGAAAGCAAGTTCAGAAAGGAGTTCCACAGGCAAGAACTGCGAGAAAAGAAGCTGATGGAGTAGAAGTATCAGCTGAATTTGGTAGATTTAACTGTAAAAGGGTGGGACCTTGTTGTCGGTCTGGGTACTAGAGTAAATTCTTGTGTAGGGGGCACCAATGAGCTAAGCTTGTCAGAGCAGAAACCATGAAAATATTTGTAGAAGAGATAGAGGGAAGCCACATCCCATTGGGGAGAAAGTGGCTGGAGTTGAGTTGCCAGGTCAGGACCAATCACATTACAGATTCTCCTTTGGAGCCTGTCAAGAACCCTGAGATGAATAGCAGGAGTGCTCAACCAGATATGACAACAGTATTCAATGCATGGGCGGATGGTTGATTTATATATGTGCAAGATGGACTCAGGTGCAAAAAACATCCTAGCTCAACACAGTGACCCAAACTTCCTAGCAGTGTACTTAGAGATTACTTAATGAACTTAGGTACTGTACTAAATTAGCAACAAGGTCTCACCAATTTCAAGTTGAATTGGTTAGAAGTAACTGTAAGTTCTATGCTAACATTTTTTCTCACTTGTATTTTGCTTTCAACACAAGTTTGATTTTCAAAACTTTAGATGCAATGTCAGTCATTATCCCCTTTCTTCTTGATTACTTTTCTATTGTTCTTGCTCCTCAATACTGTTTCTGTTTTCTAATTCTTTCACACCTTTGTGCCTAAGTGGCTTTATTGCCTTGCTTGGGATGTTTTTTCATTACACATTTTGTTGTTCAATGATTTGATGTATTAAATTACTACAGAGTCTATAAATGTGTTTTTACTAAAGAAAAGCTACTTTCTTCTTGTGATATAGCTACAAATTTTGAAAAAGAAAATGATTGTCCCGGGTTTTTCTTGCACATTTATTTCCTTGGTGATTAGCTCATCAGATTCTGACCTAAATTGCACCGAACAGGCCTTGAGCATAAACAGAAAAACAAGAATAATTAGAGAATGTTCAAAGACATTGCCTTAGGTACATCAGTAAGTCTATAGCTTAATGATGAAAAAAGAATTTATTTCTTTTGGCTTCAACTAAATCAATCAGTTTTATTTTGTCTACAGTCTTTGAGAAGTTTTTGTCTTTCACATTTCTAAACTAAGAGATTTTTCTCTTGACCTTTCCTCCTTTTCTTCTTCTTCTATATGTCATGTTCCTTCAAAATGTAGGCTATTATGGCTCTCCACAACTTCCTGTCCTTTGTAGCTCTTAATAAATTTGTCATCTCTCCTAAACTTTGTTCTGTGATCCATTTACTTAAGCTCACTAGGTAGGTTATGTGTTCTTTTTCTTTATCCCTCTTACCTTCAATTTGACCTGTAAGTGTCAAATTTGCTAAACCCTCTGTTCTCATTATTTGAACTATACATTGTCTCTTTTTGATGTTAAGTATATGTATCCTTTTTGTTTCCATTTTCTTTAAAACCTTGTTGTTGCTCACATGTTCTGTTCATGGTATTCTTAGCATCCTTCTATAGAATTACAGTTTTGTTGCTTCAAGTCTCTTCTTCATCTTTGAGGTAATTGTCCATTATTCACTGTCATATAGAAGGATAGATGTCACATAATAGTTCAGTACTCTTTTCTTTGTTTCTAATGAAGTTTATGGTCAGTCTAGGTAGTGACCAGGCTTGACTTAAATTTGATCCTGTAAGAATTGGTATCAATGAATTTTAGGATATGTACACACAATATGGGGATGTGCGTTGTGATGCAGTGGATATCAGCTTGGAACGAGAAATCGGGGAGCTGAGTTCAAATTCCAGTTGAATTAGTTGCATTCATCTAAACACAAATATTCTTGGGAAAGGTATTAATCCATCTCTTCCCTCCAGTTATGGGCTAAATAATAGAACAGATTGGGTTCTATAGCATTGGATGGCAACCAGTCTACCACAGAAAGCAATGGCAACCTAATGTGGGATAAAGTTCTGCCCAGTCAGTCATGTCTCTTTCGAGACATGATCACCCAAAGTGTGTATCATGTATGGCACTTAACTGACTGACTGGCTGATGCACAATACAATCAGACAACAGTAAGTTATACATGCACCTGAGTCACAAAGAGGAAGGTGAAGAGTTCCTCACATCTTCATAAAAAAGATTGAACATTTGAAAAAGTTCTCAAAACCATGGCTGGCTGATTTTGATTGGAGAGAGTCCAGAAGTGAATGATCAGTTAAATTCCTGCAGTCAAGACACTAATTAGAACAGCTCATCAGATTAATTGCCATGAAAATATTTATAGAAAAGACAAAGAGAATCCATATCACAATGGTGAGAAAGAGACTGAATTGAACATAGGGATATGTTAAAATATTAAATTGTGATTGCATATACAAACATAAAAGAAAGTTATGGTAAGAAAAATAGCAAATTCATATAATTCAAATCCTGATGATTAATATACATCTAAGATATTTCATTTGATCACTAGTTCTTATCGAATTATTACTGAAACAATGTAAAGCTTAAATAAATTATACCACTGATAGCTATTTTAACAATTGCAAAACAAAATTCATGATCCTACCCTCTAACACTTGTTCAAAAGAAATTGTAAATAAACTTGTTATCCCTAATACTAGGATCTTTACCTCATATATGCTTTGGTTTAACACCTTGTGGCTCTTAATAAAAATGAAAGAAAAATTTTCAAATTGATATAATGAATCCAACCAGAATTGGAAATCAGAAAGCTCATATCCATTATCATGGTATTCTCAACATCCTTCTATAGAACTGGAGATCTGTTGCTTCAAGTCTCTTCTTCATCCTTAAAGTGATTGTTCAGTATTTGCTGCCATATTGAAAGACAGATATAATATGACAGTTCAATCAATACTCTTTTCCAAACAAGAAAAAGAAGCAAAAATCTGTAGGCTTTTATAAAACAAGCAGAGATATAATTAGAAAGAAAAATAAATCCAACACTCATTCAGATGCTGGTACTTAGCAAAGCTTCCAGGACTTGGTATTCCAAAGCAGTCACTCATCTAGGTACTGACAAGACTTGATGTTGCTTGACTTTGGTGATTGTACAAGTGTTGTATTGCCAAGGTAGATATAATACAAAGTATTATTCAGCACAATATCCAGTGCTAAACTGATATACAGAGAACAGTAAAGTATTTACAATGAGAAACAAGACAGAACTTGCAATACAGAGAGAAGGGGTTTAAATTGCAACACTTACAGAAGTAATCAGTCTGAATATTACTCAAGTGACATTTGAATATTATGCCACAAATGCTACTATTCTTTACTTAAATAGACCATTTCAGTCCATGGGCCATTCCATCAGTGAGAGGGCTGCATGGGTGTCAGCCACTCTACAACAACAAGAATTGTTTGCTTTGGCCATAAACATCTTTCTTCAGATGATTTAATAAATTACTAGACTTTCAGAAGCAGTTATCCATTACACCACCAGCGCATCCTAGCCGCCAGTACTTGGTATTAACCAGAGAAATGCTGGAAGAAAAAGAAAGTCATGTAGCCATGTTGAGGAGGAGGGAGAAAGTCATTTAGCTATGCTGGGCAGAAAGAAAAAGTCATGTTATTTGTATTTGAATGGCTTGGGAACAGCTGCATCTCTGCTTTTGAAAGTAAAAATCTGTAGGCTTTTCAAAGACAATTGGAGATATAATTAGGAAGAAAAATAAATCCAACACCAATTCAGATGCCAGTACTTATCAAATAAATTGCTTACAATGTAAACACATTTATATTAGCAAGACATCATTAAAACTAGCCATAACTTTGATTTTATAAATGTCAGCTTAATTAAAGAAGGACATAATTCTTTATGTCTAAAGTACTTCGAGGAACTACTAATAAAAGTATATAAATACACATCAAAAACACTATATTACATTACCAACATTTCTGAATCCATTCTTAAAAATTCATGTAAGAAAGTAATAGCAACCTACTGTGGCAAAATTTTCTTCTCTTTCAAGACATGATCACCCAAGCATGTAGCATGTATGGCACTTAACTGATACTAACGATACTCTCCCATTTGTGAAACATTTCAGAATAGAACTTTTCAAATTGTCTTATATATTTACCATATACATAAATATATTTGTAGGAAATTTAATTGTCCAGTTTTTGTATAAAACAAATCAAAATATTAAAATTTAAAAAATAATAGAATAAAAATAATGAAAACATGGGTCTGTTGGTTAAATAAATCTTTTGCTTTTAGAAACAATGAATTCAAAATAAATTGCAAAAGAGTCTTTAGTTGAATTCTTTTAATTATTGATCCAGAGAAAAATCTTAAGTTTAGAAAAGACAGATTCACTGACTGTCCAAGATGATTTGTTTAACGTAGCCAATACATATTTCCTTCAGCATGCCCTGAAAGGAAGGAAAAAGTGATGTAGCCATGTCTTATCTTGTGTTTGAATGGCTTGGAGACAGCTGCATCTTTGCTTCTTAAAGTTAAAATCTGTGGGCTACTATTCTTTACCTAAATAGACTATTTCAGCCCATGGGCCATTCCATCATTGACAGTGCTGCATGGGTATCAGCCACTCTACAACAACAAGAATTGTTTGTTCAACCTGATATGGACATAATCATCTTTCTTCAGATGATTTAATAAATTACTAAACTTTCAGGAGCAGTTATCCATTACACCATCATGCATCCTAGCCTCCAGTACTTGGTATTCCCAAGAAGTACTGGAAAAAGGTGAAAGTCATGTAGCCATGTTGAGGAGGAAGGAGAAATTTTTTTCGACCAAAATTATGATTGAAAAAATAGGATTTTAGTTTTCACCAATTGGTCAAATATTTCACATGGCGCTATTAATCAATGAACACTTTAAACAGTGTGTGTTTTATTGTTGAATCATTATAAATGTTGTTCAGAATATTGGTAGAAAATTAAGTTTGAACACATTTAAATATGATAAAACATGTGACATTCAAGAGGATGTTTTTCTGAACAATATGTAATTGTGTTAGAAATAGCGCTTATTTTTTACATGTCAATAAGCATAAAAAATGTATTTATCTTATACAACAAAAAAATTAGAATATCTTCTTTTGTTAATTCATTTAATTAAACTGTGATGATTATTAATCATATAGATCAATTGTTATACAATTCAGCTAACAATTTTTTCCTTTTTTTCTTTCTGCAGATGATTTGATAAGTGTTCCCATTTGACCAAATTTGATGCTTACTCCTGGTACCTGATTTTGAGTTGGAAGAATGTTGTTCCATCTCTGCGGGCTGCTGTCTGTCCTGCAACTCTGTCTTTGTGTAGATCTCACCTATTATGTGGAAGAAGGAAAGAGTCCTGGCAATTACATTGGGGACATTGCAGCAGACTCACACGTGATGGAGAGCATCCCACCTAAAGACTACAACTTGATCACCTTTAACCAAATGCATCAAAGCACTACAGACACTTCTGCACTCTTCCACATTGCCAAAAAGACAGGAAAACTATACACAGCCCAGACTCTCGATGTCGAATCACTGTGCAAACGCAACCGGGAATGTTTCCAAACACTGGATGTTGCCATTCGACGGCAAGAATCTTTTATAAAGATTCTTGAAGTGAAAGTTGTTATCCAAGATGTGAATGATCATGAGCCAAAATTTCCAGAAAGAGAAGTCAGTATTGAATTTTCAGAAGAGTCTCCTAAAGGAGCCAGAAGGTCGATTCCACATGCCATTGATAAAGATGTTGGAGTCCTGAATTCTCAAATTAATTATAAACTGAAAAAGAATAAGAATGAACCATTTGCATTATCAATCACTAAAAGTCTTGATGGCACTTCCGAGCTTAATATTATTTTAGAAGAGAGGTTGGACAGAGAAGTGAAGGATTCTTATGATATTCAAGTGATTGCCAAAGACGGGGGATCGCCACCTCAGCAAAGTGTCTTAGATGTGCATATCTCTGTCACTGATCTAAATGATAATCCTCCCGTTTTCTCCCAAGATGTCTACAACATATCTATAAAGAATGAGCCTAGTGATACAAACCCCGTGGTTATTTTATCAGCAAGAGACAGGGATTCAAAGACATTTAGCAAAATTTCATACCGTTTCAGTTCCCAGACTTCTGATATTGCAAGAGCACACTTTAGACTAAATGAAGCAACTGGGAAGATCTTCCTTCATAGAAAGTTTACTTTGGGGCAAGAGTTAATTTATAAACTATATGTAAAAGCCTCAGATGGAGGCAGTCCTCCACTCAGTTCAATTGCAGTTGTTCTGGTGAATGTAATCAACCAGCAAAACAATGCTCCAACAATTGACGTAAATTTTGTTTCTGCACCAATGGGAAGTACTGCCACTATATCTGAAAACATAGCAGTCGGTAGTTTCATTGCATATGTAAAAGTAACTGATAATGATGTCGGTCGGAATGGGGAGGTCAGCTGTGTTTTGCAGCATGATAAGTTCTTACTACAAAGTCTGGGTCCCAAGAAATACAAATTGATTGTGAAAAATCCAGTTGACAGAGAGAAGCTTGACCATTACGATATCACCATAACTTGTCAGGACAAAGGATCACCACCCTTGCATAGTGAAAGCAAATTTTCTATTAAAGTGGTTGATGTCAATGATGTGCAGCCACAATTTCCAAGAAACTCATTTAAATTCTGGATCTTTGAGAACCAGAAGTCTAATTACCCAGTAGGGTATATCAATGCTACAGATCCAGACTTGGGACTTGGTGGCAAACTTACTTATTCCTTGTTGGCCGATGAGAAACAATTCCTTCCATTTCAAATTTCAGATAGTGGCTTAATAACCACCATTGTTTCACTGGACCATGAATTTCAGGATACTTATAAATTTCAGGTTTTTGTAAAAGACAGCGGAACTCCTTCTCTTAATAATACAGTGGATGTCATCATTAAGGTCCGTGATTTAAACGATAATACCCCATACTTCACATTTCCGAGCATTAGCCCTTTCACTCTTAAAGTCCTCTACTACCCAAACCAAACTAGCAATATAACTACACTGAAGGCATCTGACAGTGACAGTCGAGAGAACGCTTTTCTGAAATATGAGCTAGCTGCTGGAAATGACAAGCTACTGTTCACCATAAACCATTACACCGGTCTGTTGTCCTTCAGTAGGGTCGTCACTAAATATGACGCTGGGTCCTATGAACTGCGTTTTATTGTCAAGGACAGCGGTACCCCACCATTGTCTGCAAATACAACCATACTTCTAATATTAACTGTCAGCAATAAAACCTTAAAAATGTTGACTGCTGATGAAGGAAAATTTGATGATAAAATCCACCAGTATGTGATGATTGTCATGGTACTGGTGGCCGTGACTGTGTCCGTCCCAATCACAGCTGCTGTGTCAATATGCATTATTCGATGCAAAGATAGAAAAAATAACTTGAATAGGAGCAGTGGAAAGACTTCCATCAAAGTCTGTGAGCAAAGGCATCTTATTAACACTGATGGAGTCGATGCTCGGACAGTGGATACAGACACTGGCAAAGGCACACACGGAAAGAAATGCAGACGAGGATTGTACCAGGAAGATAAACCGGGTAATGGAAAGAAGAGTTCAGCATTTAGCATGAAACTTCAAACAGCTCCAGATGTCATATATCAGGTAAGTGTTTATTTTGATCATGCACTCATTTACAACATGATTACCTATCTAAACTTATATAATAAATGGAACTTTGTCTGTGTGTGTGTGTGTGTGTGTGTGTCTGTGTCTGTGTGTGTGTGTCTATTAGCTATAGACTCCGAAATGGCTGAACCGATTTCCTTGAAAATTTACACAGTTGTACTATAAGCGTCTGCGAGTGTTCTTAGCTAGGTTTTGTGTCGAGGTACCCCCAATAAATATCAAAAATCAATAATCGAAAAAATTGGGTTATAGAAGGAGTGGTTCGATTTTAATCAAATTTGATACACTCATAGACAAAGACATAAGAAACAATATTCAGAAGTTTCAAGGTTGCAGTTCTTACAATAATGCAGAAAATTGATAATATATATATATATATATATATATATAAAAGGCAGGATGTTTGTGTATGTGTCTGTTTATCTGCCTGTATGTCTGTATTTTTTTCAGCCCTTTTATTTTAGTCTTTGCTTCAGGTTTGGTTCTAAGTAGGTATAATTGTAGTTCTTAGTCTCAGCCATGATACCATTTACTCAGAGGACTTATTTAGCCTTCAAAATTCAGTTTACGATTAAAAAAACTTATTTGATATCAATACCAGGAAATCATAATTTGACTTACACCCTTCATTTTTCTTTCAGTCTACAGTTTTGCTTTAACTGGAAACAACTATTGCTTTTTAGTCTTTTGTGCCAACATCCAAAGAGTCTGAGCTCCAGGACCAGGGATTAGTTTTAAAGCTTTCATTACAGCCGAGCAATGCCGGGTTATACTGCTAGTTTTGATTATATATCAGGGATACCAGAAAGTAATGTCAATTTTATACATCATAACTTTGCTTGTCATTAAGTAATTAACACTGCCAAAAATTAAATATATTTTCATATAAATTGGATTTTATTCTTCAAATTCTGATAATGTTTTCCAACTGAGTGAAAGTTTATGGCAATTTTTTAATCATTTCATCTCAACGAAGGCACTATTAATCAAAATGTTACTGAGTGCTACAGAATATAAAAAAAACTACTAGTGAGAAACAAGAGATCTACATTTAGCATGAAGCTTCAAGCCTTCCATAATATTTTCCAGTTGAGTGATGGCGTATGGTTATTTATTTTTTCATTTCACTCCAACCAAGGGAATAAAGCAACTAATATGCAAGAGGTTACTGAGTGTTATAGAATATAAAAAAACTACAATTAAGAAGGAAGAGTTCAGCATGAAAGTTCAATTCTTCCATAATATTTGTGTTATTTTCTTTAAATTCTAATAGTATTTTTGAGTTGAGTGAAGGTTTATGGCAATAAGAACAATAAGAAAACAGAATTTAAGAAGACAGAATATAAAAATTGACATACTTATCTGGCACTTTTGTGGCAGGTGGGGATAATCATCTCTCAGTTGCGTCTCTGTCCTTGGGCAGAGTGTGGCTTCATTGTGTCTCTGTCCAAGGATAGACATCAATTAAAAAAAATTATACTGAGAGTTGCCCATTCCCAGAGAACAGTATCCTGAGGCTGTGACATCTCATTGCACCAGAGGGGTGGACTGGTGGTTGCCACCAGGGCCAGCACAACTGACAGTTTTGGGGGCTGGGCAATTTTTGACCCGTGCCCATGCACATGGGTTCAGGGCTCCAACAATAAACCTTGACCTTGTGTTGCATCTTGCTCTAGTGGGGGAACTGGTAAATATTTATAACAGTTGACATTGGATTTAAATATTTGAAGATCAACGTCAACTGGGAAGCAAAAGGCCAGAAGAGATCTTCAGAAGCAAGAAGAGTGTAGAAGAAACTATTAGCAAAGAACTACATCTAGCCACATCAACTGTAAAATAATGAGACCTAGCTGCCAATCTAAATTCATAAAGTCTCAGTATCATAAAGTTACACGCAGCTTTCCCCTGTCTCTCTTTTCTTCTATCTGGCCTGTGAGTATCAGATTCTCCAAACCTACCTTTCTCATTAAATGTCCCAGGAACTTTAGCTGTCTTTTCTTGATGGCCAGTATTAATTTACTTTTTGTTTCCATCCTTTCCAAAACTTCATCATTACTCATGTGCTTGATTCATATCTGCAGCATCCTTCTGTAGAACCACATTTCAGTAGTTTCAAGTTTTTCCTTCATCTTTGATAGGATTGTCCAGTATTCACTGCCACATTGAAGAACTGACATCACATAGCAATCCAGTACTTTCTTCTTTGTTTCTAGCAAAATTTTTTGTCTCTTAATACTGTGCTTAGCTTCTGGAATGTGTTCTTCACCATGCCAATTTGCCTTCGGATCTCAGTGTTGCACTTTATCATCTGCTAAAACATTTCACAGGTACTTAAATTTTTGTACCTGCTTGATTTTAGTATCCCCCACCTGTAGTTAATATTTTGAGCTCCTCGTTTTACTGATGTCCATGCATTCAGTTTTTTTGTAGTTTATTTTCAGTCTTTTCTTTCCACTTTCTCCAGCTACCTTTTGTAGGAGGTCTTCTAGTTTCCTTTCTTTCTGTGTCTGTTGTCAGCACTCTATCATCTGCATATCTTATGTTGTTCCGATTGTGGCCACCGATGATGAATCCTGGCATAACTTCTAAAACTATTACAATCTAAACATATTTTTTCTGGCTTTAAATAACCTGTAAAAGGTTGATAAGCTGTAAAAAAGTAAATCAATCAATCAAGTTAAGTGAAAAGATATTTGAAAATTTCAATGTATACATCTATATATACCCTAATCTATATGTAACCTAATCTATGTACCCTAATCTATATGTACCCTAATATGTTCTCACTTATGGTCTGTGACTGAACTCATCAAAGTTTTCATGTTTTTCCAAAAACATACCTCCTCACTTACCTGACCCAACCACCAAGTTGGGTTCAAGTTTTTCCTTCCTCTTTGATGATATTGTCCAGTATTCACTGCCACATTGAAGAACTGACATTACCTAGCAATCCAGTACTCTTTTCTTTGTTTCTAGTGAAATTTTCCTGTCTCTCTACTCAGCTTCTGGAATGCATCCTTCACGATGCCTTCAAATCTCAGTGTTGCACTTTGTCTTCTGTTAAGGCATTTCAAGATGAGGACTTCCTTCCTGGAAACTATACACCATTTTGATAAAAAATAAATGGCATGTACTAACTCGAAGTATATAAACAAAATTAATTTTTATACCAGCAGCTCAACAGTCAATCGGCATACCAATGATAATACTAGTCAGTTCCTTATATGGAAATATTTAGCATTCATTGACTGAGTAGCAATAACCGCTGAAATTTGCAGAATCTTTCTCTTCATATAATTTTTAAGGAAAATAAGTTTCACATAGTCTACTAACTGTTATTGCTCTTTCCAGTATTGATAACAGCTTTTTTTTTTACCTTTTTGCTTAAAATAATGTGGAACATTAACATTTTCATTATGCCAATTTTTTTTTTTTGCGTAACCAATCAGTGGTTAATTGAGGCAAGAAATGGCTTGTAAAATTTAATGCCTCCAAAATAAAACTGCTCTTCTTTAACCAACATAGAGAAACTTTCTTTCCAGCCATCAACATGGCTAATGCAAGTCTCAACACACTAAGCAACACACTGTGTCTCCTTGGCCCCACATGTTCGACCAACCTGAAGTAGAACAAATATATCGAATCTATAGCTGTATCTACTGCTAAGAAGGTTGGGTTTCTGTGTCTGACAAGAAAGTTTTTCTTGTCAGTATCCATCTTGTATATTTATAAATCTACCATTCATCCTTGCATTGAATACCATATCTGGTTGGGTGCTCCTACTATTTATCTTGAGGTTCTCGACAAAATCCAAAGAATCTGCAATGTAGTTGGTCCTGACTTGGCATCTCGGCTTCAGTCACTTTCTCACTAAGGTGATGTGGCTTCCTTCTGTCTTTTCTATAAATATTTTAAAGGCAACTTCACTGATAAGCATTTTTCCCTGGTGCCCCATCTAGATGAATTTAAGTGTGCTATTAGATTGGCATCTAGGTCCCACCTTTTTTCAACTGAAATAGTTAAATGCAACCACCACAGTTTCATTTCTCGTACTTTTTGGCTGTGGAACTGTTTTTTGTTTACTTGTTTCCCTGATAGCTATATTTCTCAAAAAAATTGAAATGCCATGTCAGTTGCCATCTTCTATCTTCTTAAATCCTGTTCATCTTTTATCGTTTCTTCAACACCTACTGTATCCAGTCTCTTTTCTCAGTGTGACCACACTAGTAGCATTTCTGCCTTGCTTGGGGTAAAATTATTTTTTTAAAAAATACCAAAAAAAACATGTTTGTATTTCAGTTGTGACTGTTAGAAATTCTTAAGTAATGTGATTTTTTATTTGGTATAATTCATTATTTGTGATTCTGTAATCCCAGTTCACAAGGTTCAAAGAAATCTGGTCCTATGGGCTTCATTCACACAAAGTAATTTTTAACGACTGGTTTGAGAAAAGCATTGTATACAGCTGACTGTTTATATATTTCTGAATGTTTTTGGCATCATCTATGACATACATATGAAAATCTTGATATGGTGAGACTATTTAGAAACATCACACAAGTTTCTATATTTGTCTATACTTCTAAGATGAGGTAGTATTTACACTAATTACATTGCTTGGACTATTATACTCATCTTTACTGCCATTTTTATGATGTTTCAGCCATTGTACACACTGGCCTTCAGGTGCTAGAAATTTTGAACTGAACCCATTATTATATATTTATTATATAATATATTATTTTCATTCCTTGTGCAAAGCCACTTCTAGTAGTCATGAGTTATCTCTCTTTAACTTAATTCTCTGAGTTATTTGTTCACTACTGCTGTAGCCTGGTATTGAACTCACAACTCTTTGGGTCAAGTTAATGGAACTAACCAACATCTATATCACTGGGCCATTTGTCCATGTGTGAACAAATAACTTAGATATATATTTAATCAATTCCTAAACAGGAAATTATCAATTCCTTAACAGGAAATAAAGGATAACTAATCTACTCCTGTTGAAAAAAATATTAAAGAATCCCTAAAAATCCCTAAAAATAAGGTACTACTGAATCATAGGGATGAATTACTGGTTTTATGTAAACATCAAAAATATTTTTTCTCGAAAATTTATTTAATTACAATTGTTCATTTATAACATATACTCCAATATAACTTAAAAACTAAAAATTATTTTACTAAAATAAATGACTGACACACTACTTATTTGGTTTTCTTAACTACAATATACTTTCATCATCATCATCATTTATCCATCACACCCAGATTGTGCATAGGACAGCAACTTTTTGTTGCTGTTTCTGTAACAAACTGTTTTTTACAGGGCAGGATTGTTAGCCCTGCACCCAACCCCCAAACCTGGAGGAACAGTGGACCATTCTTGATCCTTACGTTTACAGCACCTGGTATTCTCAAATGGTCACCCATTTTAAGTACTGACCAGGCTCAATGTTGCTTAACTTCAGTGATCGGACGGAAACCGATGTATTCAACATGATATAGCTGTAGACACACAATATACTTTAGTATACCATAATTATTTAACTCTAATTCTAACATAAACAATCCAGCCCTTTTAACTCATGAGGTAGTACAAAACCAAATTGAAAAAAAAAAGAAAGTAAAATCAAACCTGCTGTTAAAATTATTGTCTACCCATTTAAATAATGTATGGTTCTACTATGTATCTTACCTAGACAAAATTAAATAGTCTGTTTCCTTTTGCAATCCTAATCTTTAACTTCATAGTTCAACCTAATCCTCATTTTTGATTGAACACTGTTGACACACCTATAAGCATATTCTCTAGCTAACACTCCTTAATTTTCTAAATAACCATGAATTCATCTTATATTTTCTAAATAAATCATTTATTTTAAAATATCAGAAATATTGTTCTGAAACATGAAAATTTTTGTGTAGTGATATAATGCTTTTATAAACCATTCTAATAACAAAATTTCTGCGGATGACTATATATATATATATATATATATATATATATATATATGTGTATATTAGAATAATCCAGAATCTATATTAGCAGCAAACCACATATAGATAGAAGACAAATTTAGTAAATATACCTAAACAGAAAGATGTGTAAGACAAGGATATACCTTCTCACTTGACTTATTCAAACTATAGAGAGAGGTGATTTTGAGAGGATTCATCATTGATGGCTGCCATATTAATGACACAACATATGCAGATGACACATTGCTGAGAGCAGACACAGAAAGGAAACTACAAGGACTCCCACAGAAGGTAGTGAAGGAAAGTGAGATGAAAGGATTAAATATTGATTGCAAGAAGACAGAATATATTGTTGTGAGAAAAAGGAATTCATACTTGGTGGCCATAATATTAACATCAGATATGCAGATGACAAAGTGTTGATAGCAGACATAGAAAGAGAACTACAAGAACTCTTGCAGAAGGTAATGAAGGAAAGCAAGGACTCATTATCCTTTGCAAGATGGAATACATAGTTGTGAGCAAAAGGAATTCATTCTTGGTCGCCGTAATCTTAACAACATCAAATATGCAGAGGACACAATGTTGAGAGTAGGCAAAGGAAGGAAACTACAAGAACTCCCACAGAAGATAGTGAAGGAAAGTGAGATGAAAGGACTAAACATTGATTGCAAGGAGACAGAATAAATGGTTGTTAGCAAATGAACAGCCCAACATATAGAGACATTTAGCGCTGATGAATCATTTACCATAGGGATTCTGTTGATTTGTTCTTGTGTTGTATACCCTAGATACCAAGATCAAAAGTAACGAAAATTAAACTGCAACTAAAACAACATATATGTTGTATACCCTTTAAATGAAATAGCGGTTATTAATTTGATGATAGGGTCTCAAAATTTATCAACTCTCTTATAAATCGCTTGCCTATTTCATGCTGACAAAATGACAATTCTCACTTAGTAAAATGTCAACCATAACACATATATATAAATAAAGGCATACAACATTTTTTTTATTCTTCAAGTGATGTGGTGTAAAATAGTAGATGGGGTTGAAGTTGTCAGCGCGCACATATCGAGCCAGCTAGAGGCCACGTTTGTCCATGGTTTTCCCTGTGTCTTTCTTGGTCTGTGTTCCAATCAAAAATTCTTGTGGACTGGCTCTCTTTCTACTCCTGATCCATCTCTTATATAATTGGCTACATCATCTCTTAGCACATTTCAAAGCCCACATTATCTAATCTACACTGGTTTCAAAACAATCAAATATTTTCCTGACACAAGAAATTTTGCCGGCATTCTTAACTATGATAACAATCAAATATTTATCAAAACAATGCCTATTTTTCTTTTGCTAGCCAGTTTGCACATTTTTACTGCTTCATAAAAACACTTCTTGGCAAAATTATACACCTGCTCAGATAATATACAACACTTGAGTCTCTCTCTCCATCAGAAACCAAAGCTTCAAATTATTATTATTATTATTATTATTATTATTATTATTATTATTATTATTATTATTTCTTATTATTGTTAGTAGCTTAAAATAATACTATCAGCTATTATTAGTATATTTATGTGTTGGCTAGATTAGCAATGCTGCAAAATACATTATGTTAACTTCTTACTACTATTTGATTGTTCTGACATATAAGCCTTTTAATATATTTTTTATTTATTATATCAATACATTTTATATTATGTGGGATCAGTTTATTACTTAGTAACTATATATAACCAATCTCTCATTTTATATCCATTAGAATTTTATATTAATACTAGTTTACCTAGGCCATGAAAATTGACAACTTATTTTAGATTATTTTGATTTGTACATTTTGACAAATGAACCTTTGAATATTTTCAGTTATTACATATACTAGTTATCAGGGATCAGTTCATTACTTAATAGCAATATAAAAAGTACCCCTCACTTTATGTCCATTAGACTCTTGTTTTAATACCAGTTTAAGTCTTCCATAAAAAGACAGTCTATTTTGTTAAGTTCTTTAGTCAGTTAAGTGCCATACATGAAACACGCTTAGGTGATCATGTCTCGAAAGGGCAGAAGATCATCCTACAGTAGGTTGATATTGCTTTCTGCTATAGAACCCAATTTGTTCTATTATTTAACCCATAACTGGGGGGAAGAGATGGATTAATACCTTTTCCAAGGGTATTTGAGTGTAAGTGAATGCAATGAATTCAACTGGAATTTGAACTCAGCTCCTCGATTTCTCATTCCGAGCTGATATCCACTGCACCACAATGCACATCCTAAATTAAGTTAAGTTAAATTAGTTAAGTTCTTACTATTATTAAAATGTTTTCATGTGTAAATTTTTCTAATTGCTACATTAATAATAATAATAATATATATATATATATATATATATATATGTGTTGGCTCTAGGTTAGATTTATTCTTATTTGTTTGCTCTACTGTTGTATTGAGTGCTTTAGTTTTAGGGTTCTCGTTTCAGTTTTTTTTTCTTTCAAACGAGTACTTTGACATATGTTCAGGTGCTTAGTTTGTTTCTTTTTTTATTTTCATTTTTTCCCCTCCAAGTTTACACTCGGTGGGTTTTTTCGAGACAGATATAAAGTAATTATTAATATAATTATTAATATTATTATTATATATATATATATATATATATATATATATATATTATTAATATGAAATGTGTGTGTGTGTATATATATATATATATATATATATATATATAAAATAAACTATTCCATTAATTTCGACATATGAGGATATGACAAGCTCATTGTGTTTTATGTCTGAGTCACATGTACCACTTCTGTCCCGCTAGTGACCTGCATAGAATCCTCATATTGTGCCATAGTGAAGATCTTGGGACATAGCCACAGGAATATTTACTGACATTTTTTGCTCTTGTCTTTCATCTCTTATCCAGTCACAATGACTGATTTTGAAATTTTATATATCACTCTGACACAAATATCTCAAGTTATTTCTATCCAGAGCAAATTGCTTGAAGTTAGATACATTGACAGTTGAAATGTTACACTTTAACTTGTCGTTATAACTGAACCACAGCCGTCCAACAATCCTTTGTCAAGGTGACCATACATGAGAACCTTATATATATATATATATATATATATATATATATATATTTTTTTTTAATCATTTCACCCCAAGCAAGGCATTCCACTGCCACTATTGCACTTGGGGATACATAGGGGGAGGTAAATAGGAAGAGTGGTTAGATATAGGAAATGTCAGAAGTGGGGGTGATAGATAGTTGGGTGGGTGGGAAGAGTGTTTGAAAGAATGGAAGTTAGTTTGTTAGGAGATGTCTATTGACCTTACATTTAAAGTCCTGGAGATTGTAGCCATCGGAGAAGCAGTCATGTGGAAGAGAATTCCACAGTCGGGAAGTGCGAGAAAAGAAACTGTTGGAGTAGAAGTTGAGGTTGCATTTTATTGGTTTCACTGTAAAAGGTTGGGATCTAGTTGCTAATCTAGTATCTCGTGCAAATTCGAACCTAGGGGGCACCAGTGATCTAAGTTCATCGGAGCAGAAGCTGTGGAAGTATTTATAGAAGAGACACAGGGAAGCCACGTCGCACCGGTGAGAGAGAGACTGCAGGCGGTCTGCTAAGTCGGTATCGATCAAATTACAGACCCTCCGCTGTACCTTGTCTAGAAGCCCAAGGAGAATAGCAGGGGCACCCGACCAGATATGACAACAGTATTCAATGCATGGGCGGATGGTAGATTTATAAATGTGCAGGATAGATTCAGACGGAAAAAAACCTTTGGGCCCTGCACAGAGAACCAACTTTCGTAGCAGCGGATTTAGCAATGGATTTGATATAGTCATTCCACTTGAGGTCCACTGAAAGTGTGAGACCAAGGAGGCGTAGTGTTTTACTCTCTGGGAGGCAAGCCTGGTCCATGCTAATAGGAGGTAGGTGCCATTGTCTATGATGATTAATTGATAGTAGCTTCGTTTTAGAAGCATTAAAATTGACGAGCCATTTCTTACCCCAGTCCACTACGGATTGGAGGTCCTTTCCAAGCTCGGCTGCAAGGTTAGCTTTGTCACTCGCACCAGATTTTTGGTCAAGGTGAGAATAAACTGTGGTATCATCGGTGTACATACCTACTTGGGATCTTATGGTATCAGGGAGATCATTAATGTAGATCACAAAGAGGGTAGGACCTAGGATAGAGCCTTGAGGGACACCTGCATTCGTATGGTAATTCTGGGAGGCATGTCTGTTGAATACCACTTTCAATGTGCGGTTAGATAGGAATGACTGGATTAGTTCAAACAATTGTCCAGCTATACCATAGCTCTGCAGTTTGCATAGAAGGCCAGAATGCCAAACTCTGTCGAATGCTTTAGAGATCTCAAAGGCAACGGTTCGAGCTTCACCATTCCTATTGAGTGCCTGATATATGTACTCAGTGATGGTTGTTAGCATATCAGCAGTAGACCTGGTGAAGCGGAAGCCATACTGTTTGTCTGAGAGGATCCCATGGGCTGTGAGATGCTGAACGACCTCGGTGTTGATAATGGCTTTGAACACTTTGCCAGAGATCGGAAGAAAGCTGATAGGTCAGTAATTTGCGGGGTCCGAGGGTTTTCCAGTGTTTTTAAATATAGGAACTACAGAGGAAGATTTCCAACAGGCAGGAAAGCAGGAAGCAGATAGGCAGGAGTTGTAGAGCTTAGAAAGTACGGGGGCACATTTCTTTAAGACTATGATGAACATCCCCTCCGCTCACTTTGTGAGGGTCAAATACACTACGAGTAAAAAGCTCAGGAAATTTTACTTTTTTTTTCTTTATCATTTCACCCCATGCAAGGTGGTAATGCCACTGATGCGCAGAGGGCTACATGAGAGTAAAAGATTAGATAGAAGGAGAGTAAAGAGAAAGACAAACCAGTTACAGCGAGTATCAGAGAAAGGAGCAAGAGAAGGATGGGAACACAGGTGTAATGACAGTTGCAAAGTTGGAGGGAAAAGGAAAAGATATACAGGGTGATGTAAAAAGATCTAGAGTCAAGTGGTTAAGAGATGGGTATTGACATTGCATTTAAATTCCTGGAGGTTGTTGTAGCTGTCAGGGAAGCAAGAATATGGAAGAGAGTTCCACAGGTAGGATATGCGTGAAAAGCGGCTGCTGAAGTAGAATTGTTGTCTGCATTTGTTTGATCTAACTGTGAATGGGTGGGACTCAGTTGCCATCCTAGTTGAATGAGTAAACTGTGGCAGGGGCACCAGTGACTTAAGTTCATTGGAGAAGAAGCCATGAAAATATTTATAGAACAGACAGAGGGAAGCCACATCCTGTCGGTGAGAAAGCGACTGACCATATATGACAGCAGTATTCTATGCATGACTTCTAAAAATAATTAGTTCATGTACAACTAGTATCTACTGTCTCCTTAAGCTTGTATACAGTGATTTTACAGACCTGAAGTCCTTAAAAAATATAGTATTAAATATATATAAATAATACGCGGCTGACCATATATGACAGCAGTATTCTATGCATGACTTCTAAAAATGATTAGTTCATGTACAACTAGTGTCTTCTGTCTCCTTAAGTTTGTATACAGTGATTTTACAGACCTGAAATCCATAATAAATTTAGTTCATGTTTTTTTTCATAATATCTGCTCTTTTTAAAAGAACCTTGTGTATAAGAACATATATCTGTATATAGGAGTATGTTGGAAAATTATACGTGAGGCTGCAGGAAGTGAAGGACTGTTACTTGTGAGGTCAGTTAGCCTTGTTATGCCGCATTCACATATATACAGGAAAGCTCTTCAAATGAGATTTAAATAAGCCTTAGCCTCTGGTGGTCAGTTGTGCTCTTGTCAAATGTCTGGTTTTCAAACACCAGCAATGTGTGTATGCATTTACGGGGACATTCTGTCAATCGTGCTGATGAACCATTTAACTTAGGACTGAAACATGACATTAAGCTTCTTATATAGCAGCTGTAGCAGTTTTCAAATAAAAAAAATTCCTGTGATCTGATTTTCCAATTTATTCACTTGTTATTACTGAATAATGATTCAAATATACAATAAAAGCAAATATCAAACTATTATTTATTGTGTTTCTATTTTCAGCTACTAATCATGTGGTAGATGCACATTTTTTTTATAAGCAACTCATTTCATAGTAACAGCACCAAATTTTACTAAATCTTAAACAACTCGACTACTAATACTAGAGTGACTTCAGTCAGTTAAGTACAATACAGGATACATGCTTGGGTGATCATGTCTCGAAAAAGACATGACTGACTGGGCAGAAGATTTTCCTGCAGTAGGTTGCCATTACTTTTGGTGGTAAGCTGATTGCCTTGGATGGCATTGTAGCTCATAGCTTGAGGGAAGAAATGGATTGATACATTTACCAAAGGTATTTGTGCATAAGTGAGTGCAATGAATTTAACTGGAATTTGAACCCAGCTCTCCAATTTCTCATTCCGAGCTAATATCCACTGCACCACATTTAAGCAGCTAAAAAAAAAACAAAAATAAAATTAAGCAAATTAAACAAAGAGTAACTAAATACATCAATTTATATTGTATTTACTAATTCTACCATTTTATTTAAATTGGTGACTTTAAATGTTATATGTATATAGTGACAGTAAACAATCTATGTTAAGAAAACTTTCCTTGGTAAATAATCTAAGTGGATCCTAGTAATATAATATTAAAAATTATAAAATATTAAAAATGATCCACAAAATGGGTTCAATGTATTTAATTACAGAGCAAATATTTATTAAACAATAAATTTTGAATCACCTCATCTGGAGAATAGTCTATTTCGGCAGACGAAAATGTCAGTTGTCTGTCTTGTCAACCCCGCCGTGTGGACTGAGTTTGTGTTGGAAATACAATTTCATCAGATGGAAGGCACAAGACAAGGGTTAGAGGAGGGTGTACAGTTTCATCAGATGAAAACTGTCTTTCATCTCATGCCTTTCATTTGATGAAAGCACTAACTTGAGCAAATATTCTTGATCAAAGGCAACAAGAAAATTTGCTAAAATCTTAAGTTCATAAAAAAATCAATAATTATATGATCAAATACATTAGATTCATGCCTTTTTCTACAAAATAGTTGATGCAGGATTGGAATTATTCTATTAATGCTACCTAAGAAAACTGATCCTATTGTATAGTTTTAAATTAATATCAATTTTTTATGTCTGATCCATACTGGATATTGTTTGTTTGTTTACTGGCATATCAGCACCTTATGGGTCATTTAATGCCAAATTTAAATTTTTTGGGAGAATTAATAATTTCTTTTACAAAAATATATTGCTAGTAATTTTTTACTGTGTATTGCTGATATTTTTGCTATAAAAATGAATTTTTATACTTTCATAGTGTTTTGTTTTTGTTTAGGGCTTCACTATTTTACCATAGCTGGGACCCAAACATAAAATTCTACTGGCAAATATACAGTTTTCAAGTATTCTTTTATTCAAATACTAAATCCCAACCTTGTGATAAATTTGGTGCAAGTGGGTGTGTGGATAAATGACCAAATACTAGACTATATCCAAATGTTGGTCTTTTAAGTCAGTGAATTTCAACCTTTTTTTCATGCATGGACCACTTTTACTCTTGATTTTTTTTGGTGAACCCCCATAACCATTTGATGAAAAAAAAAGCTCATTTTATTTCTTACTATTTTTTAAGTGTAGCAATTGTATTATAAAATTAATAAATACATATGCTTTAATTTGAAGTAAAACTAATTTAATGAAAATAAACTTGTAGTTAACAGCTATGGAATATCTATGTACACTACTAAAATAACTCATAATAAAACGTTTTAAGCTATGTGAATAATTAATAAATTAAAAAAATAATGCAGATTTATTCAATGAGATCCCTGCAGTTGATGCTGATCTGCAAGTGTTTTTTTATATTCAGCTCCATCAATGTCAATGATCATCGAAGATCACCCATTTTCACAATGTAAAGTCTATTACTTAATATTAATTAATTTATATTAATATTTTATTTTATTAATATATTATTATTTATTATTAATATATTAAACTAATTTGTATAATAAATTATAATCTTTATGTAATTTTCATATATATATATATATATATATATATATATATTCTCTATTTTCTTTTTTGAAAAACTTTAAACACCGGTCATATTTCCGTAATAAATTTATTTCAGTCAATAATTGTTGTTGCCAACAATCACCGACTTCATCAGACGGTAAGTCCTATCCGACTTGTTTCATGTCGTATTACTACGAAATGAAAGTTCAGTCAAGGCCAGGCGGAGGGGGAGGCAACATGGGATGCCCACTATATATATATATATATATATATATATATTTTATCCTTCCTTTATAAATCCTTCTCAGTTTTATTCAACTTTTACAATTAAAACATCTGGTAGAGCAAAATAGATACTAATTTTACTTGATCTCATTTTCTGCTAATTTTAGCTATGTTTTTATATTTCTAATATTTTAATATGGTGTAGATTACTGTAGAAATTCCAATTCTCAATTGTAACAACCATTCTGAAGTGAAGTGAAATCTTCACTCAGTTAAGCACGTGATACATGCTTGGGTAATCATGTCTCCTTTGATTTCTGAGTGACCAGGCAGAAGATTATTCCACAATAGTTTGCCATTTTTTTCTGTGCTAGAATGGCTGCCAACCAAGGCTATAGAAACCAATCTGTCTTTCTATTCAACCCATAGCTGGAGGGAGAAAATATGGATTAATACATTTCACAAGGGTATTTGCACTTAAGTTAATGCAATGAATTCAACTAGAATTCAAACTCAGCTCTGTAATTTCTCATTCTGATTCTATCCATTGCACCACAAAAAAGCTTATGAATATGATCTTTATTTGATCTCTATAAGGTTGTACTTGTAACTTGCATCATTTATGACCTCTACTGGCTTAGTAGCATTGCTCTTCCTTGCATGAGAAGAACAGTCCACTTCCAACTCAAGAAGTTCAAGTAGAAAACTGACCCTTGTCATCCACTCCACAGCACTGAACCAATGACAAAGAGGCTTAAGCCAAGACACAGCTTTTGACACTGGTAGAACAACATTAGTTCCTAGTCATCATTTAACTCTGTGGTACAGCCATTTTAACAACATGGGGTACAGGCTCTCTCTCAGCCCTACAGAATCCGTCCCCCTGGTTCCAGTGATGTCTGGTCTTTCTGGTTCTGGCTAAATCCTCTCCATACAACTGTTGGTTGCTGTAGAGCCCACCATCAGAAATGGTGATTTGTCACTGATGTTGATCCCAACTGACAATGTGGGCAATCACAAACTATAGAATATCTTCTAGTTTACCCCAATCTTGAAGATCCCTCTCACTCAATGACCTTGAAATCAAAGATCCCCAGGTAAGGTTCTGTGCAACACTGAATGGGTGTGGTGTAGCAACTTGATAAGAAGGCATCATTTACTCTGATTAAAGAGTTTCTTATTTTATCACTATTTCTGTTTTTTATATAAGTTTGATAAAGACTGATGGTTAAAAAAAAATCATGTTTAAGCCTTTCAAAATCACTTAAACTTTCCCTGTCTTCACAAGCTTTTTGGCAATACTGTGAGTTCCGTGATACAATTGATCTTCAGACTCCAGCATCTGAAAATCAATTTTATTATAATATAAGAACTTGAAACCCAGGATTTTAAATGTTTTTAAAACCGATTTTAAAATCCATTAGTCTATACCTGAAGTTGTAATGGCTCTATTTCTTGAGGATTTTGAAAAATAATGTTTAGTTGTACCCATTATCATTATTTGAAATACAAATATATATATATATATATATATATATATATATATACTTGTGTGTGTGTGTGTGTGTGTGTCTGCCTGCCTTTTTTTGTGTCTGTGTGTATATGATATGTATATGATAAAAATATAGTATTATGGTATGCTATATTTATGAGTAAAAGTGCTCAGTATAAGGGATAGAGTGTATGTAAATATAAAATGGGCACTGAGCTCAACACTAACTGGTGACAGTCTGCTTCAGGCTGGAAGATTGCATTCAAGTATGAAATAGACTTTTGCCTGTTGGTATCCACTTTATATATATATATATATATATATATATATATATATTAAACCTATATATAATATGTAAATATATATATATATATATATATATATATATATATATATATATATATATATTTACATACACCTTATCGCTGATACTAAGCACTTTAATCCATAAATGTGGCATACCTTAAACCTATATATATATATCTGTGTGTGTGTGTGTGTGTGTGTGTGTGTGTGTGTGTGTGTGTGTGTGTGTGTACATATGTGTATGTGTGTATATATTAAATTCCCCCCACTTTTTTTTATATAAACTTCCTGTATATGGATATGTTTTTGAGTATCCTTCTGGTATATGAATTTTTGTACCATATTTGAAATAAATAATTTTTGTTTTTGATCATTGCTGAAGAAGTGAGATTTTTCTCACTGAAATAGCTATTCAACGTATGCAGAACTCGGAGATTTATTTGATATAATGTATATATATATATATATATATATATAGGTTTAATGTGTTGTTTTCCAAGATTATGCACATTATTTACAAAGACTACCTGCCTTGAAAAAATATTTTCTAAAAGCTGAGTAAAGTATTGAGACACAGAAAAATTTTGTTATACAATATCTGTTCTCCCATATGTCAGTGAATACTGGACAATCTCATCAAAGAAGGTGAGACTCAAAGTAACAGAAATGGGGCTCTACAGAAGGATGGTAAGGATACCATTGACCGAGCATGAAAGCAATGACAAGGTTTTGGAGAGAATGGGAATAAAAAGGATATATAGTTAACATCAGGAATAGATGAAGTTTCTGGGACATGTAAAGTGCAAGTAGAGCTTGGAGAATCTGATACTCACAGGACAGATAGAGGAAAGGAGAGACATGGGAAAACTGCATATGAAATACTTGATGGGCTTAAACAAATGGTTAGCAGATGGGAGAAATAATGAGACAAAGAGTATTATGAGCTACAAAGGACAGGAATATGTTGAGAGTCATGATTGCCTACAGCCTGAAGGGACACATCACATAAAAGAAAATGGGTAGCTTGTTACCATCTTTGTTATTATTATTATTATTATTATTATTATTATTATTATTATGTCATTTTCATCATAATTTGATTTCTGCTATAGTCACACTTCCTACCAAGCCTGCGGAAAGACCCAAGGCAGGCCATGGTGTGTTGTTATGGCTACCTCTCATGTTTTTTCTATCTCCCATAACATCCTTAGTGTTACATAGACAAAGTTCTCCTTAGTGTGTGGTCTGTACTTAACAAGACAATTTTTTGTATATCTCTTAAGCTGGGGTTTCCAGGGATTCTTTCAATGTGTTGTTTTGTTCCATTTTTTTATCATTCTGAGTGCACCTACTATTACTGGTACTATTCTTGTTTTCAATTTCAACATTTTTTCTATTTCAATTTCTAGTTCTTTATATTTTGATCGTATTTCCAATTCCTCGGTTGCTATGTTACAATCTGCTGGACAATATTATTATTATTATTATTATTATTATTATTATTATTATTATTATTATTATCTAATAATTATTATTATTATTATTCAAATTATTGCAATTTTTTTCTTTATATAAAGAACAAAATTTGCAATAAGCTCATTTGGAAGATAAGTTGATGCCACTAGATACTTTACCTTCCAGTCTTGGGTCCCTTAACCACTATGCTTACCACATTGCGAGTTTAATTTACTGGTATCCTCAAATAAACACTTTTCAGGTTGGCTTCTGACCCAATTTGTGCCAAGTCATTCTCTGCCTTTTGCCTATGGTGCTAGTGAGCATGCTATCTCTCAAATCAGAAATCCAATCAAGAAATTGTTTTTCCATAGATTCTTTTCTGAAAATGGGATGAAGCACTTGGTTTGTTGCTTGAGCAGAATATGATTCATGTTTGTTGTATTATGTGACCTGGAGTGGCAGGCAGAGGAAGGAATAAAAGGTGAGAGGAGGAAAAAGTTCAGATTAGGCTTGCACTGAGTAATAAAAGAGAGTGAAAATTAGAGGAGAGGGTTGAGGTTAGGGTTCATTCATATCAGACTTATATATTTACTTATTGGAAATAAGGGTTTGTTATTTTTTTTATTCTTGCTTGTGATTTTCTTTCCTACCAACCAATCTGACCATCATTATTTTTTCTTCTTTTTTTCTCCTCTAATTTGTTATTTTCCGCTGGTGTAAAAGCAATCACATTTTATTGCCCAGTATAGAAATAGAATTCTTATTTCCATTTTTTTATTAACACTGTGAAGGATGACAAGCATTTACATTGTTGTGGACATTGCCAAAGAGTCATAGACTTGCTTCATCTGTAATAGACATAAAGTGCACAGACCATTTTATATTCAAGACGCTAGAACCATCAAAACAGGACAAAATGTAATAACATAAAAGTAACTGAAATTAAATATTATATATATATATATATATATATATATATATATATATATATATATATATATAAGAAAAAATATATTTATAGAAGAAAAAATAGAGTTTTGACATCTATATTAGTCACGTAGTTTCATCTCATCTTCCATGTAAAAACAAATCTTCTGTACTGACATTTTTATTGTAGGAATATAATATTACATTTGGATCAATTGCAAACATAACTGTTTTTTGGCATCTTTTTATAAATAAATAAGAGTTCATTATATTTGGATTGCAGTTATTCATTTATACAAGTTTGATTAAATTCCAACAAAAGATCTTTGTTAATTTTTATTTTTTTCAATATTCTTCACTATTTTCTTGATATCAGGTTCATATTTGGAAATATATTTTCACACTTCTGATTATAGTGTGTTGTATCTCTACTAGCTTTTGTCAGTGGTCAATTATGAAACCTCACAAATTCATTATACTTTTGGCATAAATCATCATAAGTTTCTCATTTTAATAGTTTTGGTATGTTTGTTTTGAAATTAATTATATTAACAAACTCTACATACAAGTAAAGAAAACTGAGGACAATTAACATATCAGCTACCAACCATGCGATAACTCTAGATTAACAGATTTTCTATGATGCCCACTACAAATTATTTTGTGCTTGACATCAGCAGGCACCCTATGGCTTTATTCAAGGTGATATTTTTAGTGTGAAAACAATGTTAAAACTTCAGTTGAAGCTATAAATCAACATGAAATTTTTTATTGCCTAAGTCATCCATTATGAAGTTAGTATCTAAAGTATGATTTTTTTTTAATTGTTAAAATTTTAAATTCTAAGTGTTAAAAACTAAAATAGGTAGAAATAACCAAACATAGAAAAATATATTTACAAATATGATTCTGAAATAAAGAAAACTAACCAGGAACACTAAGAAAATAAATTTTAAAAATTAAATAACCAACTTTTATTGATTGACTGATTCATTTTTACAACTTATCAACCTTTTGCAGGTTATTTAAAGCCAGAAAATATTTTTAGATTGTAAGATTTTTTTTAGATAATAATGATTAAGTGACACAAGTTGTACTCATTAACCCATAGCTGGGGGAGTGGGGGAGTGAAAGAGGCAGATTCATTCTTAATCAGAATTTGATAAACAAACAAGAAATTATAAAGTGAATATAAAGTGGAGGATCAATTCTATATTACAATCACTATATAAACTGATCCCTCACTTTGTAACTAAAGTAGTTACTAAACATTTATATTCCAGAGAATGGATATAAATCTAAAAGACATGGCTGGGTAGCTAATCAGTATTTGATTGATTCATTCATTCATTTTCTACAGCTTATCACCTTCTTGCAGGTTATTTAAAGCCAGAAAATATTTTTAGGTTCTAAGAATTTTTTTGAGATATTAATTATTTAGTGATATCAGTCTTAGTAATTAACACATAGCTAGGGGAAGAAGAGGTGGATCTATACCTTTCACAAGCATATTTGCATGTAAGTGCATATACTGAACCAAACTAGAATTGGAACTTGGCTCTCTGATTAACAATTCCAAGCCACTGCCAAATACACCCACAGCATATTCAAGCTGACAGTATCTAATATTCCTAAGTAGTCACCTAACTAGGTACTGACCAAGTTTGACATTGCTTAACTAAATCTGTTTAAATGAAGAACTAAAAGAAATATTCTTTTGTCTGCACTGAGAAAGTATTTTAAGTATATGACTACAGGCTTTTTCTTCAGATTGACAGTTATTTTTTCTTTTTTTAGTTACTCAATATCTGAACTGTTGTAGAAAGAGTCATTCAGGTAACATAGAACTGTGCAAGATGAAGTGATTCAACTCTTATATATTCCGATATACCTGATCAGATTAATTCCTGCAGATATAATAATGAAGAAAATTAAATTCTGATTTATAAGGTTGATCTAAAAGCAATGCTTCCTATTTAATTCTATGGGAATTACAACAGATACAATAAAACTGTTGGGTATGCTAGATTTTCTTCACCTGGTATTTCCTAGTGGCTATCCATGTAGCTATTGTCCAGTTTCGACATTGCTTAATCAATCTTCTATAAATGAAAAACTAAAAGAAATATACTTTTGTTTGCACTACATCTAGATTTTTTGAGTGATTATTTGTCATGAAAAAAAAAGATTGAGAAAACATTTTAAGTACATCATTATGGGCTTTGTAATCAGATGTACATTGTGGTGCAATGGATATCAGCTCAGAACCAGAAATTGGGGAGCCAAGTTCGAATTCCAGTTAAATTACTTGCATTCCTTTACGTACAAATACTCTTGGGAAAAGTATTAACCCAGTTAATCCAGCACTCTTTTCTTTGTTTCTATTGAGATCCTCCTCTCAGGTAAGCTTTTGAAATGCATCTTTGGCCATGCCAATGTGTCTTTGGTTCTGAATGTTGCATTTTTCATCCTCTGTCAGAATATTTACCAGGTATTTAAATTTTTCTACTATTTTATTTTAGTTTCTCCAGCCTGTAATTGGCATTTCAGGGTCTTCTTTTTTTTTTGCTGATGACCATATATTCAGTTTTCTTGAAGTTTATGCTCAGTTCTTTCTTCATGCTTTCTCTTTCTACCTTCTGTAGGAGGTCCTCAATTTTTTTTCCATGACTGCTATCAGAATTTTGTTATACATTGTTGAAATTGTGGCTGCCAATGACAAATCATGGCAAGGAGTTTATTTCTTTCAAAATATTTTTGCCGTATAAGATCCAGTAAGAAAACACATCTTTGTCTTACACTTCTTTCTATTTTTGCATACCTGCTGAATTAATTTTCTATCCATACACAAGTGGTTTGCTGCCAATATAGCTTCTTGATTATTCTTATGTTTTTTCCAGAAATGTCAAGGTTGCTGAGCATCTTGAACAGGTCTTTGTAGCATACTTTGTAAAATGCCTTTCAAGGTTAGAGAATCCAACAGACATGCTTCTTTCAAGAATATTAGTGCAAAACTGAACATATTGGGCTAGATCAGAATTTAAACTCAGTTCTCTGATTCCTCTATTAGAATACCAGTATATAAAAAATAATGATACCTGTGAAATAATTTTATATAGCATATTTCATTTTATACAGTATATTACATATTAGTATTTATTACATTTCTTTTTCTCTCTCAACATTGATATGACTTTCTTTTCAGTTTCTGTAACAAACACATGCAAATGATATTTGATTTTGAAACACATAAGAGATGAGCATGACTGCAGATCCCACTCTAAATTTTAAATTGAACTGGAAATTGATTTATTCTATAAATTAAAGGCTTTTCACGATATTTCCCTAAAAATAAGTTAGGTAAGTTCTACAATAGGCACTGCAGAGAGAAATAATCAATTAAACTATTTATATTGTTTTGAACTGTTGTCCTAATTTTCATTGTTGTTGTACACTCTGACCTGGAAGAACACATGAATAAAATTTTTGTGAATCAAGTGACTTGACCCTACGAATTGTGAGTTCAATACCTGGCTACAGCAGTAGTGAACATAAAACTTAGTTGAATTAAAAGGAGATAACTAATACTGTAACATATAGAAGAGGCTTTGCACATGGAACTAATTACCCCAGTAGAATAAAATAAAGGGTTCAGTTTTAAAACCAATCACCCGAAAAAGGCCAGAGTATACAATGGCTGAAATCTTGTGAATATGGCAACAAAGATGAGGACATCAATGCCATCCATTTGCTCAAGCCTATCAAATATGTCTTGTGCAGCTTTCCCCTGTCTTTTTTTCCTTCTATCCATCCTGTGAGTATTAGATTCTACAGGTCCTCTTTCCAAACAATGTAAATAGTGTAAATAATTATAATGCTTTATCTCAGGTGCCTCTGCTATTCACCTTGGGCTTTTTGACAAAATCCAACAGAGAATCTGCAACAGGATTGATCCCAACCTGTTAGCTCAGCTCCTGTCACTTTCTCATCGATGTAATGTGGCTTCCCTCTGTCTCTTCTACAAATACTTTCATGGCTTCTGCTCTGATGAGCTTATCTCCCTGGTGCCCCTATGCATGAATTTACTCGAACTACTAGACTAGCAACTAGGTATCATCCTTTTATAGTAAAACCAATAAAATATAATTGTCACTTCTACTCTGTCAGCTTCTTTTCTCTAACTTCCCACCTGTGAAATTCCCTTCCATATACTTGCTTCCCTGACAGCTACAATCTTCAAGAATTTAAATGTAAGGTCAATTGCCATCTCTTATATCCTTGACTCACATTCTTTCCCTGAAAACCTTTGTATCATGTTCTTTTTCCTGTACACTTTACTCTCATGCAGCTCTCTTCACACCAGCATTCTCATCCTTCTCTTACCCATTTCCTGACACCCCCTATAACTTATTCCTCTTTCTCATTACTCTCCTGCACACCAGTGGCAGTACTGCCCTGCTTGGGGTGAAATGATTATAAAAACAAAATAAAAAAATACTATTAGATGCCATATTTGCTGAGCTTCTTTTTTTTTTAATCATATCACCCCAAGCAAGGCGAAAATGCCACTGATGCGCAGGGGGCTACGTAAGAGTGAAAAGACTGGAAAAGAGAAAAACCGGAAACCACATCCTAAACAGGAAACAAGGGATGAGCCTCTTCACCTGTTCAATAGACAGTGTGGAGTGTGAACCATGTGATAGCTTAGTCTATCTACTCTAATTAAACTTTTGGGATCTTAAAGTATTTCTTGGTTTTGTTTGGTTAGTTTTGTTTTATGGCATATCAACCTCAATGGGATATTTAATGTTGATAAGATTTTTACAATAGATTTGTATGAAGAGAATATATATTCTATGTAAGAAATGTAACAAATGTGCTTTTATAAAGTGCGTTTTGTTGAGAGTCAGATGTCCTGCTGGTATGTATTTTTTCCTTCAAAAATATATTGCTTGTAATGTTTTTTTCTTCAAAAATGTTACACATCCCCAAAGAGAAATCCAATCATTATATTGATGGTGAGTGAATACAGATTATTTTCAAAAATTAAAATAATTGTTTGGGGTTTAGAAAGTATGAAGAAAGTCTGTATGGGTGTCAGGCAGATATTTGGGTTTAGTGAGAAAGGAAGTAACATTCTGAAAAGAATATTTACATATTAACAGAGAAGTTGGAAAGCGAGTTGCCATCACAAAAGAATAAAGGAAATTTTTTTCGAGGTTTCAATCAATCCCATCTTTTAAGTCTGCAATTCTGACTCACTGATGCTGACTGCATTGTGCCTTTGAACTCTGGTAATATGACAGGAAGATAGAATGACACACATCAGTCTTGCTTGTCAGGCAATCAATTGCTGGCTTGTAGGCTGGATCAAACCAATCAGATTGGTCCAGCCAACTTCTTCTCACTGAGAAAGTCAATTAATCATATTCTTGTAAGGAGAGCCATGATTAGTCATTTTCTTATTACTTGGGCATCAAACTATATTAAACAAAAAATGTATTTTTCTTTTTTGGCTGATTCTCTATTTCAATGATTTTTTTCATAATATTAGGGTCACATGGGTTAAAGGAAAAATCAATTTTATAAATCAATAAATAAAATCTTTTTTCTAATCAATAGGATAGGATTTCAAACAAAGAAAGATTTAACATTTACAAAGAAACTATATAACTGCATTGAGCAATGTTTTCACGCCACACATGAACGTACTGTTAAACTTCTGTAACACACTTAAATTCAGTCAGCTAAATGCCATATGTGATACATGCTTGGGTGATCATGTGTCTTTCAATCCATGACTGACTAGACAGTAGATTTTCAGTAGATTGCCATTACATTCTGCAATAGACCAGTTGCCATCCAAGGCTATAGAACCCAATCTGTCCTGCTATACAATCCATAGCTGGAGGGATATCAAGGGTATTTGTGCATAAGTGAATGAAATTAATTCGACTGGAATTCAAACTTGGCTTTCCAGTTTCTCATTCCATTGCACCACAATACGCATCTAACACTTAAATTATGATGATAAAAAAAATGAGTAACTCAGTAGGATAGGATTCTGAACAAAAAAAGAATGTAACTGTTGTGAAGTTCTAAGGTTTACTTAATGATCATGCATAGTTCCCTCCTCCTTCTAATCAGATTAATTATATAGCCTGTGTTTTCTAGCTATGTTAATTAGTTAGTCTACATCTCTCTGTAAAGAAGTGGTTTTATGTCTTTTGTTTTTCTTGTGCTTCTTCTATCATTTCACTTTCAGGGTTTCTTTCACTCTTTTGGGATCTTAAAGTAATTCTTGGTTTTGTTTGGTTAGTTTTGTTTTATGGCATATCAACCTCAATGGGTTATTTAATGTTGATAAGATTTTTACAATAGATTTGTATAAAGAGAATATATATTCTATGTAAGAAACAAGTCTGTAGATCAGTCCTCACAAATGTGCTTTTATAAAGTGCGTTTTGTTGGGAGTCAGATGTCCTGCTGGTATGTATTTTTTCCTTCAAAAATGTATTGCTGGTAATGTTTTTATTTTTCAAAAAGGTATTACCAGCAATATTTTTTTCCTCCAAAAACTTATTGCTGGTAATATCTTTTTCTTTAAAAATGTATTTCTGGAATTTTTACTATAAAATTGTATTTTTAAACTTTTATAGTGTTTTGATCCCAGTTTGGATTGGAAGTTAATTATTTACCCATAGCTGGGGCCCTAACAGGTATAACCATTCCGGGTCAGAATCAGAGAGGACCTGGGAACAACAGCAATTAAGAGGTGGTTTCATGCTCCTCACAACCTCCCAATCAGAAGCCTTGCTGCCAGATGCATTTTTTTTAATTGATTCCACACATGCAAGGCAGTACTGCCAATGATGCACAGGGGGTTACAAGTGAGAAGAACGAAAAGAAAGAGGAATAAGATACAAGGTGAGGTTGGGTAAAAGATAAGAGAAACATAGGAATCAAAGGGATAAAAGATGGTAATTGCCATTACACTTAAACTCTTGGAGATTGTAGCTATCAAGGAAGCAAGTGTATGGAAGGGAGTTCCAAATGCAGAAAGTGCAAGAAAAGTAACTGAGGGAGTAGAAGAGGAGATCACATTTGACCATGAAAATATTTCTAGAAAAGCCACGTCAGAAAGGGGTTGAAGTTGTAGAGGGAAGCCACGTCAGAAAGGGGCTGAAGTTGAGCTGCCAAATCGGTATAGATTACATTGCAGAACTTCCTTTTAATTTTGCCAAGCACCCCGAGGTGAATAGCAGGGGTGCCTGATCAGATATGGCAACAGTATTTAATACATGGATGAATGGTAGATTTACATATGTGAAAGATGGATTCCTGGCCCAACGTATTCACTTGATCTTCCTAGCAGCAGCTGTAGCTATTGATTCAATGTAGTCATTCCCCTTGAGGTTGGCTGTGAGAGTGAGGCCAAGGAGGCACAATGTATTTCTTTCTGGAAGGCTAACATCACCCATACTGATGGGAGGTAGAAGAGTTTGTTTATGGTGATTAAAGGAAAGCAGCTTCATTTTGGAAGTGTTAAAATTTACTAGCCATTTCTTGCCCCAGTCCACTACAGCATGTAGGTCCTTATCAAGAGCACTAGCTATGTTTACTTCCTCAACCTTAGTAGATTTCTTATTGAGGTGGGAGTAAATGGTGGAGTCATTGGTGTAGATACCTACTTGTAAACTGATTACATCAGGAAGATCATTGATGAAGATAAGGAAAAGCATAGGACCTAGGATAGATCCTTGAGAGAGACTCGTGTTTGTGCAATGGGATCTGGAAGTATGCCCGTTTAATACAACCTTCATTGCACAATTTGACAGGAATGTTTGAATTAGATTGAATATGTGTCCATTTATGCTTGTACAGAAGGCCAGCATGCCAAACCCTGTTGAATGATTTTGTGATATCCAGGGCAACAGCTCAAGCTTCACTGTTCTTATCAAGAACCTGGTATATTTATTTGGTGATGGTCATTAGCATATCAGTGGTAGACCTGGCAAAGCAGAAGCCATACTGCTTGTCAGAGAAGAGGTTGTGGGATATGAGATGCTGAACCACCTTGAACATTTTGCCAAAAATTGGTTGGAGGCTGATAGGACAATAATTAGAGGGATCTGAAGTTTCTTCATAATTTTTAAAGATGCAAACTACAGAGAAGGACTTCCAGCAAGCAAGAAAGCAAGAAGCAGAAAGGCAACAGTTTTAGAGTTTAGAGAATGCTTGCGAGAGTTCTGGGGAACATTTTTTTAGGATAATGACAATTTTTATACACTATCATTTACATTGATGGAAGCATTTTTAGAACTCTTTTTTTGGTATAGAAAGCAACCACCTCATTGCGTTCTCTTAGAGTAAAGTGCCTTAAAATCTTGTTTCTTTCAAGTGGGATTTAACTTTTGAAAAGAGGGAAAAGTTGCAAGCAATAAGATCTGGGGAATATGGTGGTTGTCAGACCTGGGAAATGTTATCCTTGGCCAAAAACTGCTTCACAAGCCATGATCACTGATAGAATCTCTGTGGTGTGGTGAGAAGACCACACTCTAAACACTTTCCTTCCAAGCACTTATGTAAACAACAAATGTGAGTAATCATTATAAATTAGTGTGAATGCATGATAATGTTCAAGGTCAATCTGTGCTAAGCAGCTTCACTTAGCTTCATTACTATAGCAACAGTCTAGATATTTTTTGATCACATTTTGTATACCAGATGTTAGGATGGCAAGCAGTATATAAACATTTACTTATCAATACTCCAATAAGAAAGCATCTTTTAGCTCACGCTCAGAACGTATACTAGATTTTAGAATTGAAAGCACCGGATAAAAATTTACTTCTTGCTACTACAATAAGAATGCATCTCTTAGCTCATACTTAGAATATGTACAAGTTGTTAGAATGACAAGCACTATCCAATAAGAAAACATCTTTTAACTAATACACATAGCATCCAACCATCTTTAATTTAATTTCAATACCTATGTACAGTTTGGCTGAAAAATATTCCTTATTGATTTATCATTTAAGTTACGGTTTTGATACTTAACTTTCTATAAATTGCTATCTTATCCTTCCATCTTTCAAAGAGAATCATTAAAAACACTTGAAGAATTTGATTTTATTATCTTTAATTCATATTAAATTGAATTAAGTTTCTGAAAATTCCTGTAACTCATTTCTTTGGAAGAAAATTCTAACAGAAAAATGATTTTCATTGAATTTGTTCCCTTGCAGATTACTGCCTGTGTTTTATGTGCAAAAGTCTGATTGTAAATAACCTAAATAAATGAAGTATTGTATTATAATTTAAATTCTGATTCCATTAAATAGAGCACGAGCAGAATTAAATCAGAAATAGCTTTGTGTTTTAGGTGCAAAAGGGGAGTTTTTGTTGTTCTGGTGGCACCCATTTTTTTTTTACCATATACAAATAGGATAAAGTAAAAGAACAAAATAGGAAACATATCTCAATCCTACTGTTTCTTTTTTATTAAAGCTTCTTCAGAGACTGACCTCAGATCATAACAAACCAGTATACAGTCTCTTTGTTTTTTTCTGGTTTCTCTTGGTCTCTGAAGAAACTTTAATATAACATTTAAAATAACATATGCCAGGACTGACAACCACCATATTCCCCAGATCTTATTGCTCGTAACTTTTCCCTCTTTCCAAAAATTAAATCCCACTTGAAAGGAACAAGATTTTAAGAGATTTCAATCCAAGAGAATGCAATGAGGTGGATGCTTTCTATATCAAAAATGGAGTTCCAGGAATGCTTCCATCAATGTAAATGATGGTGTATAAAAACTGTCATCGTCTTAAAGAAATGTGCCCCCAGAACTCTCCCCTGCCTTCACAAAACTCTTCAGAGACTGACCTCAGATCACAACATATCAGTATACAATTTCTTTGTTTTTTCATTTTTCTCTTGGACTCTGAAGAAGCTTTAATAAAAATGAACCATGTTAGATTGAGATGCATTGTTTTGCTCTTTTAGTTTATTCTATCATCTTGTCCAATTCCAATCACTATATTCATATACAAATATGTAAATGAATAAAAGATAATTTCTTTCTAAAGGTTACTCAGATTGACAAATATCTGAAATAGGTCAGATGGCTCAATGATTGAAATATTGTGATGATGATAACAAATATAATGACATTAATCTGATTGTAAATAATCTAAATAAATATAATATTATAATCCAAATTCTTATTCTTTTAAATAGAGCATGAAGCAGAATCCGATCAAAAACAGAACAAGAACAGTGTAGTTTTTGTCAAGGACACTGGAACAAGGATGCTATATTTATGATGAAAATGTTATTGGAGAAAGCAATACCTGTACAGAAGAATATATAGTTTTTTGTTCAAAAAAGAATGCCCAATTTCAAAATAAACCTTTTGTGTTCTAATATATTATTATAATAGATACACAAAAATATAAGACTCGTTCATAACAATCAAAGTGTCCTCTTTCTTTATTTTATATCAATCTCTTTCAAAATTTAACTTAAACTCTTATATACTCTTCATTGTGAACATAAAAAGAAGAGATGTGTTTACTTCTTTTGCATGAGTTTAAACTTCTTCTCAAATTGCTGTCGACATTATCAGAAAACAGTGTGAACGATCCACTTGTGATCAGACAGTACAGCACTGATTTCTGAAAATCTGCATTGGCTATACAAGTCATAAAGGTGAACATCTATCTGCAATTGACATTCAGCACCTGAAAACACTAGCAGGACAAAACCCACGTCAAAGTGTCAGAGAAATATCTCAGGTAATGGATGTTAGAATTCAAATTATACAGAAAATTGGCAAGATGGAGAAACTCAATAAATGAATTCTACATGAATTCAGTGAAAGCCAAAGAAGTTGTCGTTTTGAAGTGTTTTGATGCTGTATCTGCAAAATTTGATTGATCCGTGTCTTTAAGGAGACATCAATTATGTTTGTCAAACTGGCCTTATTTCAAACAATCAAAGTCTCCACAAGTTAAGATTGTCAGAAGGCTGAAAAATAAAACTGTCTTGTTATTTATTTATCAAACAACATAACATCAATTTGTAAGTATGAAATTATTAACTGTGAAAATGTTCTAAGAGAAAGTGTAATAAGGAGTTTAAAGAATTAAGAGTTTGTTTGTTTTAGTGAAATGTGATTTGTACAGAAAAAGATTAAGTCCATGTTTTTACTAAGTGTAAAATAAAGCAGTAGTAATGTTTTGTTCCTCTCTTTCTTTTTGTGTATAGTGGGTAGGTGAAGAGGAAGAAGGAGAGATAAAGAAAACATCACTAGAGAGAAAGTGAGAGAGTGTGAATGTGGGTTGCTGGGGGTGCCTGATTATTTTCTTGCTACATTGTGTCTTCTCTGTTCTTTGCTCCATCTCTAATTGATCAACCAAAGAATGTGAAATATGTAGCCAACTCAGATCATATGGTCAACTCCCAGTGCAAACTCAAGAAACACAACTTAGGTCATTGAAAGTTCAATTTCTTCTTTTCTGCAAATCGCCCTCTTTTCATTGGTTAATTAATATTTTTACACTGCCTCACAAATTCACAAACAGTAAAGAAAAGAAAGTTATTTTTATTTTGTATGCACCACACCTTGATAGACTTCTGATGAGAAATGAATTCTTTATGATTGTAATGAACCCAGTTAAAGGTCCAGTAAGAATAACACAAAAACAACTAAATAGGAAAATACAAATATATATTAAATATGGAAAGAATACAATATTTGGAACATGGTTAGTAGGAACAATGAGTTAGTGTGGAATACTATGATTTGACCCTTGGCCTTAGAACTGGGACTCATAATGGTCGTTAAGGTAGCAGTGTTTGTAAACTGATCTCAGGCCGCTCTGATGGCACTCGCCTCAGGCTACTCCCTCTCACCTCTTGTGAGGGGTGGTATAAGTAATGGTTTGAAGAGTTCATTCAGTCTGTCAGTGATGCTGGCATGACAATGATAATAGTAAACAATCAGTACAATAGCTTGTACAATGATGAAGTGAAATTTCACCAACAAAATATTATAGAGTCTGTCTTGTAATCATTGGCATTATCCATTACAGTTTTCTGGAATCTTACCAGAGCATCAGTGCCAAATTTTACTGCCAGCAATGAATGATATACACATTCAGTTAAGCAAAATAGAACCAGTGCTGGTTAACCGACAAGGTCCAGTTCTGCTTTGTGACAATCCTCGGACACATATTGCCAGGATGACACTGTAGATGCTCAATGATTTGGGATATATGACTTTGACACGTCCACCATATTCCTCTGTTCTTTTAAACAGTGACTTTTTCAAACACCTTGACAATTTTTTAAGCCAAAAGACATTCTGTTGCAAAGAAGATGCAGAAACTGCATTCAAAGATTTATTTGCATCCAATCTTTTAGATTTTTTTTAAATGTATAAATAAACTTGTAACTCAAAGGTAGGAATGTATAGATGTCCAGAGTTCCTATTTTGACTGATTTAAACACTGTTTAAATGCACTGATTCAGGAGTAAAATTCATTCTAAAATCGGGCATTATTTTCTGAACAACTTCATACTTAAATTATTTAGGTTACACAAACACGTATGATAAGTTACAGTAAGAGGATGTATTGGTACTACTAAAAAAACTTCATTTATGTCAGAATAGTCCAGCATCTTGAGGAAGATGTAGGCTCTACAAGGACTTATTATTAGTAAGATAAATCTTAACAACATGAGATATCCAGATGACACTGTGCTGATGGCAAACATGAAAAGAAAACTACAGAAACTCCTAGGCAATGAAAATGAAAAAGAGTGAGTAAAAAAGGACTAACTATCAAGAAAGAACTAGCCATCTGGTAAGTAAGCAGAATGTATGGGTGTCAACAAAAAAAAAAGCCCACCTACAAATTGCTAAAATCAAACAAGTACAGCAGTTTAAATATCTGGGGTGTATTTTAACAGAAGACTGAAAATATGATGCAGAAATTCAAAGGTGCATTGGAAGAGCAAAAGGTGCTCTTCTAAAACTAAACAAAATATTAAGGAACAGGAAAATTTATAAGAAATAAAGGAAAAGAATAATCAACTGCTAATAACAATCTTCCTATACAGCAGTAAATGTTGGACAGTCTCCTCACAGAAGACTTCTGACAACAGAGATGTGTTTCTACAGAAGGATGCTGAGAATTGTTTTTTTTGTAAGCAAAGAAGAAATTCTAAGGGAAACAAAAATAAAAGGAACAATTATACATGAAATCAATGAGATAGTTGAAATTTCTAGGACACTAATTGAAGAAAGTAAGCTTTGTCACTCACAGTATATATTGAAGACAGAGGGGCAGAGAAAATCATTAAGTAACCTAAATGATAAAATGTTGTGGGTAAGCATGATCATCTATATCCTGAAGGGACATGACACGTAGAATATTTGATAATTAGCATTCAATAATTATCTTCTTAATAAAAAATTGAACATATAATGTGTACTTTTGCACAAAACTGAAAATTGTTACAAAGCCAAAACATTAACCTGAGAACTCAAGTCATGTTCTTGAACAGCTTTGCCCAACACCACCAATTGCTACAAAACCAAAACATTAACTTGAAAACTTGAGTCATGTTCTTGAATAGCTTCATCCAACACAGCTAACCGATACAAAACTAAAACATTAACCTGAAAACTTGTGTCATGTTCTTGAATAGCTTTTCCAAACACCGCCAATTCCTACAAAACCAAAACATTAACTTGAAAACTCGAGTCATGTTCTTGAATAGCTTCACCAAACACCACCAATTGCTACAAAATCAAAACATTCACCTGAAAACTTGAGTCATCTTCTTAAACAGACTTATCAGATTGAAATTTTCATATGGCTGTCATGCACAGTGCCAGTATCTAAACTGTCAGCTGTATATAACTGTTTTCTAAGATTAATGGTCAAAAATGTCCTGTGGGTTTGTTGAAGACCATACTTCTTTGAACATTGTGAACTGGCATGACAGAATCACAAAAAAAGTGCTGAATCATCACTTAGGGATTTCCATCAGCAGCAATAACTAAAATAAACAGTACATGTATTTCAAAGAGAAAATAATGATATAATCAAGAAGTTAATGTTCCACACTAACTCAAATAAAAGGTTAGGACAGAAACCTTGGTAGGTACCAGAAAGAATAATAGCTACTGGACTTGAGAAACTTCACTCAGTCAGTTAATTGTCATTTGTGATACACATTTTGAGTCATGACTGATTAAGCAGAAGATTTTCCTGCAGTAGGTTTCCATTACTTTCTGTGGGAGACCGACTGCCAACCAAGTCTATAGAACCCAATCTGTCCTGCTATTCAATCCATAGCTGGAGGGAAAAGAGATGGATTAATACTTTTCCCAAGGGTATTTGTGTGTAAGTGAATGAAACAAACTCAGCCTGAACTCAAACTTGAGTTGAATTCACGTCATTCTACTTTTCTGTAAAATTGTTTTACAAGAAAGATTTTAAAAATCTCAACTGAAAGTAACACTGGTCACTTGGTTAATGAAATCTAAATGTTTATTTATAAGAAAATGGCTAATATTACAATTATCATTTGGAAAATCACCTTTTATTTTAGCGAAGCACTGAACAAAGACCTTACAATATTACACTTCAGTTGCAAATCCCTGATTTTGTAGTTTTCGTATTCATTATTTTTGCTTATTTTAGGAGTAGCTTAATTCAAAATCACTGACTACAGTGCAACTTGGTACTTATATACAGACAATATCAGACTTATTGTAGCAGTGACTTACCTCGGTGACCCAAAAGGGCCAGAGTCGTGTGTATGTGGATATGGCAAATCAACATGCTTCAGACAGATGGTGAATGTTGGTGTCACTTGTTGGTGTCACTTGTTGGTGTCACTTGTTGGTGTCACTTGTAGCCATTTTATTGACTGCTTCTGGGCACTCAATAGTTAAGTGGTAGCCAGGTTGAGTGTATAAAATATGGTATGCTTATTTAAGGGGGTTGTCTTTTTGAGTCGTTTGTTCGTGTCGGTGATAAAGACGAGCAGTGAGAATTTAGTTTGCCTGGTGAACCTGTTTGGACTTAGTATTACAAGTAATACTTTCTTTTCCTGTGTGTACTTCCAACCAATATTTTTTTAATTGTTTTTGTGACACTTATATTCAACTATCTCTTTCACTGTCAGTTTACTCTTGATCCGTTTAAGTTACAGTTTATACACATCATTTTCTTGTTAATAGAGTTATTTACGCAATTTACATTTGGACTATTGCCCCATATCTTTCTTGCTCTTATCATTATGCTTCAGCAGTAGTACCCTCTAGGCTTCATCAAGTTCATATTGATCTGGGAATTCAGAACTGAATGGGGGTAGATTGTTCTAAGACCTGCCTTGCCATGCACATTGTAGCATACCAACTTTATTTTCATCATATTCTGCCAAGATGTCAGTTCTACTTAAGCAGCTACTTCCCATAAACCACTGCCTTCCAAAACTGACTCCCAAGAGGTTGCTTCCCTAATCATTACAATCTTAACCTGTTCATGTTCAGGGTTAACTATTATCTTCTACACATATTCACAAAAGATGTGCCTTATACTATGTAACCCTCAACCTTGAGTGGCCCTCTGGTCTTGTACAGGGTGACCACCACTCTTTAATAAAAATGTCTAGAGGTATCTCATCTTGTTTATAATTTTTGTAATACTGCTCATATTGTTGAATTTCTGGCATTATCATTACATCATTTACATTCAAACTATTTTGAAAAAAAAAAAACAATATTCCCCAAAACAGTGAGTCCTTTTTTGTTTCATTTAAAAAAGTCATTGGCATATCTGAAAATTCTGACTTTAAAGTCTTTTTCTTTGTGCTTTTGTTTAGTCAAAAGGCCTCCAAATATATAATAAATGTCATCAAGCTTATTATCATTATCATTACTTTTTTATTCCTCAAATCTCATTAACTGGCTTATTACACACACACACACACACACACACACACACACACACACACACACACACACACACACACACACATATATATACCCTAATTGAGTACCCTGGAAGAATGGTAGATTTTGAAAAACGGTAGCTACTTTAGCATCTATGCATCGTCCATTCGGCAATGAATTAGAACACTCTCAGCTATTGGGCATGTGTATAATGATAATGTACATGCTAAAAGGTTTGCCTCCTTCTACCAAGCGCCCATAGCTCAGAGGTAGAATCGCTGACATGTCAATTCGATCGGGTTTCAATCCTGGGCAAAAAGCAATCAGATGTCTAACCATACTGATGAGACGTGATAGAGTGAAACAGATCTGTCTGCAGATGACTATATATATATATATATATATATATATATATGGTAATGATGTCAAGTTTGTAAATGGTGAGGATAATCCAAAAAGATCTACTTAATATAAAATATTAAGCAATAGATCTGTATGGAGAGCTCAATGAATGTTATACATTAAGTTCTCGATACAGATCTATCATTTAATATTTTATTCTGGGATTTTAGGAGTCCAGGAATATTTTATACTGGATTCTGGGAAAACATTTGTACCAAATGAAACAAATAAAGTGTGGTTTGAAGGAATAAACTAATTAGTTTGTAGAAATGAATTATAATTTATAACCACTTTTATATGATGTGCTGAATTTTTCCTTTATGTATATATGTTTTAATCATTTAGCCCCAAACAAGCCAATAATGCCAGGGGTTACTGAGAATGGAAGACAATGAGAAGGCTTTAGTGGAAAGAAGGACAATAAAATAACTTGTATCAAAAATACAGATGACAATTGATGTTGCATTTAAATTTTTGAAGATTTCTTTCTCTTTTTAGACTTCTATACTTTCAGTTGTGCATTGTGGAGCAGTGGATGTGTGTGTGTGTGTGTGTGTGTGTGTGTGTGTGTGTGTGTGTGTGTGTGTGTTTATGCATGTAGGTTGTGTGTTGTGATGCAGAATGTGCATTGTGACACAGTAGATATCAGCTCAGAACAAGAAGTTGGAGGACCTAGTTCAAATTCTAGTTGAATTTGTTGCATTCACTTACACGCAAATACCTTTGGGAAAGGTATTAATCCATCTCTTCTCTCCAGCGATGGGTTAAATAACAGGACAAATTGGGTTCTGTTGCCAACCTATGGCAACCAGTCTACCACAGAAAGTAATGGCAACCAACTGCAGGAAAATATTCTGCCCAGTCAGAATATCAATGTTGAGACATGATTGCCAAGTATGTATTACATGTGGCACTTGACTGACTGATACTTAAAAGCATTTCCTCCATTCAACTTTTTAAGCAATTATCAAACATGATATTTGAAAACCGATGAAACTGATGTAGCTCCAAAACCAATAACTCTTTGATCATAGTAGTCAGGTATCGGACAATTTATATTTAAACTTACAACAAAAACAAAAAAAAATGATTAAAATACAGAATAAGTAAACAAAAAAGCATGAAAGAATCCTTAAGTAAAAATGACAAAACAAAAGAAAGAAAAAGAAAAATGGAGGAAGCAAATGCAGAAAGAAAGAATAGAACAAATCACTCAACAAAGAAAGGAAAGAAAGGAAGAAAAAAAACAGAAAAATGAAATAGAAGAAGCAAGGGGTTACTCAGAATCAGAGAGAATGAGAAGAATTTAGTGAGAAGAAAGAACAATAAAAAAACAGATTTCAGGAAGACAGAAGATGGTGATTGATGTTGCATCTAAATTTTTAAGATCATCAGTCAGTTAAGTACCATACGTGATACACACTTGGGTGATCATGTCTCGAAAGAGACATGACTGACTGGGAAGAAGATTATCCCGCAGTAGGTTGCCGTTGCTTTCTGCAGTAGACTGGTTGCCAGCCAAGGCTATAGAACCCAATCTGTCCTACTATTTAATCCATAACTGGAAGGAATAGTAGGATTAATACCTTTCCCAAGGGTATTTGCATGTAAGTGAATGCAATAAATTCAGCTGGAATTTGAACTCAGCTCCCCAATTTCTCGTTCTGAGTCGATATCCAATGCACCACACCACACATAGGTGGCAGAAAAACAAGAAACCAGTTCCACAAGCAAGAAAAGAAACTATTAGAATAGAACTTATGGTTACATCTAGCTATTTCCATGATAAATGATGAGACATAATAGCCAATCTAGTCAGTCAGTTAAATGCCATATGTGATGCATGTTTGGTCAATCATGTCTCGAAAGAAACATGACTGGGAAGAAGATTTTCTTGCAGTAGGTTACCATGACTTTCTGTAGTAGACTGGTTGCCAACCATTGCTATAGAACTAAATCTGTCTTACTTCGTTCATCTTTCTTTTCCTTTCTTCTGTTCTGTCATTTTTACTTAAGGATTCTTTGACAGTTTCATCGATTTTCAAATATCATGTTTGATAATGGATTTATACTTTTCCTGAGCAAGTGAATGCAATGAATTTGCCTGGAATTCAAACTTCAATTTCTCCTTCCGAGCCGATATCCACTGCTCCACAACACACATCCATCGCCAATCTAGTAGTATGCTTAAACTTGTGTGGTTGAGATACCAAGGATTACAGCCCTTCAGAACAAATGGCATAAATATATTTATAGAAAAGACAAGGGAGGCATGTCACAGTGGTGAGAAAATAACTGAAGCCGAGATGCTAGCCCAAGACTGATAACATTACATACTCTCTTTGGATTTTGTTGAGGTAGGATGATCTTCTTCTATGTGCCTTGTCCATTCAGGCGATCATGGCTTTCCACATTTCCCTATCCCTGGTAGCACTGAGCATGCCTTCTCCTGTTACACCATGCAATCCTCTTTCCGTCATCCACCTGATTAGGTCCTTCAAATATGTTATCCATTGCTTTCCCCTGTCTCTTTTTCCCTCTATCTGGCCTGTTAGTATCAGATTCTCCAAGCCCTTTTTCCTCATTGTGTGTTCCAGGAACTTCCGCTGTCTCTTCCTGATGCTCAGTATTAATTTCCTTTTTGTTTCCATCATTTCCAAGACCTCATCATTGCTCACATGCGTGATCCATGATATTTGCAGCATCCTTCTGTAGAACCACATTTCAGTTGTTTCAAGTTTTTCCTTCATCTTTGATGGTATTGTCCAGCATTCACTGCCATATTGAAGGACGGACATCACGTAGCAATCCAGTACTCTCTTCTTTGTTTCTAGCGAGATTGTCCTGTTTCTTAATACCTTACTCAACTTCTGGAATGCTTTCTTCACCATGCCAAAATGCCTTTGGATCTTGGTGTTGCACTTTCCATCTTCTGTTATAACGCTTCCCAGGTATTTAAATTTTTGTACCTGCTTGATTCTAGTATCTCCGACCTGTATTTGGCATTTTGGGCTGCCCTTTTTACTGATGACCATGCATTCGGTTTTTGTGAGTCTATTTTGTTAATAAAAAAATAAAGTTTTCTACTGTTTTATATCAGGAAAAATCCAGACTTAATTGAATAACACTGATCAAAATGGGCAGTATATGGAATCACAATTCTGTCTTGAATCAGAATATCAGTGTGGTCTTCAAAGGAACAAAGTGTTGCTCTCTGACCTTCAGCCTAAATGTAGTATTTTCATAGTGCATACATATGCACTATGAAAAGAATTAAATTGCATTTCAATTATTTTTTTTATATATAGTCTAGGATTTTTATTTCTGGGAGAATACATTTAAGTTTCTATATATGAGAACAATTTTAGGCAATTGAATGACAAAGTGAAAAATTTCTGTGTAATGCATTTTCTCTAGAACTACTTAATTGGACTGAATTAATGATTTTATTGATAGAATTATATGTGCAGGAAGGGTGAGATGTAAACACAAGTGTCGGTCATAATTATGTACTGATGTGAAACATTGAAGATGTACAAGTAGTGAAGTTAAATTTTTTCTAATTTTTGAGATTAATTCTATTTTTGCATGTCATTTTCCCATCTAAAAGAATTCTGCTTTTAAGCCATTAAAAATACAAAAATATCCAAAGAATACTGACATTGAAGATAAATAAAAGGCAGCAGATTACCATTAATGAATCTGGTTGTTATGGTAACTCTAAGTAGCAGCAGTGTTGCCATGACAAAAGAATATTTCATTATTTGAAATTGGGTGTGGTCACACTGATGGAAAAAAATGGATACAGGTTCAATTTTTTTCAGAAGCACACTTTTTTTTTCCTTATAGAACTTCTCATTCTCAGTTGATTTTTATGAACTTCTCTGTTTAAGAAAGTGAAAAAGAAAAAAAAAGAATAGCATCTCAGACATATGTCAGTCAGTTAAAGTGCCATACGTGAAACACGCTTGGGCAATCATGTCTTGAAAGAGACATGACTGACTGGGCAGAAGATTATCCCGCAGTAGGTTGCCATTGCTTTCTGCGGTAGACTGGTTGCCAGCCAAGGCTATAGAACCCAATCTGTCCTGTTATTTAACCCATAACTGGAAGGAAGAAACAGATTAATACCTTTCCCAAGGGCATTTGCGTATAAGTGAATGCAATGAATTCAGCTGGAATTCGAACTCGGCTCCCCGATTTCTCGTTCTGAGCCGATATCCACTGTACCACAACCTACTCAAAAAATAACATTTATAGCAATAAGAAAATTTCAAATAAAAAATCCTTTCAAAAATTACAGTTTTTTATGTTTTTTGGTTGTGTATATATAGATTGGGTATATATAGCTATATAGGATGTGCGTTGTAGTGCATTGGATATTGGCTCAGAACGAGAAATCGGGGAACCAAGTTCAAATTCCAGCTGAATTCATTGCATTCACTTATACGCAAATACCCTTGGGAAAGGTATTAATCCGTCTATACCTTCCAGTTATGGGTTAAATAACAGGACAGATTGGGTTCTATAGCCTTGGCCGGCAACCAGTCTACCGCAGAAAGCAATGGCAACCTACTACGGGATAATCTTCTGCCCAGTCAGTCATGTCTCCAAAGAGACATGATCGCCCAAGCAGGTATCACGTACGGCACTTAACTGACTGACTGATATATAGATTTGTAGAAGTCCTAATGAGAAATATGCTTTCTTTAAATAGGTCATTCAATCGTTGCTGTGTTAGGTGGGCAGTGTGAATTCTTCTTCTTATGTGCTGTGTCCCTTCAGGATATAGGTATTCATGGATTTACACTTGTTCCTATCTCTTGTTGCACAAAATATTTTTGGTATCTCTTTCAAACCCCACTCCATCATCCACCAGTTCAAGTAAATCTCATGCCACTTTCCCCTGTCACTCTTTCCCACTATCCATCCAGTGAGTATTAGGTTCTTCAAGCCATCCTTTCATATTCAGTCATACATGATACACACTTTGGGTGATCATGTCTCTAAAGAGACATGACTGACTGGGCAGAAGATTATCCCACAGTAGGTTTCCATTGCTTTCTGCAGTAGACTGGTTGCCAGCCAAGACTATAGAATGCAATCTGTCCTATTATTTAACCCATAACTGGAGGGAAGAGATGGATTAATACCTCTCCCAAGGGTATTTGTGTGTAAGTGAATACAAGGAATTCAACTGGAATTTGAACTTGGCTCCCCGATTTGTTGTTCTGAGTCGATATCCACTGCACCACACTACACATCCTTTCATATTACATGTCCCAAAAATCTCAGCTGTCTCATATTTTTCTTTTTTTTTTTTTGCATTCTCCTCAAAACCTTGTTGTTGCTAACAGGTTTGGTCCATGCTATTCTCTGCATCCTTCTGTAGAACCACATTTCTGTTGCTTCAAGTCTCGCCTTAATTTTTGAGGAGATTGTCCAGCATTCACTGCCATATAGAAGGACAGATATCATGTAACAGTTCAGTACTCTTTTTTTGCCTCCAATAAAATCTTCCTGACTCTCAGTACTCTGCTTAGCTTTTGAAATGCATCTTTGGCCATGTCAGTCTGCCTTCAAATCTCAGTATTGCACTTTCCATCCTCTGTCAGAATGCTTTCCAGGTATTTAAATTTCTGTACCTGTTTGGTTTTAATGTCTCTGACTTGTAGTGACATGCTTTGGCTTAAAAAATAAAAATAAAAATAGTTTTCTTGATGGAACAAATAGATACTAGTTAGATTCCTTTTAAAGAGACAATTTTTCTTCACTAAGACTTCTGAATCTAGGTTATTTGTCATTAATTTCACTGTTTAAGAAAAAAAAAACAGGTATAGCAATTCCAACATGTGTACCCTTCCCACTAAAATTATTCAATGATGTTTCTTTTTTTAAATTATTTCACCTCAAGCAAGGCAATATATCCATTAAGATGCAGTGGTTTATTTGAGTTTGAAAGAATATAAGAAAAAGAAAACATTATTAAGGAGTTGGAACAATAAAAGAACAGGAATCAAGATGACAGAAGATAAAGATTGACATTGCATTTAAATTTTTGGAGATCAAAAAGCAAGAAGACAGAACAATGTTCCATAGACAAGAAGTGTGAGGGAAGAAACTGTTACTACTACATCTAACCATTTCAACTGTAAAATGATGAGACCTAGCAGCTAATCTAGCACTGTACTTAAATTCATAAAATCTAGGTACCACAGAGACAAGTTCATCAGAACAATTATCATGAAAGTATTTATAGGAATGGTACAGGGAAGCTACGCTATAGCAGTGGGAAAGTGACTGAAGCTGAGATGTCATGTCAGGACCAATATCAGTGCTAATTCTTCTTTAGATTTTATCAAATATTTCTAAATATATAGCAGGAGCATCAGATCATATGTTGCAGCAATATTCAAGGCATGGATGAATGGTAGACTTATAAATATGTAAGATATGTTTGAGAAATAATATTTCTAGCATAATCAACTTTCTTAGTAGCAGATCTAGCAATTGATTCAATATAATCTTTCCATTTTATGTCAGGTGACATATTAGCCAAGAAGGAATCCCTCCTGGAGATTAGCATTAGCCATGCTGATGAAAGGCAGAAATTATTCTTTTGGATGATTAATAGCAGTTTTATTTAAGAAGTGTTGAAATTAACAAACCATTCTTTGCCTCAGTTAACTGCACATTATAGGTCATAGATCAGCTGCCAATTTGACTTATTCAGTAATATCTACATTTATGTGCTGTGTCTCTTCATATAATGGCCCTCTACAACTTCCTATTCTTTGTAATGCAAAGCAATGTTTGTACCCTTACTATCTTCCAGTCCATATTCTGCCATCAATTTACACAAACTCATTAGGTAGATTACTTGCTGTTTCCCTCTTGCTTTCAATATATCCAGTGAGTGTCAAATTTTCTAAGCCTATTTTCCTCATTAAGTTTCCTTGAATTTCTACTATCCTTTTATCATTTTAAATAAAATTGCCTCTTTTGTTATATTTTTCTTCAAGCTTCATCAATGCTTACATGCTCCGTTCAAGGTATTCTCAGCATTCTTTTATCGAGTCTTATGTTTATTGCCTCAAGTCTTCTTTTCATCTATACTGTTTGATTGATTCATCATTTTTTACAGTTTATCAACCCTTTCTAGTTTATTTAAACCCCTAAAATATTTTAAAATTATAAGAATTTCTTTGAGATAATAATGTTTTAGTGATAGAAGTCTTACTAATTAACCCATAGCTGGTGGAAGAAAAGGTAGATTTATACTTTACCCAATGGTATTTGCATGTGAGTGAACATAACAAACCTAATATGAATTGGAACTTGACTCCCCAATTAACAATACTGAGTCATTATCCATTACACTACCCACATATCCAAGCTCCCAACACCTAGTATTCCCAAGCATTCACCCAATCAGGTATTGCTCAGGCTCAATGCTGCTTAACATTGGTCATTGTACGAGGACAAGTGTTTCAACATATGACTTTCCTCATCTATGAGTAGCTTGTCCAGTATTCACTGCAATATAAGAATATTGATATTACATAAAATGTAATGTTCAGCATGTTTTTCTTTTCTTCTAATAAATTTTCCTGTTTCTTAAAACTTTGCTTAGATTTTGAAAGGGTCTTTTATAATACATTTTATCTTCTTGTCATTCATTTACTGCTTATTCAGCGGTAAACCTTTTTTGATTTATTGCTATTCAAAAATCATACAAAGGCACTTAGAAAAATAGTCTAATATTTAACTGCAACTCAACATTACTCACAAAAGGTACAGAGAAGCTATACTAAATCTCGTAATTTTCAGCAAAACCCTCCCTTCATCATTTAATTTTCATTGAACTTAACTTTCAGTATATTTACATTTTGCTGTAGTTGTTTTTAATTTTAATTGAGGATAAGGCTTCAAAAACTTATTCAAGATAGTCACAACAGAAAGTATTCCAGTTTCCCTCCCCAAAGATCTGAAAGTGCTACTAAATATACATTATAACTTGATTCCCAGAGACCCAGCTCCAAGCGGCACCTCTTTATTGCACTGAAAGAGACAGAGTCAAGAGCATAACATATTTTCTTTGACAATAGAAATTTCTGGAATAACCTTTGTTATTTGTGCATCGGTGTAGTATGAACAGGGCCTGAGGGGTTATTACCAAACTTTCTAGTAGGAGTGCAAGAATATTAATTAGGTTCAGAAAATACATATGAAACTCAAATTTATAATGACTAAGGAGAAATGCATCATCATCAACTTCATCATCATCATTGCTTAACATATGTTACCATACTAGCATGGGTCGGATGGAGTTTTCTTGATGGCTCCATAATTGAACCATCAAAAAATATTTGAGCGAGTTTTACAGCTGTATGCCCTTACTAATACCAACCAGTTTTGGAGACTGGAAACTCAGTGTTTTTATTGAGACACCATCTCTAGGAAGATTACCTACCAAGGTTAAAGAGTTCAGTTTACCCTGTTCTACACAGAGTAGGTGTAGAGTTTTTTATATCAGAGATTTCCTTATCTTAAACAAGTTGCTATCCAAAGCTAAAGACTCTTATCAAGCCTAACTTTTTCTTTTTCTCTTAAATGACCCCAGTTTTGGAGTTAACTATTTGCCTATAACTGGAACCCTAACAGGTGCTACCACCCCGGATCAGGCTGGACCTGGGAACAACACCAATTCAGTAGTTTTTCCATGTTCCTCAAAACCTCCAATCTTCTGATCATAGGCCTTGCTGCCGGATGTAGTTTATTGTCATACCCAAGACTATACAAAAAAAACACTTGGTGCCACTGTAAAATTTTATTGAAACAGAGACTTGTTAAACGTCTTAATTAAATTTGAATTATAAATTTGAATATAATTCTATATTTGTAATGCTCTTTTCTTAACATAAATTATTATTTAAACATAAACTTTTTGATAAACTGGGCCTTCATGTCTACAAAAAAATAATATGTCAGAAGGACTTCCATTGAAGTGATAATTAGAATTGTAATAAAACCTGAACATATAAAAGTGAATTTATACTTTTTCTTTGTTTTAGAGAATTGGTAACAAAAACAATGAAGACTATTTATTAGGTCATTTATATTGTTTATTAGAATATTTGGAAAAACCTTGGCTAATTGCCAATTGATTCAAACTTTATAAAATGGTAAATAATAAAGATTTCCTTATAGTTTGTTTACATCTTTTAATAATTTAGTAAATGCTTATAAATTTATATATAAGTTGTTTTCATATTTCTTTCTTTTATAAACTAGTAAATGATAAATATTGTATTGCCATAGTTTTAATACAATTGTATTAGATATTTAGAATGGTGTAAATGTAACATTATTCCTGTAATAAATAAATAGCATTATAATATAACATTATAACATTATATATAATATAACATTATTCATGGAATAAATAGATATGTTTGTTGTAAATTCTCAAGAACAAAAAAAATGTATAAATTCATTTTCACAATGTTTAGAATTTATTACAATTCTAAGCATCACTTTAAAACAATAAGCATTGCCAAGAAGTGGAAAAACCATCCTTTTGATACTGTTTAAAATGGAAAAACCATCCTTTTTGACACAGTTCTAAATAGAAAAAACATCCTTTTGACACGGTTTCAAATGAAAAAAAAAACACCCCTTTGACACTGTTTTAAATGGAAAAACCGCCATTTTGACAGTTTCAAATGGAAAAAAAACATCCTTTTGACACTGTTTTAAATGGATGAATCATCCTTTTGACACTGTTTTAAATGGAAAAAACATTTTTGACACTGTTTATTTAGCATGCACAAAGGTCCAAGAATGCCAACTTTTCTTTGAAATCTTTTTATAATTACATTTATTGTTTATTATGAAAGTGCAATTAAACACTTTCACTGCAACAAATACATATTTTTAAGTAAAACTTTCAAATCATAAGTATAGCCACTATTAACAGAGTGTGTCTGAGTGCAAGAAAGTTACTCAGAAAAGCTGTTATAACCAAACAGCATAGATACCAACTTTTCCTTGCTAGATCCATGTCTCACATAAGAATCTATATAAAATTTTACACATTGTGTCACCAATTTCATTTTAGCACCAGAGATTATTGTAAAATCAGCCATGATCTCTGTCTGATCACTGCTTAACTTGTGGTTTATTTTCAAAAGGATCATTTAAAGATATTCACAAAAAAATGTAGGGAAAAGGACAATGGAGATGTAGCAATCAATAAATGTGTTCTTTTTTGGCAATTTTTTCTTGTCTTTTTTCCCTTGGTCTCAGTCCATCATACATGCTATCTGAGAAGTACAATCCACCTTGCCAAGAGGTATGTATCTGTGTGGACAAACCATTGAATGAGAAGTGTTGTTGGGAGGAGTAATTTGAGCTGATGGAGTTTAGTGGTGTGTAGTAGGCTTGTGGAATCAATGACAGAAAAGTGGATGGGTTGGGGTCAGATAGCATGGTGAGAAATCTTGAATGGAATAAATTGAACTGGCAAAAGATCTGGACTTGTTTGCTAGGGATGAGGTAAGGGAATGGTGAAAAGAATCTATATTCCCTGCTTCCTTTCAATGATATTCTCAAGAACTAGGAGCTGGTGATTGCAATCTCAGCTCACTGCAACTTTGAGGTCAGGGTAGAGGTTGGAAAGGAGGAGGTCATCTTGAGCTTAGGCAAGGGCACAGGTCTGGGTCAGGAATAATGATAGTGGGCAAAAGCTGAACCAAATAAAAAAGAAGAAACATTCCCAGAATCCTTTCTTTTCCTCCCTATTCAGCACCAGTCATACTCTCTAGTATTTCTCATTTAGTCAACATGAAATCACTATTATTTTTTCTTTCTTTTTCTTTTCAATCAACACCAAAGGACCCAACTGCTAGTATTTTCTTTCTTTAATCAACACAAAATACACTTTTCTCTTCTATTTTAATCAAAATCTCATGCTTTCCCACAAAAACCTCCCTTTGTCTTTTTACTGAACATAACTTTTAATATTAATAACATTCTGCTGGTGTGTTTTAAATTTAGATCGAGAATAAGGCTTTGAAAACTTCCAAGACAGTTGTTTGCTGAACCAAGCTTATGAAGGTTATAACAGAACCGGAAATTTTATAATCTTGCTATACTGGAAAGTGTGTTACTAGATTGACATCTAGGTCCCATCTGTCTACTGTTTAAGTACTTAAATGCAACTGCCGCTTTTATTCCAATTGTTTCTTTTCTCGCACTTACCACATCTGGAACTCCCTTACATTTACTTGCTTCCCTGGTAAAAAAAATTTAAATTCAATGTTAGTTGCCATCTTCATCTTTTGTCCTTTTCTCAATCCTCCCTATTTTCAGTCTTTTCTCTTACTTTTACTTCCTACAACCCCCAATATACTGGTGGCATCCCTACTTTTTGGGGAAATTATTAAAATAAAGGGAGAAATTATTAAAATAAAAAAAAGATGTTTTATAGATACTAAAATTAAAATTTTAATTTTGGTATCTATAAAACAACTTTTTTTATTTTAATAATTTCCCCCAAAACAAGGTAGGAATGCCACCAGTACACTGGGATAGCAAAAGATATCTTCCAAACGCTAAACAATGTATTAAGAAAAAGAAAAGGTTTTGTTAGAAATAAAGAAAAGAGTGGACAATAAATGCTGGACAATCTCCTTAAAGATGAATAAGAAACTTGAAGCAACAGAAATGTGGTTCTACTGAAGGATGCTGAGAATACCATGAACTGAACATGTGAGCCATGGTGAAGTTTTAGCAAAAATGGAAACAAAAAGGAGACTTATATTTAATATCAGAAAGACAGAGTTCAAATTTCTAGGCTATATTATGAGGAAAGAAGGCTTAAAAAACTCACAGGACAGATTGAAGGCAAAAGGGAGAAAGGAAAATAATGTATAATCTACCTGGTGAGCTTGAGTAAGTGGATGATGAAACAAAGTTTAGGAGAAATAACAAAAAGATAAAATTTATTAACAGCTACAAAGGACAAGAAACTGTGGAGAGCCATGATCACAATCATCTTTAGTGGATACATTACATAGTCTAATCTGAATAAACGTTAGAGGATGCAGCTTATTTCTTTTTAGCACCATCTTTAAGTTATAGTGTACTATAAAAAAATGAATTCAACAGACTTGGAAATGTAAAACCACATTGCACTTCTATTTACAGAGATTATAAAGATAGCAACGATAAGGTTGATCCAATTTTCAGATTTGTAAAGGAAGAGAAACTCCATTAGAGAAGAAATGCAAAAAAATAATATAGAAAATATTTTATCTGTCTCATACAAATCTGTGAAGAAAGACACTTTGGCAAACAACCTCCTAGAAATATCTTTCAGCAAGAATAGCTTAGTCTTGTCGAATTGAGAGTTTTCTATGTATAACTTGTATGGCACTAAACGCATTCAGAAATATCTAAAAAGTCAATTGTATACGACTGCCTTTTCAGATCGATGATGGCTTTGAGTGAGTGGAGTGTGTGGTTTTTAGTGAGGACTATCCTTCTTTGAATCATGTGGACCTTTACTACAGAATCACAAACAAAGAACTGTACCAAATAACAGAAACCATATCAGTTGAGGACTTTCAACAATGACAACAACTAAAATGGATAGCACATGCAACTTGAACAGAGAACAATGATATAATCAATATGTTAGTACCTCAAACAAAAGGCAAGGAAGGAAAAGTCTTATTAATATAGGAAAAAGTAATAATAGTCACTGAACTTTTTACTTTTTTTTACCAAAAGATTCACCTTGTGCAAGCCAGAGGACCACTTGAGGTGGAGGGTTATGTTAAGGGGTAGTTTAAATAGAAAGATAATAGTTAACTCTAGACTTATGATTCTAGTGATCAATGAAGCATCCTCTTGAGAGTCAGTTCACAGGAAGAAGCTGTTTGATGGCTTGGCAGCCCGGCGTGATGTGGCTTCCCTGTGCCTCTTCTATAAATACTTTCACAGCCTCTGCTCTGATGAACTTAGATCACTGGTGCTCCCTAGGTATGAATTTTCATGAGATACTAGATTAGCAATTAGGTCCCACTCTTTTACAGAGAAACAGATAAGATGTAACCACAATTTCTACTCTAATAGCTTCTTTTCTCGTACTTCCCATCTGTGGAATTCCCTTCCATATATTTGCTTCCCTGACAGCTACAATCTCCAGGAATTTAAATGTAAGGTCAACAGACACCTCTTATCACACTAACTCGCATCCATTCTCTCAAACACTCTTCCCATCTACTCAACCCTCATACTCGGTATCCTCATCCGTCTCCTTCCGACATTTCCTATAACTAACCACTCTTTCTCATCACTTTCCCCAAAGTAACCTTCAGTGCAATAATGGCACTGGAATGCCTTGCTTGGGGTGAAATGATAAAAAAAAAAAACAGGGGAGATATGGATAGTAGGGACCTCTTTTGCTGAAACATTGTCTTAAGAGATAGATTTTATAAATTTCAACCAAAAGTATCACGTATCAACCAATGAATATCAAATATTTCTTTATAAGAAAACAACTAATATTACCATTACCATTTGACAGTGAAGGAACTCTTTCTTTAATACCAAGGGTTATTTGACAATGACAGCAGAATTGATTTTGAGATAATCTGTAGTTATAATCTTTATGATTAAAATAATTAGTAATCAATGAAAACATATTCATTCTACTTGAAATGAAACAAAACATTACTTTTAAAAAAAGATAATCAAAAGCTTATCAAATTTTAATGTATTTTGGTACAATGCAATCTTATGCATAATCTCAATGTGCAGTGTCTGTTCAGGATGTAGCTCTCCCCGATTTCCTGTCTTTTGTAACTTAATAAATTTGATTTTTTTACTATATCTCCTAAAACCTGATCTGCCTTCCATTTACTCAAGCTCACTAAGTAGGTTATGCATTGTTTTTATCTGTTCCTTTTGCCTTCAATCCATTCTGTGAGTATCAGATTTTTCAAGCCTTTTTTCCTTATGTACCCTAGAAATTTCAACTGTTTCTTTCTGATGTTAAATATAAGTTACCTTTTTATTTCAATGTTCTCTAAAACTTTGTTGTTGCTTACATGTTTGATCCATAGTGTCCTCAGCATCCTTCTGTAGAACCTCATTTCTGTTGTTTCAAGTCTCTTTTCCATATTTGAGAAGATTGTCCAACATTCTCTGCCCTATAGGCAGACTGATATCATGCAACAGTTCAGTACTTTTCTTAAAAAATGTTTTGTGTATAGCAAAAGATGACTTTTAAAAACTAAGAAAAGTATCATAAGATAGGAAACTTTCCTTAGAAACAGAAAAGAGTTCTTCACTTAGGAGTAATCGCATTGGTATTCCAAATATTTGCAGTGGTTAGGTGGTGTCATTATTAAGTAAAAACTATATTTACTCATCGTAAATGTAAAAGTTTACTACAATTTAGTGACCCCCACCCCCACTTATATTTTTAAAATAATTTTGAATTATTTTTGTGTGTATAAATGTGCCAATTTTTGGAAATACCAACATACATTGTCAAAAAATGAGAGCAGTAACTATGATTGACGAGGCCAAAATGCCAACTAAAAATTGGTGATACCAAGGTCGAACAGGTGCAGAAATTTAAATACCTGGGAAGTGTTCTAACAAAGGAGAGAAAGTGTAATATGGAGATCTGAAAATGTATCGGCTTGGCCAAGTTTTTATTTCAGAAGCTAAATAGAGTATTAAAAGACAGGAAAATTTTGCTGGAAACAAGGAAGAGAGTACTGGATTGTTATGTGATGTCTGTCCTTCAATATAGCAGCAAATGCTGGACAATCTCATCAAAGATGAATGAAAGACTTGAAGCAGTTGAAATATGGTTCTACAGAAGGATGCTGAGGATACCATGGATGAAACACACGAGCAATGGCGAGATTTTTGAGAAGATGAACACAAAAAGGAAACTGATACTTAACATCAGCAAAAGACAGCTGAAGTTTTTGGAACATGTAATGAGGAAAGAGGGCTTGGAAAATATGGTGCTCATGGAATGGATTGAGGAGAAAAGACACAATGGGAAAGCAGTGCATAACGTACTTGATGGACTTGAGCAGATGGGTGGTGGAGCAGAGATTGAGTGGAATAACAGGAGAAGCAAAATTAAGAGTGACAAGGAATAGGGAGATGTGGAGGGCCATGATTGCCTATGTCCTAAAGGGGCACAGCACATAGAAGAAGAAGAACTGTGATCATTTCTTTCCTAATTTTCAATGCACAATGAACATATTCACTGACAAACTGTCTTAAAACAAATTTAAGATGAGAAATTGAAACATTTCATTTTTAAGAAGCCAATTTTCCCCTTTCCACCCAAAATATTTACTTTGTTAGAAAATAACCAAAGATAAGTTAGATTTATATGGTAATGTCATATAAAGTGGGATTTAAATGATAATGTTATATAAAGTGAAATTTATATGATAATGTCATATAAAATGGAATTTATATGATAATGTCATATAAAGTGGGATTTATATGATAATGTCATATGAAATGGGATTTATATGATAATGTCATATGAAGTGAGATTTCTGTCTGAATCTCTGGTATGTTATCATTATTTACACAATTTATATTTGGACTATTGTCCTTGTCTTTGTTGTTATTTTTTAGTGGATACACATATTTGAGTAGGCACTCTGTTTATTTACAATGAAACAAAACATTACTTTTAAAAAAAGATGGTAAAACCTTATCAAACTTTATTGTAATTTGGTACTATGCAATCTTATGAATAATCTCTATGTGCTATGTCCCTTCAGTATGAAGCTCTCCCCAAGTTCCTGTTCTTTGTAGCTCTTAATATTAATAAATTCGATCTTTTTAGTATATCTTTTAATCCCTGTTATATCTTCCAGTATACTTGTTTATTTTCACTTTCTGGCCTGAATGTTCAAGAAATTTTATTAAAAAAGGTTTACAACTTTTGGCAGGAACTGAATCTGCATCCCTCAGAGCAGAGGGAGCCACTGCTTGGCCATGAAGGAACAGATATTAAAGCAAAGCTAATTTCATGCCTTTTCAGCAAAATTCTTCTGTTATATGTCTCTCAAAGTTTTTTTCATATCTGCTCATTGTTTACATTTTTATATGTAATAAATTTAGAATAGATTTTTTATTAATCCAACAGGGCAAATAACCTTAGGAAAGATATGAATCCATCTCTTCTGTGAGTCTTAAATAGCAGGACAAACTTAGTTCTATAGCTTTGTCTGGCAACCATTGTAAAGATAGTGACTTGATAAAATCACCCATCACCCATAAAATTACATTTTCGTGGGCCATGAAAATGCACAGTGACTGAAGACCTTCAGTTATGTAAGGTGCACATTCAGCTGCAAGGGGAGAAAGCATTCATTTTTTTTAATATTGTAAAGTTTGTTATATACAATATTGTAATATTGGCATAATAATATTTGTAATATCTAATATTTGCTGCATGCCATTCTGTCGTATTATAATATTGCCACAATTGCAATTGTACTTGCCATTCATTAGCAGCAGGATTGACTTTAAAGTCTGTCCGATTAGTTTGATTCTATTGATTAGAATTTTCTCTTTGAATTCAAAAAGTGACAAAAAATCATTTTCAAAACTAAAAATAAAAGCAGAATTATAATTTTCCAGACTGCAGCATTAACATTTTTTTTTTCATTGGCAAAGGCAGATTAACACAACAAATCTTTTTCTCTCTAACTATATATAAACTAGTTTACACATGCAATAGAAAAGTAATGACAGTATTAATTTAAAAAAATAAATTTAATCATTTCACCCCAAGCATGGTAAGAATAAGGGAGTGAAAGTGATTGAGTATAGAGAGGATTGAGGAAAAGACAAAAGATGAATAGGATTCAAGATGTCATTTCACTTTAACCTGCTTTTTCTTACACAAATATATTGATTCATTCTTTTTCCAATTTGTCATACATCTTTTCTTTCAAAACTGTTCTTAATATATAAAAATTTTTGTCTCGTTATCCTGTTATTCTGGAGATCACTTTTCTAAATAAGAATGAAGAAAGCTCTTGGGACAGTGAACTTAATACAGAGTGCGATGAATAAATTGTCATCTAAATTACACAAAAATGAAAATAACACTGACATTGCATTTTAAGATATAAATGGTGCGATGGATAAATTGTCAGTTAAATTTTGCAAAAATGGAAATAATACTAACATCACATTTTGAGATATACATGGTTTTATGGATAAATTTGTTGTCTAAATTTGGCAAAAATGAAAATAACACTGACATCTAGCAACAATCTCTAGAAACAGGAAAATAATATAAACATAATTTAGCTGATCAAAAAATATCAGGATTTGGTTCTATAAAAATGAAACTACAATGCATATCAATTCGGCATTTAATCTCCTTTGAAGTAATCCTCTTCTGAAGATACACTTTAACCCGTATCGTTTACTTTGGTGGAAGAATTCCTGGAACTCCTTTTTAGGGAGAATAAGCAAATACCTCATGGCATTCTCTTACTTTTAGTTCATGAAAAACATTCACATCAAAATCTGATCAAAATTTAAATATTTTCTGATAAATATGATATTTTAAACAGGCAAACAATTTAGATCATACATTTGGTAATACATTTCTGGGTATGACAATAAACTACATCCAACAGCAAGGCCTCTGATCAGGAGGTTTAGAGGAGCATGGAACCACCTCTTAATTGCTGTTGTTCCCAGGTCTGCCCTGACTTGGGGTGGTAGCACCTGTTAGAGTCCCAGCTATGGAAAAATAGTTCATCCTCAAACTGAGGTCATTTAAGAGAAAAAGAAAAAGTTAGGCTGGGAAAGAGTCTTTAGCTTGGAATAGCAACTTGTCTAAGAGAAAGAAATCTCTGATATAAAAACCTTTATACCTACTCTGTGTAGAATAGGGTAGGCTGAACTCCTTAACCTTGATAGGTAATCTTCCTACAGATGGTGTCTTGATAAAAACACTGAGTTTCCAGTCTTCTAAACTTTTTGGTGTTAGTAAGGGCATACAGCTGTAAAACTCGCACCAATATTTCATTATGGTTCAATTACAAAGCCATCAAGAAAACTTTGTCCAACCCATGCTAGCATGGAAGCAGACATTAAATGACGACAATGATGACGATGATGATGATGATGATTCACACACAATTAAAATTAAACTGAATTAATCATTTGGGTTACAAGGGTTTCTGGAAACAGGAAAATAATATAAGCAAAAAATGTATGGCCATGAAAGTCATTTTTATGACTCCTGTATTTTAACTGAACATATTTTCTGAAAAAATATAGTATTTGAAACAGACAAACAATTTAGATTTTAAATTTTCTCCTTCTGCTACCAGTGAAATGATAGGTATCAAAATTGGTAGATAATCAAAATAGATTTAAGACATTCCTTATGAATAACAAAAACTCATATGAAATAATGTGTATATATTAAGTTGAATCATTATATATTCAAAGCTTATTTTAGTCTGGCACAAGGTAATTGTCATGTTTTGCATATCAACATGAGGAGCAGTAGTCATAGCACAGCTATGCATGTCCTCTGTGATAACAAACTTTCTTTTGTCCTACTTCTCCAAGTACTTTCTACATATACTGGTCTCTTCATTTGCATACGATACTACAGTAACAAATGAAGAGCCCCCAGAGAAGATCTTACTTAATATATAAGAGGAATGTTCTACAAGACTAATTCTATGGTAAGGCATTTTATTTATAAACCTACAATAACTTGATATACTGATGCACTCCCAAGCTCTCTATGTTATTCCACTTCTTCAAATGAGTCTTTTAGTTCTCATATATGAGTGAGCTTTTATCAGTATCTGGAGTCTCAGACTAGTACAATATTTCTGCCTCAAAAAATTGTGTTGCCTTGATTTCTGGGAGACAAGACATATATACTTGGGGTATAACACCTGTATCTTCAGTATTGCCATATGTGATATTTGGGCAATCATGTTTCTTTCAGTCTATGATTTACTAGGCAGAAGATTTTTCCACAGTAGATTGCCATTTCTTTCTACAGTAGGCTGGTTGCCAACCAAGACTATAGAACCCAATATGTTTTGCTATTCAGAAGGGAGAAGAGATGGATTAATGCCATTTTCAAGGGCATTTGTGCATAAGTGAATGAAATGAATTCAACTGGATTTCGAAATTGGCTCTCAGATTTCTCATACCAAGTCTTATATTCTTCTGTATATGATGCGGATTGGTATGTGCTAATAAAATTATTTCTTTCTTATAAAAATTTATAACTATGGCTCTATGGTTATAGCAAAAAATTTTTGACTGGTACATTAAGGTGCAATTCCAGGCTTAATCGATGCATTGTTGATACTCTTATTGTTTGTACTATTCTTGTTTCTGATATGAATAAATTTGGAAAGGTAAAATCAATTCATGTAATAAATCTTTTAAGAAAATTATCTAATTTCATAATCTTTCAAAGATTTTTCTTTTGTTTAAAGGAAATCGGGGTTGATGAAGAGAACGAGCAGAGACAATTCATGATCCCCGACTGTCACAGTGAGAGCGAGGATGGCTGGAGTGAAGGTGATATCGGACTGACAAAGAACGACTCAGGTAGGTCTGAGTAGTTATACTTATTTGTACATAATTCTTTTCAGATATTCATACAAATATATATTAAAAAATCCCCATATATGCAAATTAATTTTGGAAGAATCAATCTTTAGTTACATCATTAGCCAACCAATATTGGTAATTTTTTCAGGATGTACTTATGTCATCCAGGGCTGGAATCGAAAAATAAAATTATTTTATTTCATGGTAACTCAATCACAGGTATTTACTCGTCCTACTAGAGTGGCATCAATGTTCCACCCTTTTGCCATAGAAACACTCTGTGGTGAACTGGGGCAAGAAGTGGCTTGTCAACTTCAATTTCTCTAAGACCAAGCTCTTGTCTGTCAACCATTACAGGCAACCTCTTCTGCCTCCCATAAGCATGGACCAGGTGATTCTCCCAGAGAGTAATACACTATGCCTCCTTGGACTTACCCTGTCCTCAGACCTCAAATGGAACCACTATATTGAATCCATAGCAAAATCTACTGCTAAGAAGATTGGGTCACTATGTCGATCCACGATGTTTTTTTCCACCTGAATCCATCCTGCATATATACAAGTCAACCATCCGTCCATGCATGGAGTACTGCTGCCATTTATGGTCAGGTGCCCCTGCCGTTCTCCTCAGTGTTCTTGACAAGCTCCAAAGGAGAGTCTGTAATGTGATAGGTACTGATCTGGCGACTTGACTGCAGCCACTTTTCCATCGTCGAAATGTGGCCTCCCTCTGTCTCTTCTATAAATACTTTCATGGCTTCTGCTCAGATGAGCTTAAGTCACTGATACCTCCTCAACAGGTGTTTACCCGTGCAACCAGACTGGCAACTGGGTCCCACCCATTCACAGTCAGGTTAGCCAAATGCAGACGACAATTCTACTCCTGCAGCTTCCTCTCTAGCACTTCCCGCCTGTGGAACTCACTCCCGTATTCTTGCTTTCCTGTGCAAAGTTTATACTCATCTACTAACCACTGGCCTCTAGCTCTCTCCCCTCCCCTGTATAACCTTCCCTTTCTCTCCACCTATGTATCTGTCATCGCACCTGCTTTCTCAGCTTTCTATTGTTCCTTTCTAACTAGCTTGTACTCCTCACACTTTTCTAATTAATCTTTTTACATTTATGTAACCCCCTGCACATCAGTGGCGTTTCTGCCTTGCTTGGGGTGAAATGATTAAAAAAAAATTAAAAAATTAAAAAAATAATTAAATGTAACTGCCTCTTTTACTCTAACACTCTCTTTTTTCACACTTCCCATTTGTAGAACTCACTTCCATTTGCTTGCTTCCATGATAACTACAACCTCCAAAAGTTTAAATGCAAAGTCAATTGCCAGCTTTTATCTACTTGATTCCCATCCATTTCTTATCATTTTTTGATATTCTTTATACTTTATTTTTCTCTCTCTCTGTAACCCCCTGTGCACCAAGAGTATTTATATCTTGCTTGGAGTAAAATGATTATAAAAAAAAAAGAATTTGTGAATGAAACAAATTTAACTGGAATTTAAATTGGCTCTCTGATTTCTTTTTCTGGGCTGATATCCATTATAGCACAGTGCACATAGAAATATATCCAATGGAATTAAAACATTGTGAAAGCAATGATCACAGCAATAGATATCATGAAATACTTCTTGTAATAGTTTTTCTCTTTCTTTCCTTTTCTCTGCTTCCATTCCACCAAAACCTGATTTAATCTGTTTCAAATATCTTGTGATTCACTTTAATCATGTCTTAGACAGCCATGGCTCAGTTCCTATCTCCTTTTCATATTGAATACTCTGATTCTATTACACCTTATTGATTGAAGCCACTTATTAGAAACCATCAGCCAAGCTCCAGATAAACAGTTCCCTCTTTCTCTATTTGACCATTTAATTAAGCTATGACTAAAAATACACATCCCACCAATAATCTGATCTCAAGTAACTGTCTTCACATTGTCTAATTGTTTGAATTTGGGTGAAAACTTCTGCCTTGCATGTAATTAACCAGAGCTACATAACCCTAAACTCAAAGCAGTCAAGTATTGTTTGGCTATTTTCCTATCTCTGATGAGGATGTGTATTTCAATCTATATTAAGAGCTGATTTTCTGTCTGTCACGAACTGTCTGCATTTGACTTTGCATGTGCATATATAATCTAAATGTGTATATATGTGTTGTATGTGAGAGATTTTCTGGGGAAAATAAAATAAGACCAATAAATAAAATAATGTACATTGTAGTGCAGTGGATATCGGCTCTGAACAAGAAATATGAGAGTTGAATTCCCTGTATTCACTTACACGCAACTACCCCTGAAAAACGTATTAATCTGTCTCTTCCCTCCGGTTATGGGTTAAATAACAGGACAGATTAGGTTCTATAGCCTTGGATGGCAGTCAGTCTACCACTGAAAGTAATGGCAACCTACTGCAGGATAATCTTCTGCTCAGTCAGTCATGTCTCGAAAGAGACATGATTGCCCAAGTGTGTGTGTCTGAAATAAAGTAACATGATGTGTGTTTTGGTTCAGTGGATAGCAGCTTGGAACGAGAAATCAGAGAGCCAAGTTTGAATTCCAGTTGAAATTGTTGCATTTACTTATGCAAAACTACCCTTGGGAAAGGTATTAATCCATCACTTATCCCTCCAGCTATGAGTTAAATAGCAGGACGGATTAGGTTCTGTAGCCTTGGTTGGCAACCTATCACAGAAAGTAATGGTAACCTACCGCGGAAAAATCCTCTTTGAAGACATAATCACCCAAGTGTGTATCACATATGGCATTGAACTAACTGAAATAATAATAATGAATAAAAAAATCAACTGATTAATTTTCCCATGGTGCAAATTATAAAGAAACCAGGAAGAGTTTCTGGTCACATTTGCAATTTTATGACCCCACTTTAGGAAAGGACAGAATCTTCATCTTTCTCCTCTTGGCTTCAAGATGTGAACCTCCGCATTAATAGAATTGTTAGTTTTCCTGGTCCACTGACAACTGAGCTTTTTCACTTACAAACAACATTATCTGACATGTTTTAGTAGCCCTACTCATAAAGTTCGATTTTTTCTCAACTCAGTGCAAAGAAATTATTTAAGAACCAAACAAAAAAACGGACATACTTGGTCTTCCTAATGCAGTATGTGACTGACTTGACCTCGACCATGTTCATAGCTTTACTTGTTTATATCTTTACTTCCCATAAATCATTTTAGAAGCAAAAGGAAAATGGACATATTCAAAAAACATTTAATTTTGTTTAAATCAAGTCAACATAAAAGAAATAAAAAATCATAACATAAAAACAAGTTTTTTTTTTATGCTTCTTTGTTTACATATTGAACACACACATTAACCTAAAAAATACATATAAAACTCTGTGAAGTCCCACTCTAAGATAAAAATAAACAACAATTTATATATTGTTGTTGGAGTGACAATTGACCAATCACAAATGTTGATTGTTAAGAAATGTGATAAATTGAAATAAAAGTGGATCCAAATTTAAATTCCAAACAATCACCACTGATTGGTTAATTTTTTTCCAGTTTTTGTTATGCTCCTGCACAAAAGTTTTTGATTTAAAACTGCACCATAAATTGAAATGTTTGAAGTGAGCTGGTCACATGACTAACTTTGGTATATAAGCAAATCCTACATGCAGCCAAAAGCAATTGACAATGAGGATACAGAACATTAATGCCATTTGCCATGTAACAAATAAAAGAAAACAACCCACTTCATTTACCATGCACTTTGAAGCAAAATCCTTTAGTAGGAATTCAGAATACAAAGGAGCAGGCATCTTGAAACTTTTCATCTTATTTAAAGCTAAAAAAAATACCAGTTATAGTACAACCTTTTTCATCTCACTCAACAAACCTCAATGAGAAAGTTTATAAGTTAATGAATAATTAACATATTCTCAAACTTCAATCTTCGCAAACAAATCTTACGAATAATATACAACAATATAAAAACAAATAAGAAACTTTTCAATGAACACAAACTTTAAATCTGAGATAAATAACTTTGCATACACTTTTCCATATTTTTGATTTGTGAAGTCTGTATTGAATAATATAGACTATATTGACTAAACAAATCATCCATAGAAATTTAATCTTTTCCTAAGCATTCATTATTATATTTGTATATTTTGTATAATAAAATGTGTTATTGTTTTAAAAAAAGATTTTGACACCAAACTCACAAACAGCGTCATTGAATTATTGAATATTGACCTTGTGCCATGTTTGTGGAGTTTTGCACACAACCTAAAACCCTCTGATGTTGAAATATTGTTTAGTGACCCCAAACTCTGCAACAACCCACAATCTTGTTACCATCCAGAGCTTACATCTAATGTGTAGGAAATTCAGTCAACCAGGTTTATTTAAATTGAAACAATAACCAGATAAAAATGTAGAAAACATGTATATGCTTGTTAAATAAATCATTTATATTTACACACATGTGCATTTATTCAAAATAATTAAAAATGAGTAAAAAATACTCTTTAGTTAATTTAAAGGTTTTTTTTCTGAATGTCTGGATTCCAAACAATAATATGATAAAAAAAAAAGTGAATATCTGTTAAATAAATCATTTGTATTTACACACATGTACATTCCAAACAATATTCAAATAAAAATAAAAAAGTGGATATCTGTTAAATAAATCATTTGTATTTACACATATGTACATTAATTCAAAAGAATTAAACATGAGTAAAAAATAGCCTTTAGTTGATTTAAAGTCTTTGGGTAGTTGGTCCACAGAAAAAGCTGAGTTTAGACAAGACTTTCATTGTGAGTGAAGACTCACTGACTGTCCTTGCTGTTGTCAAAGATGACTGGCCGGCTATTCTACTGTTGTAGCTGCTTTGTTTGAAGTTGCCTATAAGTGTTTCTTTCAAGACACACTGGAGGAAGACAGTCATATCTTTGCTCTTTGAAAGCCAAAATCTGCAGGGTTTTTATAAAAAATATTTTTCAAACCTATGTTCAAGAAAAATAAGGTTTTAGTTTGTATCTTGGGATGTGCAATGTATTTATTAAAATGAGAGGAAAATGAACAGAAAGAGAATAAATATTCAACATAAATGATAATTTGAAACAAGAAGTGGAGAAAAATATAATAAAAAAGCTGGGATAGAAAATTCTGACAGGTTCCTGTTCCTCTTTCAACCTTGACCAAGGAAAAAGAAAAAAACTGTTCACCATGACTAAAAACAAATTTTTCCCACTGAGTGTAAGAAATACACATATATATATGTAAAAATATACTCAGATATAATCTGAGATTAAGGACAGAATGGTTAAATTAAATAAAGACAAGAGGAAAACTGTATTTTAATGGACTTTATCAAAGCAAAAAGACGAAATGAGCTTAATTCTAAATTACGTATCTATAAACAAACAGTATTGGCAACCACAAAGACGCTCACGAATCATTTCAAAAGATTAACAGAATATTTTAGTTTTTAGAATTTCTTCATGAATAGTGCAAAGTCACGAGATATTAAAATGAAGGGAATTTGACCGTTTTCTTTGAAAAACTGTTTATTTCGTGTGTTAGTCTGTTTTAGAATTCCTTCATGTGTAGTGCAAAGTTAGGAGATGTTAAAATGAAGGGAATTCAACCGTTTTCTTTGAAATTTTTATTATGTATGTTAGTCTGTTTTAGTATAATTTCCATAAGTAAAGGTGAGATTGGGAAAAATCCAGGATGCAAATTGATGTTTTGGTAGTACTGGATAGTGGCGAAATGATTTGTGAGCATCTTTGTGGTTGCCAACACTGTTTGTTTATAGATACGTAATTTAGAATTAAGCTCATTTTGTTTTTTTGCCTTGATAAAGTTCATCACAGGACAAAACGTGTAGGCGATTTAAAATACAGTTTTCCTCTTGTCTTTATTTTATTTAACCACATATATATATATATATATATATATATATATATATATAAACACATATATTAACATATGTATACTTTCATGTTTTTCATATATATACTTTGCATGGCTTCACCTCATGCAAAGCAATGAAGTCACTAAGACAGAAGTCACTAAGACAGAAGGGGTTACTGAGTGTGAAAGTATATGAGAAAAAGGAATTTTTAAGTAGAAAGATAATAAAAGAACATAATTCAATCAAACAGAAGATGGTGATTGATATTGCATTTAAATTTTTGAAGACCAAAGTTGACTGGAAAGCAAGAAGTTGGAAGAGTGTTCATCAAGAGAAAACTGCAAGAGAAGAAATCATTAGCATAGAACTTACTGTTACACTTAGACATTTCAATTGGAAAATGATGAGACCTTACTGCCAATATGTTCAGTCAGTTAAATGCTATATGTGATACATGCTTGGGCAATCATGTCTCGAAAGAGACATGACTGACTGGGCAGAAGATTATCTCGCATTAGGTTGCAATTGCTTTCTGCAGTAGACTAGTTGCCAGCCAAGACTACAGAGTCCAATCTGTCCTATTATTTAACCCATAACTGGAGGGAAGTGACAGATTAATACCTTTCCCAAGGGTATTTGTGTGTCAGTGAATGCAAAGAATTCAACTGGAATTTAAACTCAGCTCCACAATTTGTCATTCTGAGTTGATATCCACTGCACCACAATGCATATTCTAATATATTGGTAAATTAGTAATACTACATTGACTGTGACAATATATTACTGTGCTTATATTCATAAAGCTAATATACTAAAGAGAGAAGCTTACTAGGACAATTACCATAAAAATATTTATAGAAAATGTACAGGGAAGCTACATTATAGCAATATGAAAATAACACAAGCTGAGATAACAGGTCAGGACTGATAACATTGCAGATTCTTCTTTGGATTTTGTCAAGAATCTCTAAATACATAGCACTAACCCCAGATCAGATGTGGCTGTTATATTCAATGCATGGGTGAATGATAGATTTATAAATTTTTCAATGCATAGATGAATGGTAAACTTATCCAATTTTCCCCTCCAGAAAGATTCAGGGATGGTGGTGATTGTCTGGCATGACACAGTGAACCAACTTTGCTATCAGCAAGCTAACCTAGCAATTGATTAAATATAATATGAACAGAAAGAGATGAAATATTCAACATAAATTGCAATTTTAAACAAGAAGAGTAGAAAAATATTAAAAATAAAAGGGCTGGGATAGAATATAGATATAATGTTGAAAATTTTGTTTATACAGAAATTTTAGAGAGAATTTTATTTCTATGACAACTTACTTTTTTTTAGTTATATAAATAAATTTAAAGATTTCATTCAGTTGACACTGCAGCTGCTCCTATTAAAACTTTAGACTACTACTTAAATATATTGGTACATTATTAATACTACATTGACTGTGACAATCAAAACGTCTGATTTTGACATTAACTAAACTTAATAGAAAATCGTTATTAAGATTAGAGTGAGGATGCTGCTTCTTTTTCTTCTCTCATGTGTCTAGTTTTTATCTGGTCAGAAGCAATCATAGTTCTCTAAAGCTTTCTTTTCATGTTGCCAATATTCAGAGAACCTAACACAATTACTTGAATACTTATTCTAGTGCAATTACTTGAATTTTTATTCATTTTCTTTATAATTCAGGCATAAGAAAATCTACAGCATTAATAATAATAATAATTGTTGTCATCTGATATTTCACATTAATAGGGCTAAAATCTTTTTATGAGATTACCTAAATAAGTGAAAATAATCTGTTTAATTTAAACAAATGAAAATATTGTAGGGTTGCTGAATTAATTATTAATATAAACATTAGAAAATTATTCAACTGTTTCTCTTTTGGTTAGCTCTATGTAGCCATTTTCAGAGTAGAAACATGCAAGAGAATTTAGCATAATGACAAAAAGATCATTAGAAAGATGTATTAGAGAAAATATTTATACAAAAATTTTAAAGAGATAAAAAATTTTTTATGACAACTTACTTTTCTCTGTTCTTAAAACAGATATTTGGCTAGAATATAATAAATAAAATAAACTTATAATTTATTTTATTCATTATTATTATTATAAATTTATAATTTTCTACTTCTAATATTGTAAGATTTTATAATTATAATGCTTGATATTCATCAAGTATTATAATTATAAAATCTTACCATCTTATTTCCTGTAATGTTTGTAGTAACCATTGTAGTCTGACATATCACAAATTATCTAAGTCAAAATAATCTGTTTATTTAGGATTTTTTAACTCTGTACTGGATTTTTTTACTTTAAACAACTGAAAAAATAATAAATTTTCTAAATTAATATGAACAGAAAATTATTCAAATGTTTCTCTCATGGTCAGTTCTATGTCCAGTGTAAAAAAACTCAACTGGACATAACTTCTATGACACTTACTTTTCTGTGTTTATAAAAACTAGTATTTGGCTAGTAATTGATTTTACATGATTTTACATTGTGTTGTAAAGAGAAAGATACAAAAATAAGTTTCTTCTACTTCTGCTAGTTTCTGTTCTGTCAAAGTGACTGAACAAAATAAAAATATAATTTACTTAACATCAGGAAGGGGCAGTTGAAATTTCTAAGGAGTGTAATGAGGAAAGTGGGCTTGGAAAATCTGATGCTTGCAGGACAGATTGGGGGCAAGATTGTCAGAGGATAACAGTACATAACACACTTGATGGGCTTGAGTAAATGAATGGTAGGACAGGATTTAGGAGAAATAGCAAAAAGAGAAAATTTGTTAACAGTTACAAGGGACAGGAAGTTGTAGAGGGCCATGATCAACTACGTTCTAAGGGGATATGGCACATAAAGAAGATCATTTTAGCTTTAAAAGCTTTGTGCAATCTTTTTTATATGCTAAAGAAGATGAGGATGTAGGTAATGATATACTTTAAAATGTCTTCTTTAGTGTAATGATATGTATTACATCTTCTTTAGGTAATGATATATGTTACATCACCATCTTTTTTCTTTGAAAAACACGTTCTTTTATTGACTTTTAACCTCCCTAAAGTCTTCTTATACTCTTTCACGCTCACCAGCCCCTTGCATTTTAGTGGCATTATCACCTTGCTTGGGGTGAAACTATATATATATATATATATACATATATTATAAATTATGTTTTAGAACATGTACATAATTTATTCTATATATGTCCTCTACAATCATATGTTTGTTTCAACGTTGGGTGTCCAATGTTTCTTCATGAGGAATAAGCAAAAACTGAAATCATCCGCTGTCTATATTTGGTTCATTGTTGTTGTGGGAGGTTGGTTGGGGTTATTGATAATGAAGGGAATGTGTCTTTTGTGTTGTCCATTAGAGTTTTGATGAACTTGGTGTGTAGGTGCTAAATTGTTGATTAATGGCATTATCTGTTGGAATGTACGTTTTTATCAGTTGGGTATATCTTTTGGTTAGAATTTTGCAGAGAGTGGTGTGTGGAGGGGTTTGATTACTTGATCAGTTTTGTGTGTTTGTGTGGGGTTTTTTGTGATTGGGGAACTTATCTTGTTTGTTGACCTTAAGAATTTTTAGGCGTCATGGTGAGCTAGTGTTTGATTAATTTGTGTCTGTTGTTACCAGACAAATTTTATTTATTCTCTTTCATTTAGTGGTGAGGCTGTTTTCCTCAGGGTTCCTTAGATAGACGTGATAGGGGTGGGGTGTTTTTTCTTTTTAATTTTGATTTTTTCAGTACGGCATATTTTTGTATTTTATTTTTGTTTTTTATATTTTTATTTTAGCGGGATAGGGGTGTTTATTCAAGTATTATTGTATTTAGGCGAAGTTGTTTCCAAAAATCTAAACTTGTATTTTTTAGGAAGTAAATGCAAATTTCTATTTTGACAGTTTTTTATAATTTTTCTAAATTTGCATATTTAATCTTAATTTTGAATTTAGAGGATCGGTTTTTTCTTTTAATTTTTAATTTTCATAGATTATAGTTTGGAAGCCTGTTTATTTCATTTAATTTTTTGTTTTATTTATTTAGATATTTTTGTGGGTATTAGACCTTTCTTTAAGGATTAGATGTTTTTGTGGGTATTAGATCTTACTTTAAGGATTTATTAGATCAATTTTTACTATAGCATTTTTTATCTTTTATAATAAAAATATCTAATCAAATTTCTAGTATTTTTTAGCATGATTGTAGGGTTAGATCTTTAATGTGCTTACAGTTTATTTTTGTGTATGATATAATTATTCTTAATATTAATTTTAAATATAGGAAATTGATTCTTTTTTTGATTTGGGGGGGGTCATTTTTTCCCTTATGAACATTAAACGTTGCTGTAGACTTTAGTAATTTGATCTATTTAAGTGTGGAGTGTTTTGTATTTAGGCAAGGTCATTTATAAATAATCTAAATTTGTATTTTTTAGAGGGTAAATGTAAATTTGTATTTTATCAGTTTTTTATAATTATCTAAATTTGTATATTTTAATCTTAATTTTGAATTTCAGGGATCGATTTGTTTTCCTTTAATTTTTAATTATTCATAGATTATAGTTTGGGAGCCTGTTTATTTCTTTTAATTTTACATTTTATTTATTTAGATGTTTTTGTGGGTATTAGACCTTACTTTAAGGATTTATTAGATCAATTTTTCTACAGCATTTTTAGTCTTTTATAATAAGAATATCTAATCAAACTCCTAGTATTTCCTAGCATGATTGTAGGGTTAGGTCTCTAATGTGCTTACAGTTTATTATGGTTTCGTGCCTCTGGTTTAAAAGCTTGTTACTATTTATATATTTAAGGATCTCTATTTTTTCTTGAAGGCAAAGAAAACATGGTGCTTTTATAGATTTTGCTGTTCTTGCTTGTTTGAGGATTTTCCATTTAACCTTAGGTGTTTTATTTTTGTCTTTTAATTTCCAAAAGTATTTGGAGAGAGACGTCATGTTTTGTTTTTCTTTGTTGTTGAAAGATGAGAGGTGATTGTAAAAGCGCTTTTTAAATACGTTCATGGTATTCCCAAAATATATTTTTTCATCTTTAGGATTTTCTATGGATGAGATCAAACACATATATATCAGAGATTTCATCAGACATTTGTTGGTCATGGGGCATTGATTGGGGTTTCTACAGTTACAGAGGTTGTTATCATGGGACAGACTTGTATTAGTGCTGGATTTAATTTTGCTGTGTAGTTTTAATATTTTGGTGTTATGCATTTTGATTATTTTTTCTAGATTATTGGAACAGCTATAACTTAATTTTATGGTATTTTTATTGAAGATTTTGCTCAGAGGGCTATTTTTGGGAAAGTGCTTCTCTATTAATTTAAGAAACTTATGCCCCAGCTTGAAGTTAACTGATTGATTGAAGGGAGGGTTATACCATATTATTTTTCTGTTTCTATTCTTGCTTTTTGGACTTTAAAATTTTTCTACAAAGCTGGTTTTTGATGATTTATACCCACTTTCATTAAGGATTCTATTATAAATTATCTTGTGCTTATCAAATATTTCTTTACTGGATGAGTGTGTGTGTTAATGCGACATTCTACTGATGATAGGATGTGTTTAATAATGGATGGTGGGTGATTAGAGTTGGGGTTTATATATATTGGGTTAGCGTTGTTTTTCATGTAAGGTTGGAAGGTGTTCGATACTAGGTCTAATGTTATGTCTAGGAAGTCTACTTGCTCGATATTGTGGTTAATCACTACGTTAAGGCCAAAAGATTATAAATAATCTAAATTTGTATTTTTTAGAGGGTAAATGTAAATTTGTATTTTATCAGTTTTTGATAATTATCTAAATTTGTATATTTTAATCTTAATTTTGAATTTCGGGGAAGTGAAAGAAAAGGAAAAGACTTTAGAGAGAACTAGAAATCCAATCCTAAACAGGAAACAAGCAATAAACACCTGCTCCTGTTCAAAAGAATGGGGAGGGTGTGAACGGGGAAATAGGCAAACCTCGGGGAAGGTTAATTTTTGGATTAATTTTCTGGTTTTATCAACCTTACCTCCACTAGATTTATCAATTATCATTAGTCCATCATCCCTATATAGTCCTATATTGTCTGTTTCAATTTCCTTATGTGCAGTTAAGTTGTACAGTAAGAATAATCCAATCAGATCCGAAGCCTCTGCAGAATCCAGGGCACCCATAGATAAATCAAAGTTCTCTTTTAGAGGTCATATAGAGAAAAAATTATGTACATGTTCTAAAACATAATTAATAATAAATATTCACAGCTCTATACATCATATATCAAGCACTGTTTTAAATTAATATTTTGGACGGGAAAAAAAATTCTTTCTTCGTTCTGTACCCACTCGGATATATATATATATTACTTCAAATGTTATTACAGCGGATATTTAAACTCTGAACTTTTATTCAATATTTGTTTACATTTTTGTTCCTCAATAGGAGTTGATCCAAAAATTAACCTTCCCCGAGGTTTGCCTATTTCCCCGTTCACACTCCTCCCCATTCTTTTGAACAGGAGCAGGTGTTTATTGCTTGTTTCCTGTTTAGGACTGGGTTTCTAGTTCTCTCTAAAGTCTTTTCCTTTTCTTTCACTTCCAATTGCCCCTTGTGTCTTGGGGATGCCTTACTTTTGTGATGCCTCTTTCTCTGTAGCATTCTACATCAAATGGCTCTTGAGCCTTATCTAGGGTGAACCGCATTATAAAGCAAATATTTGAATCAGTAATGTGATAGGTACCGACTTGGTGGCTCGACTACAGCCACTTCCCCACCGACAAGATGTGGGCTCCCTTTGTCTGTTCTATAAATACTTTCATGGCTTCTGCGCCAACGAACTTAAGTCACTGGTGCCTCTGCAACAGGTGTTTACTCGTGCAACCAGACTGGCAACTGGGTCCCACCCATTCACAGTTAGATTAACCAAATGCAGACGACAATTCTACTCCTGCAGCTTCTTCTCTCGCACTTCCCACCTGTGGAACTCGCTTCCATATTCTTGCTTTCCTGACGGCTACAACCTCCAAGAATTTAAATGTAATGTCAATACTCATCTATTAACCACTTGACTCTAGTTCTTTCACCACCCCGTATATCCTTTCCTTTCTCTTCACCTTTGCAACTGTCATCACACCTGTATTCCCATTCTTCTCTTGCTCCTTTCTAACTGGTTCATCTTCCTCTTCACTCTCTTCTAATTAATCTTTTTACACTTATGTAGATCCCTGCACATCAGTGGCATTACCGCCTTGCTTGGGGTGATACGATTAAAAATATAAAAAATAAAAAATAAAAAAAATGTATACAAGTGTAACAACTATTATGTAACAGTTTTATTATTGGTATTAATACAAACTTTTTTCTTATTTCTAGAACTACGTCCTTCCGATTGTTATGAATCCCACTCTTCAAGAACTGAGCAACTTCATGGGAAAATGGGGCAGCAAAGGTTTTTTTGCCCTGAGCTTACAGCAACTACATCCAGGTGCACGACAACACCCCATATTGGTCATGTTCCAGACTGCACCCAGTGGACATGCTTGAAATTATCATCCGCTACTGATCACAGATAACTTGCCTTTTGTACAATAGGGAACCATATGCAAGACATAATTTGGACAAGATACACACTCCACACCCCCCAAAAAATATCACTTTTGATGATTTAAAAAAAGTAAGCTCTGTACAGTTGAAAAGCATCTTATGCAAGTTCTTTTTTTTTTAAACTTTGAATTTACATTTTTTAAATAAAATGTCAAATCATTTGGTGAATAGATCATTGTTTTTACATGACTTTATTTGTTACTGATACATGAGATTAACATGAAATCAAACTTTTCGGTGTTGATATTATTAAGAGATTTAAAAAAAAGAAAAAATTGCTTTGGTTCAAATTTTTGCTTTCGATAGAAAAAAAAATAGGAATCAAAATGCTCTAAATATAAGACAGATAATTCCAATAAATAAATGCAAATAAATGTTTAATCCAAGGAAAATTTGGTCAAATAGGCATTAGATTATCTAAATATTTACAAAATATTTTGCAGTAAAAATATTTAGACTCCAAACTGATTTCTCCTAACCTCATACTGAAAATTTAAAAAATGATGAATTTTGATAAAAAAACAAACAAAATCAAATAATTCAATAATTATACAATTTTTATGAGGAAGAATTTTATTTTTTTAACCTAACTTTTTACTTTATAAGTGTCATTAATACTGACTTGTCCACAAATGCTGCTATTGAGGCCAGGGAAAAGCATATAGTGAGGAAGAGAGTGATAATGCAAAACTTGGACCTTTGTGCCAGCAAAAAATAGAGTGTTAAATGAACAGTTTTTCCTTTGACAACATTATTATTTTAACTACCTTCACTCCTTAACAATTTTTATTGTTTTACAAAGTGGTGATCAGAATTATAATAAAACTTTAACATATGAAAGTGGATTTTTACATTTTCATTGTTCTTGAGAATTAACAAGAAATATGATAAACACTATTTATATGTCAGATTGTTTATTAACTATTAGATTGTTTATTGGAATGGTTGGCAAAACATCACCTAATTGCTAACTGATTCAAACTTTATAAAATGATAAATAATTAGGATATCCTTATAATTGGTTGAAGGAAGAAAATTTATTGCAAGCCAGAAGAAACTGATTACAATTGTTTCATTTGTTTTAATAATTTAGTAAATGTTCATAAATTTATGAATAAAAAACTGCTTTCATATTTATTTCTTTAGAGCAGGATGTGCGTTGTGGTACAGTGGATATTGGCTCAGAACGAGAAGCCGGGGAGCCGAGTTCGAATTCCATTTGAATCCATTGTATTCACTTACGTGCACATAGCCTTGGGAAAGGTATTAATCTGTCTCTTCCTTCCAGTTATGGGTTAAATAACAGGACAGATTGGGTTCTATAGCCTTGGTCGGCAACCAGTCTACCGCAGAAAGCAATGGCAACCTACTGTGGGATAATCTTCTGCCCAGTCAGTCATGTCTCTTTCGAGACATGATCGCCCAAGCGTGTATCACGTATGGCACTTAACTGACTGAACAGGAGAAAGCATACTAAGAGCCACCAGAGATAGGGAGACATGGAAGGCCATGATCGCCTACGTCCTGAAGGAACGTGGCACATAGAAGAAGAAATGATTTTATTGCCTTAGTTTTAACTGTATTATTTTTTAGAATGTTGTAAATATAAAATTATTTTTGTAAATAAACAATCTAATAAATAAATAAATAAATAGAATTTAATATTTTTTACATAAATTTCCAAGAACAAATAAAAATATGTAAATTCACTTTCATCGTATGTTTAGCTTTTAATACAATTCTAATGATTGCTTTAAAAAATAAACATTGCTGAGGATTGAAGTTACTTAAAATAATAGTGGTGTAAAGGAAAAAAACCATCCTTTTGATACATTGTCTTTTTGTTGGCACAATGGTTCAAGCTTGACAAAAACTTTAGATGCAGTTAGTCAATGTCTTGATAATATAAATTATGTTAGTTCAATAATGATTCTAGGTTTAAATACTTGATTTAATACTTTGACTAAATTGGAAACAGAGAATAATGAAAACAATTTAAGGACAACTAGTTATTCTAAACACGTGTGTATTTCTTTGGCATTATAAAAATAAATCTATTAATTCTTTAGAATAAATTAATTTAATTCTTCAGAAATTGGTTATATATATATATATATATATACACGAGAAAAAATCGCAAGATCGCCAAGATCGCCAAGGTGTTCGAAGAGAAAAAAAAAAACAAAAAAAAACACCCCCTTCCCCAGATGGGTTAGTCTTTGATAGGTGTCTATTTATTTGATTAGTCCTTGGTCTGCCTTTGCCCTGACGAGCCGTTGTGCGAAACCGCGGTAGGTCTTGGCGATCTTGCGATTTTTTCTCGTGTGTTTTTGCTCTACGTCACTGCCTCTTGGTTAATCCTTTTTGGTTAGTTTTGTATCGAGCACTTTTCTTTCTTTGTGGTTCGTTCCGTTTGAGGGTTTTTTTTCTTTGCTGTGAAGTACTGTATGTATTGTTGGTGCTCCGCAGTTTTCTTTTTTTTTCCCCTCATTGTCCAAAGCTTTATAGCGGCGGACAATAACGGAGTTAGATTCTGCCGGTTATTCGTGGTCCTAAAAAATTACTTGTGTAAGATTTTAAGATTTGGTACGTACAGAGTCGATTTTATTATTATATATATATATATATATATATATATATATAGATAGATAGATACAGATATATATATATATATATAGATATAGATATGGACATCAGTTACTATACACATACACACTAGTTACTATAATCATGAGATGACTTTTAAGCAATAGTAAAAGCACTGCTCTCTCAAAATATTTCTGGGAATTAAAAACAACAACAAAAACCCAATTATTATCTAGGATATCATTGCAAAAACCAAATCTTATAATGGAATAGGAAATAGATTACATTTTTGCCTTTTAGAAAATACTTGTTATCTTAAAACACTTAAATAATCTTAATTTACGAAACAAAAGAAGTGAGTTGATGACCATGTGCAAACAAAAATAAATATCTGCTCAAATACATTGATTTTAATTTACAACTTCATATTTAAGTTTTAGTTCAAATAAAATTATATTATACAATTACAAAATTAGAAATAGCATTCCAGTATTATAACAGAAACAATTCTAGACACTAAAATTCAAATTTCAGAACAGTTAATTTATAATAAGCACCTGATGATTGCATGGTGCATGAAACTCTACAAACTTAGGATAAAATGTATATTTATTGACATATATCTATAAATATGTGTATTATTCTGCATCTATAGCATGACTCACAGTTTCATGAATAAACATAGGACAATATGCATATTTATTAATATAATTATTATTAATATAATTATTATATAATTAACAATTAATATAATTTATTAATATATACTGAATAGCTCTGTTATATTACAATGAATACTGTTTTATTAACATCTGAAATATATTTATATATGTGTGTACCTGCATATATATCCAATCCATATGTATATTTATTGATATCCTTACTTATATATATATATATATATATATATATATATATATATATATATATATATATATACACACAGGTGCAACTTCAAAAATTAAAATACAATGGAAAAGTCTACCTTTTTTCATAATTTAATTCAAGAAGTGAAACTTTTATATATACTAGATTTATTACACACATAGTGAAATATTTCAAGGAACATTTTGTTTTAGTTTTGATGATTATGGCTTCTAACACCTGACAAGTTTAAAACTCCATTATCTCAGAATATTGGAATATTTCACAAAATCAGTTTAGCAAGAAAGAATTTATAATACTGAAAAGTTAAACTTCTCAAAAGTTCATATATATATATATATGAACTTATATATATATATATATATATATATATATATATATATATAAAAGTTATCTATAAATGAATATTTTAGCTATTAGAAAACTGATTAACTGAAAATATTAAACATTTAAAAAATGTCATAGTTTATGTGTGAAGAGAATTATTTTATTTGCAGTATAATGTTATAAGATGTTAAAAAGAGATGGAAATTAACAGTTTTCTTTGCATTTTTTTATATTTTTGTTATGTATGTTGGTCTGGGAAAGTAATGTTTCCTTTAGGAAAGGTGAGATTGAGAAAAAAATCAGGGTGCAGATAAATATTTTGATAATATTTGACGGTGATGCTCTTGAGAACTTTACTTCTGAACAAATTTTTTCTCTTTTGATGAATGTTGCATTTTTTAGGTCGAAATATATACATTATATATATAATACCCATTAATTCTTTAGAAATTGTTTTATGGTTTATGATTTTTAGATATGGTTTCTTGAGAAAAATAATCTGACTGAAGGGAATGTGCTTTTCATAAAAAGAGCCTTGCTTACTTTGAAGTCCTAGTGGCCAAGTAGTAAAACATATCTGATCAAATGGTAGTTTTCCCTAAAAAGGAGAATTGGTTTGATTTCTGCTGAAGGACACTTTTTTCCTTACTTAGAATTCTTGAAAAGAATGCACAGACCACTATACATAATATACACTATTTAAAGTAATGCACATGTTTAAAATAATAAGGTCAGTTTAAAAATATATCTATTAATTAAATATATATATATATATATATATATGTACAAAAGTGAACAAAATAATGGAAACACTTTGAAATTTGAAGTAAATTTATTTCAATATGGGATAGGACCACCTTTGACAGTAACCACAGCCTGAATTCTGGATGGGATTGACTTGTACAAAGTTCAAATTTTTTCCAGAAGAATTTCTATTCATTCTTCAGCTAAAACAGTCTCCAATTCTTTCAAAGATGATAGTGAAAGTTATCACCTCTTTTTTTTTCTAAAATGAACCATAAATGTTCAATGATGTTAAGATCTGGGGACTGTGCTGGCCAGATAAGATGTTCTACTTCACTAAAATGTTTCTCATGACATTCAGCTACAACTTTAGCAGTATGAATTGAGTGTATTATCACCCTGAAGGATAACAGAAACAGTCCCTGAACCATAGGATGAAGTTGATCACTTAAAATTCTTAAATAGTCCTGACTGTTTATTTTAACAAACTTATTTGAATAATATCTGTGAAAAAAACAACAATTTTAGCAAAAAAAAAAAAAAAAAAAAAAAAAAAAATGAAGTACTACTAATATCAAATCAACAAATATAGAAATAAATAAGCTTTTGGCAGTTAAATCAAATTTTCCAAATTATGCTATTATAGTACTAGATATTTCCATTATTTTGTTCAACCTCTGTGTATATATATATATATATATATAATCTAGGTTGAATCATTATCTTCCTCTCCTATCAACTGCCACTTACTGTATCCCTCTACCTTGAGTGTCCCCTGGGTCTTCTAAAGGTAAACCTCATTGTAAAAAAAAAGTTTAAAATCTCTTTCTCTCTCCCTTCCTCTATATTCATAACATTTTCATTTTTACTGTTAAAAACTATATCATGTCTTTTAAATTTGATGATCTTTTTTCTGCTGTATTTGCTTTTGCAAATCTGGTTGCTCATTTTGTGTAGTCCAAGTTTTCAACTTGCATGTCATAAGTTTGAATATTTATACATCAAGAAAAAAAAAAGATCATCAAATTTAATAGATATAAAATTTCTGTTGTTTTTAACAACACATTTTTAAAAGTTGGACAAACTTCATTCCTTGGTTCCACCAGGTCTAACATTCATGGCCAGGATCCGCCATGCCACCCACATTGTAGCAAACCACCCACATTCCTTCCAATTTCCCTTGGTGAGAAGTAGGTTCTACTCGAACAGCTTCTTCCTCTGAACCACTGCTCTGTGAAAAAGACTCCAAAGAAGATGTTTCCCCAATCACTACAATCTTAACCTGTTCATCTAGGTTCAACCATTATCTTCCTCTCTTATGAACTGCCGCTTTACTATAACTCTCTACTTTGAATGGCCCCTGGGTCTTCTAAAAGTGACCCTCATTGTACAAAAAAGAAAAAGTTTTAAATCTCTCTTTATTCATAACATTTTCATTGAACTAAAATAAAAATATCATTAATTAAAAAAAATTAAAATATACCATATATACTTGAGTATAGTGAGAGTTTATATACAGTCGCACTCTATACAAGTAATTTTTTGAAGCAGCTAAAAATCATGCATTTTGTGTGACCAGTTGCAATGTACTCAACTAAAATTTTTCTGGAGGGGTTAAATTTCATGCAAAAAATTTCAGGGGTTGCACTATACATCAACTCAGCTTATACACGAGTATACACAGTAATGCTATCAAAAGTTTTAAATAAATTTTTTTGAGTATATTACTATAAAAATGACTAGATATTTTAATAAAAGATGATGTTCTAATACTTCCAGTAAAGTGATTTCCTCAATTTATTACTGAGGCATCTTGGGAAGTTATTTATTATCCTACTTCCTGACTTCTATGTTTCTCTGTCTCTTCCCATACAAACAAAGAAATTTTTGTACATATAATTTAAGCATACACCAGTGTGCACACATTTATTTATACATGCATATACATTGTATATATATATATATAAACTATTTGCATAATTCCAAATGGACTGTTATATGCATAAGCACCCATACACACATACAAAGGAAATTAACATATCAGGAACTCCAGTGGTTTTCAACTGCACCAGGTTAGTGGGTGTTGTATTTTTTAACTTCTGTTTTGTCTGTCATGTTAAAACTAATGAAGCAAGCAATCTATACTTTGAAGGAACAAATACTTTGTAATTAATCATTCTCATTGTTTTTTATACATTTCCTCACAACACACTCTGGTCCCCATGAAAAACAAAGATCAAAGGAATCACCATATTATATGCTGATGTATTAAAAAAATTTCTAAAATAAAAAAAAATTGTATTTGTTAAAAAAAGAGAAAAAACAATTTATGATTTCATTTTTTTAATAATTTATGCAACTATGGCTGATGCACAGCATATACAGGGTGTGATGGAGAAACTGTCATCAAAATTATGCAAAACTGAAAATAACTCTAACATCACATTTTAAAAGGTATATTTACCATACCTTCGTAATCACTATTAGACTCATCCAACTCTTTCTGAATCCTCTGCATTGTCCTCAGATTGATACCCAAATACTCTTAAATGTTTGTATTATTGCTTCTGGTGCAAATGCCAAACAGTAAAGCATGCTATTTCTACATTTTTGGTAGAGTGAATTGCATCTTGGTGCCCTTTTACTCACAGATGGTGCTCAGCTGAGCCTACTATAATATGCTGTTGACAAAATCAAAAACAAAATCCATGCCCAAAATTAAAAATATAAAATGGTGACAATTTACCCATCACACTCTGTACATGAAGGTGCTGAACATTTCTCAGCTTGACCCACTTCCCAAAATCATTATTCTGATGCTTGGTTATTGGAATACTGAATTTGTCATGTGGGACAGGCTGGAAACTTTTCAGAACCCACTCTTAGCACAAATATGCCTCTATTAAAACCCAAGCATTGAAAATAACATTAAAAATGTTAATGTTAACACAACAGTGGTGCAGACACAATTGCCCTGGCTTCATCACCAATGACAAATAGCATCCCTCATCACCAGATATCAACACTCTTGAGTATTATTTGTGAGGAGTTTTTAAGAGTGAGGCCTGTTCTACTCTGCACCACAATATTCAAGCTCTGAAGGCAAAACTGAACAGAGAATGAGACAAAATAATCATGGAAACTTTCCTGAAAGTAGTGAAGCTTAAAGGGATCCATATTGCATGTAATTTTCTGATTTCTTTCTCTAGCATCCATGGTATACATATCACCTTTTTCAGTGTGGAATCATTCTTCTATGAAAGGTTCCCAGAGATTCTAGCTCTCTGCAAAACCAATCCCCTTCTCTGATTTTTCAAAATTCCCGGTTACCTTCCACTCCTTAGGAAGCAGTGTAATGTCCACATGCATGGCCTGGGAGTATGAACATGTCTCACTGGCTAGGGAACTCTCTCTTGAATTCCCAGACAATTCTTACATGTGTCTTCATCTCAATCTACTACTAAACTCAGTCAACAAACTCTTCTTTCTCTACCATTCCCCTACATCTCCTGACTGCTCTGTGCTTGATAGTATTTCAGATAATATAGACAAGGCTATTTTTTCTCACCTGTTCACTAACATATTTGAGTTTGGTGACTTCAATGCCCACCATGCCAAGTGGCTGGAAAACTGTCACTGATCTAGCTGGCATCCATACCCTGAACTTCACAATCACTTAGTCTGTCACACAAGTTGTAGATTTCCCATGCATTTCTATAGTAACCCTGAAAGACACACTTCCCTTCTAGATCTATGCTTTACTTCTATTTCTGACTCTTGCCATGCCATGCAACTCTGCCTTCTTGGCAACTCTGATCATGTTGTGGTTTCCATTAATATCTCTTTTCACTCCTTCTTCCAGAAACCTCCCACCACCAGAATATCTTACTGCTAACAAAGAGTGGGCTGGGACTCAGTCCAGGGTTTCTTTTGTGATGTCTCTTGGAACAAAGTTTTTAGTCTCCCTGTTGAAGACTGTACCACTGAGGTCTCCTGTTGGGTAAAAGCCAGCATCAGTGTTTTAATCCTAGCCAAAGAACTCCATCTTAAACCTCATTCATTCCCTTGGTTCTTTCCTGCTTGCTCAGCTGCTATGGGGGAATAGGAATCACTTCTGGCTTTACCAGAGTGACACGACTGATTATAAAACAAGAAAATCAAATTGAGTATAGAAACAACATTTTATATAGACACATATATCAATTACAGTTTTTACAAATAAAATAATGTCTTTAGGATGGGTTCAACGGACTTTAAATTTTTATAGCAGTAAATGCTGAAAGAGAGTTTGTGCTTAAGTATGTGGGAGTGTTTGTCAGCTGGAATGACTTTGGTGTATCAGCTCTGTTGATTGGTAAGTAGCTCAGGGGACAGCAAAGAAGAAGGTGAGAGGGAAAGGTGAGGCAAGCATCTTGGATCGCTTGACGAGGTCAAGGGACATACTAATTATACTCGTACTTTCTCAACTCTAGCGATGCTTTTTGTGTTGGCTTTTTATTTTGTCTTTGTGGGTCCCAGCAGGTCACTTGGGAATTCACACCCGTATTTAATTCTGGGCTTCCCATTGGATGATAAATAAAATTCGCGTAGGCTCTCGAACTGGAATTTGATATTTATTAATTTTCTTGGTTTTCTGCCGGAACATATGTGTGGAGCCAGGTGCGCAAAGACCAGTTTTGGTCATTTGCTTTCTGGTCCTGAGAGTGCAAACATCCAATCCCCCGCTTTGCTCGGTATCACCACACTCTTATAATTTTCCATAGTAAAATAAAATCTGCAGTTTAACATAAATAAAAAAAATTTAGATATTATTTTAAAAATCTTAATTCCAAATAATTTGTATTAAGCTTTTGAATTTTCGATTTGTAAATAAAGTCTTTTTTAATGGATTAATAACCGAAAACATTAAAATTTTTTTAGACATTTAATAACTGGAAGAAATTTAAAAGGTGTTTGAAAATAAAAAATGAAAACAATTCTTACAAAAATTCATTATTCATCGATTTTTTTTCTTCTTCCGAATATGATATCCTAAAATTATATTATTTATAAAATCAATTAAAAGTTTATCTACATTAAAAACAGCGTAGTTTTAATGCATTTTTGATTTTACTATTCGGAGCAGATTTTCGGAAGAATTGTCTCGTAATTAAAAAAGAAATTACATGATTTACATTCCCTAATAAGTCCTGCATTTAATAATAATAAAACATTGGCATAATGTATTTCTAGAAGTTTTATACAATTAATTGGAGTGGGGGGGGGGTAACAGATGTAAAAAAAAAATAATCAAGTTTTTCTAAAAATAATAATTGCATAAATAATTTCATTCATTTTTGAATAAGTCCTGAAAAGTTTCACTCTAAAATCAGTTGATTTTTTGCAAGATTTTTCAAATCAATGTGTCTTTCAACGCCAAAAAACGATTTGCATTACGTTTTCCTTGGTCATAATTTTAAAAATCACATATGGCGTGAATTGCTGACGGAAAACAAAAAAAAAAAGAAATTTTACCTGAAATTTCGAACGTGTTAGAAAGGATTAAAAAGTAAAAAATATAATATCAACAAAACTTGATCTTTCCTAATAGCATCAAACATTTTGATGATAAAACTTTGTTTTTATTTTAAACTTTGAGCCGTTTTTAAAAACATCATACTATGCTTTTTTCCGGCAATTGTGTGGGGGTACCTACATAAATACGTACGCACAAATTTCGAATATTTTGACCCCTGTACGCATGCATACTTTTAAACTTTTTTAATGAACCCCTTCCCCCATGCATAGGCACTTTTTGTGCTCACCCACCTCTATTTTACAAAATTTTCCTTTTTTGAATCCTCGTGTAACTTAAAGTGAGTTTTTTTTTTTTTTTTTTTTCCTAAGCAGCTAAAAAACGTGTGTTTGAACCGCTGAAACTCTTCCCTCGAACGGTTTTCAAAAGAAAACGTATTGATTTCAACGTTAACCCTCATATAACAAAACATAAATAGGATTCCATCGTCATTTCAATTTTTCTTTTAGTCTGTTCCAAAGCTCTTGTGATTTAGAACACTGTTCTGCTTTTTTAACGAGGAATAGGCGTCAATTTAGGAAAAACATTTTGTACTGAACGCGTTTATCCATTTCAAATAATCGTCCGCCTTCTTCAACCAACACTTGTGAAATAAACCATCGAAAATACTAAGGCGAAACAGATTCGGCGGCTTCATTCCATTGTCTTTAGAAAACTTAATACACTTTTTGTGTCCCTGTGGGCGGAGTCTGTTTCGCAATAAAATTTTCTTTCAAATACTACGGTACCTTTTTTAAATCCCTTTTCTGGAGTTCACACCTCAATGTGAACGTTGTTTCCCCAGACTTGTTTTGGTTCATTGCAAGACAAGAATTTAGAACAACAACATTGACAACCAAATAAATAATTTGCTAAACTTGAAACAAAGACGTTTTTTTCTTCTGCAATTGAATTTGTTTTCGCTTATCAAACATTTAAAATTCAGCATAATTTTTTTTCATACGTATGGACTTGATCACGACTACCACCGTCTCGTACGCAAATAGTGAATCACCCCCTGCGTGAACGACCTCTACCGAGTCCGTCCTCGCCTCTACCGATGCCGTCCTCGCCTCTATGCTTACCTGTGCTGGTACGTGAGCCATCATTTGCGGCATGCGGAAAGTTTTTTGTTTTTTTTTAATGTGCATTTTATGTTACAAATTTAAATTAAGCACAACTGACTATTTAAGAATGAAAAATTTCCATGAACTTTGAAGTCATTCCGGTGTCTGTTTTTTTTTTTTTCGTCCAAATTCATAAATTTGTTTTTTATTTTTGTTTTTCACAACCGCAACAACATTAATGTGCCCCATCATCCTTTGATCTGAAAACCAAAAAGTCTCAAAAAGATACAACTAGGAACCTTGACGGCACAATCCACCTACCTACCCATACGGTGAAAATAGCAATTATTGCGAAATTTAATTTTGGAATAGAAGTCGCGTCATTTTTTTTTTTTGTTTTTTTTCTTTGGCTGTTACCAAAAAAAAATGCAATTGGAAGTTGAAAAACGAGCAAAAACTAACCACAAGAAAAATACATTATACAAAAATTGTATTTTATTATTTAAATTTTCTCTATGATTATTAATAATTTAAATAATAATTTTTATCTAAATATGAAAATGAATATCTCGTGAATAAATACTGCATTTAAAAAAGAAAGGTTATTATTTGTCTATAATTCTGAAATGAGGTAGTATTTACAGTATTTACATTATTCGGGCTAAATGTACTCATCTTTGTTGCCATTTGTACAACGTTTCGGCCGTTGTACGCTCCGGCCTTCTTCAGGTGCTAGGAATTTTGAACCGAACCCTTTACAATCACTGGGGTAAGTGGTCTTCATTCCTTGCGTAGTAGTGCCTCTTCTGGTAGTCATGAGTTATCTCCCTCTAACACTGTAAGTTCACCACTGCTCTAGCCTGGTATTGAACTCACAACTCTTTTGAGTCAAGTCACAGGAACTAACCAACGTCTATATCCACTGGCCAAAACGTCGTACAAAAATGGCAACAAAGATGAGGACATTTTAGTCCGAATAATGTAACCCGGATATAGGAGACTTTGATACAGGATAAACCCTGATATAAGAGATATTATATAGTAAATTTATTCATTACTTTTGAATTAGGATTGTATATAGATAAATAAATTGTTAGCTTTTTATTAGGATTCGTTTCAGAATCCTAAAAATACGAAAAATAGTACAATAAATAAATTCTTTTAAATTTACACTACAGCCGATTATATAATTTCTCAAAGAAATAATAATCTTTAAGTAACTCCGCAGAAATGCGATACAACAGGTAAATGAATTTTTAAAAATGAAAAATCTTTCTTGAAGCTTTTATTTTAGTTTTAATTTCAAGCTAATTAAAGTTAATATTTCCAATAAGCAAACTATAGGGAAAGACGGCATAATATCCCACTTGTTTTAAATTTTATGGCTTAGGTGATTAACAACGAACACACGGACAAAATAATGAACGAAGAAAATTCCGGGTTTTGGTAACAACAAAACAAATAATATTCATAAAAATAAAATGTACAAAATATGAAGTTGAAAATATATACTGAGAGAGTGATTAGAGAAAGTAACCGTGACTTTAAAATTGTTCATGAATTGATGTCGGAATAAAACATTTTCTTTGATTTATGTTCAATAAAAAAGCATGTATAGTTTGTCGAAAAAAGTTTAAAGTGAAATCAAAGGTGTGTGTAGAAAATGTTGAAAGATTTGCACCTTTGAGAAAATATGTGTGAGTGAGTGACTAAAATTGTACGAGTATGTTGCAATTTTGGTGTATGTCTTAAGAGTTACTAAATTCTTAAAATTCAACAAGTCATAGTTATGTGGATCTCAGTGGCACACGGTTGACGTTCGAATTCTCACTCGTAGGTTTCCCCGTTTTATGCAAATCGGGTGGATCAAAAATTTCAAAATGGAGGTTGAATTTTTTGGAGCAAAATTAATCTAAACACGTTCTACGACGTGTTCTTACGTGTCTTCGGTTTATTAGCCAGTTAGCAAAGATTTACGCCAGCTTCCATCTTTATGTTTTTCAATCCAGCGTCTGTGCTAAACAAACATGCATTATTGTTCAGATGAGTAAGTTTTTGTGCTAATGTAAATTTTTTTATCTGGTCTCATGACGAGTGCGATATGAAAATTGCCGTACCTGCTTTTTTAATTAAACTTTGCAAGGTGGATTCCACATATTCCCTTAAAACATTTAATAAAAAAATAAAAAAAACACCAAATTTTCACAGAAACTTCATACAATTTTTTTGTTGCAGTTGTTATGGCATCAAAGTTAAGAAAAATTCTAATAAAAATATTTTGCAAAAAAAAGTAACGCCACTGATGTGCAGGGGACTACGTAAGAGTGAAAAGATTAGAAAAAAGAAAGCCGGAAACCACATCCTAAACAGGGAACAAGGGATGAGCCTCTACACCTGTACAATAGACGTGGGTGGAGTGTGAACCGGGCGATAATTTAGTCTATCTTCTCCAATTAACTAAAAATTAAAATACAATATGAAATAACTAAAAACTAGTTCACAAAGGTGTTAAATAAATTCTCTTCTTTGAAGTTCATATTTTTGTCCCTTTTAATTTGACCTTTTTGCAGCAATAAAACATGTATTGCTATAAAATCTAAAGTTAACTAGGTTTTAATATAAAACCCAATTTATATGAATTCTTGAGTTCAACTGGAAAAGCTTCGGGCAAAAGTTTTCACACCTATGTGAGAAGTTCATACTTTGGCACCTGTCCTTCGATTTTGATTTTTCGTATTAAAAAGTAACAAAAAACCAAACATATTTTTTACATAACCGTGAGCAAAAGAATGAGCTGATAGTGTATGAAAGGATAAAGATATAAACAGAGCCGTTTTAAAAGCAGTATGAGCCCATGGGCCCATGGGCCCATGGGCAGACCAGCGTATTGGGACCCCTACGACAATCATTCACAGGAATAAAAAGTAAATGGTCGATATAGGCACCTCCCCTAAATGTCCCCCCCCCAAGCCCCAAACTTAATAAAAATGAAGTTTTTCCATCAAAATGTTTATGTTATTATTAAGAGTGTAGTAGGGGCGGTCAACCATGTCTGGTACAAGGCTAATTCACAAACATAGACGACACTATCCACAACTTAGGATATTTTGTAATCATCAGATCTAATCAGAATTATCAGAAGGTTAGAATGTGGAAGAATAAAAGTATTTCGTTTCTTTGTTAAAGTAGAATTTTATTAACAGAACAGAAAAAAAAACATCAATTTGTAGAGGTTAAATGTTCAATGAGAAAATGTAGTATGTAGTTAAAGGAATCAAGGGTTCGTAGTTGTAACTTGTGTGTATGCAAAGATTAACAGGATAGTAATGAAGTCATTATTCCTTTCCTTTTTATGGCCAGCGAGAAAGTGAAAAGGAAGGTGCAGCAATAAAGGAAACTGTTTAGGAGTCAGTTGAAGTGTCTTATTGTTGCTATTGTCGTCTTCTTTTTTGACAGCGAGTGAGTGAAGACGAAGAAAGGAAAATAGGAAGAAGAGGAAGAACGAATGTATGTCAACAGAGCTTGTCAGTTTCGGCGTTTTCAAATTCCTCCCTTACATTTTGGCGAGGTCCTTATCAGATCCTTGCTCTCATCGGACTGATTGATTCGACTTTCATTCTTTCTTTTATAGCGAAAGACTTAAACAAATCGCTTCCTTTCATTGGTTAGAAAATTAATTTAACAGAGGATCGCGAAATTTGTCTTCGTCTTTTTCTTTCAATACGGGGTCAATTCTTTTCCTATTCGTCAAAATTTGATTTCACACAGGATCGTTAAATTTGTAAAAAGTGGAGAAGAGAAGAGAGTTGCTTTTAATTCCATATTCAACACAAGAGAAAAGATCAAAGTATTTCTTTGATTATTTAAAAAAAAAAGTTAATCCTTTCTAACACGTTCGAAATTTTGTTAAAAAATCTTGTTTTGATTTTCATTAGCGGGTAACCAAATCGTTACAAGAGTTTACAATGTATAATGTAATATTACGTAACTCATTTTTTTCGGTGAAAACACATTAATTTGGAAATTCTTGCAAAAATCACACAACTATCAGATTTTAATGAAACGTTTAGGACTTATTCACAAATAAATGAAATTATTTTTGAAATTATTATTTTTTTAAAATATTGGTAAAAATACATTTTTTGCATCTGTTACCTCACCTTCCACGTAAATTCATGAAGTTTTAAGAAATTAAATTTTGTTGTGAAAATGGTTTTATTAGTTAAACGCAGAACTCATTGGAGAATGTAAATCATCTATCATTTTTTAAAACACTTTGTCTTTATTTCCGAAAATCTGCCCCCAACAGTAAAATAAAGAAGGCAACAAAGCTATGACATTATTTAATTTGATAAGTTCTTAGTTGATTTAATAAATAAAGGTCAGAAAAAAAGAAAAAAAAATTTTTTTTTTCAATTAATAATGAAATTTTGAAAAAATTGTCCTCAGTTTTTTTAAATTATAATAAGTTTCAAAAATATAGAATACTTCAAAGATTTGTTGGCGTTAATTATTAAGTTATTAAGCGAAGACTATATTTACTAATCGAAAATTGAAAAGTTTAATACAAATCGTCGTGCCTTCGTATTTTTAAAATAGTTAAAAAAATCGTGTATTTAAATTTCTTTTTTTGTATGGTAATTCTGCGTGTGTGTTAAAAGATGAGACGATAAATATTCACACTAGACATTTCGTCGTTTCGTCATCTGCGTCCTCTCCTCTCGTGAGTTTTGGGACGCCAGCTTTCAAAAAAACCTACTAGCGGAGCGAGTGGTGTAACTGAAACGGGACTTCTCGGAGTGAAGTACGTCGAGAAGTCACTAAGTGACACGGAAAAAGAAGATCCGGCTAGAATCAAAGCTGTACTTTACAAAGCATTTGCTGTAGTGTTGACCCTTGTACTGCGTATGAGCGATTCGTGGCTCGAAGTTTACAGCCGGGTGAAACTGTGGACATCTATTTGGCTGCATTAAAGAAGCTGGCGACCCTGTTTGGCGGCCTGCTCGAACGAGCACTGGCGTGTGCAGTGCTTCCGGACAGAGTGAAACAACTGTTGCGGGCAACCTCCAGCGTGAACACGCTGGCGCTTGACAAACTACTGAACCAGGCTCGAACTATCCTTAGGGATTCCCTGAGTCGGGTCCGCCCGCTGGTATAATTTGCTACAAATGCAAGAGCCAGGGTCACATGGCTAGGAATTGCGCGTGTGAAAGACGACAAGTACGCTGTTACCGATGCAATAAAGTCGGACACATGGCTCGAAATTATCCGAGAAACGAGGCCAGGTACAAGCTGGCGCCGATCTCTTCCCCAGACAACATTTAAACAAGGCACTGCCGATCATCCGAGTCCCCGTTGATGAAACACCATGTTCGGCCCTCCTCGATTCTGGCTATTCTCGAACAATAGTGTTATAAATCAAGACGGAGTAAATATACGTGCTGTGGGCGTAAAAACACGTATGGTTGCAAAATGGACCCAAATAACCCGACAATGAATAATAAGGACAAATTTTTGATGCGAGAAAGAGACACATAAAATATTTATTTCTCTCTTTTTTTTTTAATAAACGAAGGCAGCTATAACGTGGAAGAAGAAGAAGAAGAAGAAGAAGAAGAAGAAGAAGAAGAAGAAGACAGGTCAAAAGGTTTATACAAGTGGATTATAGTAATATACACAAACAAAAGGATTCACTTATCTTGGGTTTGAAGTCCGGTTATGGGGCATCGAAAAGTCTGTTGATAGTAGCAGCACAGGTCTTCTTCCTTCATCCTTAGCGGGTGAGGGAAGATGACTGCCGAATTGTCATTTCTTCGCCTCTTTTATTTCTTCAGAGTGGCTCAAACGATCAGTCCCTTTTGTCCTACGGAAGAGTTTGCGATTGACCGTCAAATTGATTCGGCGGTCACGCCTTAGTAATCAAATAAACGGAACAATGTGTGGATCCCCCTGCACGGCGACGCATTTTGTCATTTCGAGTCTGGAACTCATGAAGATCACTTCCGTTTATCAAAGCAGGGTACGATCTTACTTCGTTAGAGAACGTAACAATAGTAACTGCAGAACTCTGCCGCACCTGGAAGAAGAGGAGAGTCAAAGTAACCACCATAAACGGTGCAACACGTGCGTGTCATGGTATAGGGGCGGTGAGGATCCACACAGACACTGGGAACTTCGCTGATATCGAAACGCTGGTGGTGCCCGAAAAGCCATTGAACTTTGAACTACTGCTTGGATATGACGCCATCAAAACCTTGGTGGACGTTCACATCACGGAAACAGGTACCATGAAGTTTCAGGAGGTGGCCCCGTATGTGCCGCGCTAAAGTTCGACCAACCTGATTTCAGTGTTGAATTTGACCAGCGTCAGAAAACCTGGACCGCCTCGTGGTTATGGACGGCAGACAGGGAACCAGTCAAGCCACAAATCAACGCAGTTGGATACCATATACCCAACCAATTGTGACCTGCTTACGAAGAGGAGCTGCGTGCATGGATTAAAGATGGCTGGTTGATTCCTTATCCGAGTGAAAAACTTGGTCCCCCTTAGGGTCTGATCCATTAATGGCGATTGTGCAGCAGAGCAAATCCAAGGTGCGGTCGGTGATGGATTTCAGACGCATTATGCCGATGTTTGTGCCAGCAAGTTGAGGGAATGGCGACAACAGGGATCTAATGTCTCCCTGCTGGATTTAAGAAAAGCCTATCTGCAAGTGATGGTTAGTGAATCATTGTGGCCATTTCAGACAGTGATGTTTGCCGGCAGAAGATACTATCTCACCAGACTAGGCTTTGGCCTAAACGTAGCCCCACAAATGATGAAAAACATTATCAGTCGTCTTGTCTCAAGAAGATACAGTTAAAAAAGGGGCATCAGCGTACATTGATGATATCTATGTGAACGAAGATGTCGTGTCATCACTGTACGTAAAGGAGAAACTGGCACAGTTCGGCTTGACCTGCAAGGATCCGGAATGGCTAGAAGATGGCGCATGTGTGTTAGGTCTGGATGTTCGTGGGGAACATGGAACCTTGCAATGGAAACGCGGAACTGCAGTTCCCGATATACTCGATGTCTTAACAAGACGGACTATTTTTTCCCTCTGTGGAAAGCTTGTGGGGCACCTACCGGTATGCGAATGGCTTCACGTGGCGGCAGGTACCATAAAACTTCAGGCGAGCGCGGTCACCAAAGGATGGATGATAAGACGACCGACACGCTGCTCATTCGCATGGTGACAGAGACAATAGAGAGAGTAAAACAAAATGATCCTGCCAGAGGGGATTGGTGCGTGCCCAGAGAGGAAATGAATGTCTGGGCTGATGCAAGCTCCCTAGCAACTGAAGTCCTATTGGAGAGGGATGGAGTGGCAATCGTGGATGCATGCTGGTTGCGACCAATGAACGATGCTGCGCACATCAATCTGGCAGAACTGAACGCCGTACTAAAAGGAGTTAATTAGGCACTCCAGTGGAGGGTAAAAATGTTGCATCTGCAGACTGACACCTTATACGTATACCATTGGGTGTCGGACACCTTGACAGGCAAGGCCAGGGTTCGCACCAAGGCAGCCAGCGAGACGTTCATTAGAAGACGGCTGAGTACTATTAAAAACCTTGTCACTGAGTATGATCAATCCATGGACGTAACACTGGTAACATCTAGCTGCAATCTTGGTGACAAATTAACTCGGATACCACAAAGAGAGTTTGACGCTGTAAAGAAGGACGTCAAGCCCGTACCACCGATGTGCGCTGCGTCTATGGAGGAGCCGGACGAGATAATGAGGATACATCATTGTAATGGACACCGCGGCGTGCTATTTCGTACGGCTGACCAATCCGTCAGTATCTACAAATACCGTGGGGACAATGGTCAGGGAATGCCGAACATGCCAATCAATAGACCCTGCATCAGTTAAATGGCGAAATGGAAAGCTGGGAGTAAAACGCAAATGGAACAGACTGGGTATGGACATAACCCATTATGGCGGCTAGAATTTCCTCGCGCTGATAGATTGCAGGCCCACCAGATTCGCAGTATGTCGACCATTATCACGACAAGATTCGTCAAGTGTGATCCGACTATTGGAGTCGATATTCTATGAACGAGGACCTCCAGAAGAAATCCTCACTAATAATGACTCTGCCTTCTGCAGCAGACAGTTCCAGCGCTTCCTGGATGAATGGTGGATCCAGCTTCGATTGCGATGTGCACATGTGCCAAGTGGTAATGGCATAGCGGAAAGGTACCACCGGAGTATAACGAGAATCTCTGCCAGAAAGTAGTGCACAGTCATGGAAACTGTATACAGATACAACACGCTACCGAAGGACAACGTATCTGCTTTATGTGCCCCCCGCCAATGCGATTTATAGATACCAGCTACGAGTCAAAGGGATCGAGAGTGAGTACGTGCCTGATCGACGAGAAGTGCGTGGATCGTACGAGACAGGAGAGGCCGTCTGGGTAAAGCCTCCCAATAGTCGGTGCACAACCCAATTTAAAAAAAGGTCGTGTCACCGGTATAGTCAGTGAGCATACCATACTGGTCGATGGACTCCCACGATATGTGAGGGATTTGCGCTCTGTCCTCAACACAACCCCCTCCATGAGTGACGGTGAGAGGGATTCATCGGAAGGCGGAGTGCTAATTGAGCCTGTAGCTAGCGATTCACACGAGAGTCCACCAAGTGACCCTGACAGCACTGACAGTTCTTTCAAAAAATCCTACGAGCAGAGCGAGTGGTGTAACTGAAACGGGACAGAAATCCACTGTTTAACTACAAAAGGTCATATGTTTCACTGTTTCTTCCCCTAACAGGAAAAATTTTGGACAATTATGTCACTTATGATCACCATAGACACCTAGCTTATCTCACATCTGGCTGTCGTAACATGTCAAATCATACAGGAAAGGTCAGAAAGGTCAGAAAGATCAACATTCCGTGATTCAGAAATAGTTTTAGTCTAAATTTCAAGTTATAAATAAGTAATGCTTGTGTAAATCAGATTAATTTAACATTAAATTTGATAATTTTCCAAAAATAACAGGTGAGAGATGTATATTTTATTTTTTAAACATTTTTAAATCCGTGAATTAACTTTTGCTTACAAATGTGTTAACCGCTCAAAAAATGGCCAAAAAATTGAAAATTTAAGAAAAAAAAGTCAATATTTTAAATTCCAATCAATATAATTTCTGTTTGAAATACACCAGAGTATTTTGCTTACTGAAAATAGTAAATTTAATCATTTAGCATTTAATTAAATAACTGATTTAACTGAAATAAAAGTTTCAAGTAAACTTTTTTATTTGTAAAACTTCAACTCAAAAGTTAGGTATCGAAAATGATTTGCGGTATTTATTAGATTAAACATGTATTTATTTTAGGTACCTCCATTAATTTGCTGACAAACAGCACAGTATAAAGAAAAAGGCTCAAAACATAATAAAAATGAAATGTTTCCGTCAAAATGCTTATATTATTATTAAGTGGAAAGATCAAAGTAAATTTTCATTATTAAAAAAAATTTAATCCTTTCTAAGTAAGAAATTCTAACACGTTAGAAATTCTGGTAAAAAAATTTCATCAGCAAATAACCAAATTGCTACAAGAGTTTAAGGACATTATAGTATGAAAAAAACTTTTTTTCGATAAATAATGAATTTTTACAAGAATTGTTTTCATGTTATTTTTAATTATAATAATTTATAAAGTTTAAAAAATATTTTTAAAATTCTTCAAAACTTTGTTGTGGTTAGGTCATTTTGTTATTAAATGAAGACTATATTTACTAATTGAAAATTGAAAAGTTTAATACAAATCATCGAGTCAATCGATTTTTAAAATAAATTCAATTTTTTTTGTATTTGAATTTTTTATGGTATTTTTTGTGTTACATAAAAAGGTCATGCGTTTTACAGTTTCTTCCCCTTACAGGAAAAAATTTGGACAACTACGTCAATTCTGATCAACCATACTTAGCTTATCGTCACATCTGGCTGCCATCACACCTCAATCACTTACTTCAAAGGTTAGAAAGATCAGCTCTCCTTGATTAAGAAATACTTTTATTCTAAATTTCATGTTATAAAATAGTAATACTTGTGTAAATCAGATTAATTTAATTTTGACTTTGCTATTTTTTAAAAAAATAACATGCCGTAGTTGCATATTTTATTTTTGCAAGATTTATAAATCCAAAAATTAACTTTTGTTTAAAATGTGTCAATCACACAAAAATAGCGAAACATTTAAATACTTTTAAAAATTGAAAAAAATTAGGTTCCAATCAATATAATTAGGGTATTTTGCTTAATAGAAATAGTAAATTTAATCATTTAGCTTTCAATTAAATTTAAAATTAAAGGTTCAAGAAAATTTGTTTATTTATCAAAATTCATTTTAAAACTTAGGTATCGCGAATTATCGTGAAAAAATGGAGGTACCTAATTTATTTTATTGGCACTTCAACAAAACTGGTGTTAAAATATTAAAGACATACTGTACAGTACACTTGTAACGTAGGGAGATGGTTAACGTTTTTTTGATTCGGCCTTGTGTCATACTTAACCGAACTCCTTACAGCTTATAAGTTTTATGCAGAGTTATAATCATCAGAATTATAAGAAGGTTTTCATCAGAAGGTTGTTTGGCGGTAGGTTGGAATGTGTGAAATAATGTAAGAATAAAAATATACATGTTTCATGTTAAAATAGAAATTTATTAAAAGAAATGAATAGCACAAGTTGTAGAAGTTATTGTGCAATTAGAAACATTGTTAAGAAATTAAGGGTAGAGTTCGTGTTCAATGATAAAGTTATGGGAATCAAGGCTTGTAGAAAATGTTCGTAGTAGTAACTGTTGAAAGAGTATATGCGAACGTATGTATGTATATATTCAGTAGGGATGTCTTTGGATGAAGAAGTAGAAGTAAAAGGAATCAGCAAAAGGAAAGAGAAAGAGAACAAATGTCCGGGTCAACTTGAAGCTTCTCTCGTTACATTTTAGCTTGTCGTCTTTGCAGCTTCCATCCCCTACTGACTCACTGATGTTGATTGGGGCCTTTTATTGTCGTTAGATTTTCGCACCGACTCGCGAAGTCCTCAAGTCTTGCAAGTCGCTCCCATTGGTCAAAAATCAATTTAACACCTACTTGCGAATTCTGGGTTCGATTATTTCTTTAAGCACATTTAGGAAAACCAGGATTTTACACGTCATTGGAGTGGAGAAAAAAAGTGGAGAAGGAGGTTGATTTTAATTAATTTCTTATCCGCTACACACTAGAGTAGCAACTAATCAATATGATAAACATTTGAACAATACAAAAGGCTTGCAAAACTACAATACTCAGTAAGCTACACTACACAGATTAAATGATTATATAGAATAGTATGAAATTACTACGAATTTCTAACAAGCATTTGCGACATTTCTTTTCAAAGAATTGCCTATTCAAGAATAGGATGTCATTTTTCATGCACATGAGTGAAAGAAAGTTCAAACGACGTTGTCCCATTGTGCTACGAAGCAGATTTTTTATAAGTTCCAGTCTTGTAAAAGAATGTTCTCCTGTATAGTTGGTCACCATGCTGCACATGAACATTCTGAGTGCAATTTCAACATTCAGGAATACAGATTTCATTTTGCCCGAAATTATTTTTCGGTACAGTGCTAGGAAAGTCTTACAATTTTCATCAAGAGCCGTGTAGTGCTTGACGTGCTCACATTCATTTTAAAGGTCATCATAATTCTCCTCTTTGTGATACATATTAGCCAGACGTTCACACTTTTTCTTCAGTGTGTCAGAAGCAATGTTCTTGAATTCACTGAAGAAAGAAGACAGATTTCCAATCTGTCAATAAGCCTCTGCGCGTTTTGTTATTTCATAGATAAAGATTAGCTCGTTGCAATAACTTTGATTCTTTTAATAAGTGAAATTCTTCATCCAAATTGGTTGAAGAAAGAAATTCTTCAACAGAAAATGACATTTTTAAACAAACACAAATACAAAGTCTGTTTTATCAAAAAAAAAAAAAGAAAAAAAAAAGAAAAAAGAATTATATTTGAAGAGAAATATGAATGACTTTCTTTGTTGTTGTGAAATGATCATTGAATAAGAAAACTATTTGTTTTATATAAGACAACTGAATTACTGTTTTGTTTTGAAATGAACATCCAAACTTAGGACGAGTCCCTCGTTTTGTCACGATTGCGACAAAAGAAAAAAGAAAAGAGAGAAGGTAAAATAAAAAGAGAATAAAGAAATATTATTAACGTTAGGGTTTTATAACAATAAAACTAATTTCTTTACAAAAGTAAAAATATATTACAATTAAATATTCAAAACAATATTGATTCGGTTTAGGGGAAATTTAAGAATTAAATGAAACTAGAGTAAAAAAAGATAATACTGTCTCTAATAGAAAGTCAACAGTAGTCTTGGTTACAAATATTAAAAGAAAGAAATGAAAGTTTTATCGGCGTGTCTGTGCTAGAACTGATCGTCGGGAGTCAGGGTCTGATATTTTCCGTGATAGCGAAATTGTCTGTAAGTGAACTGAAGTGGCGAGATAAAACCTTCAATTTATATAGGTAGGAGGCCTCTTTGAAGCAAGTTCTCGCCATTTCCAGTATGTTTTATGTCAAAAGGAGACATTCTGTTACTTTTTCTTCTTCATGTGCCGTGTCTTTTCAAGACCTAGGCGATCATGGACTGCCACTTGGCTCTGTCGCCTGTCTCTCTCGATATTTTTTCTTTTGGTATCTCTTCTAAACCTCGCTCCACCAACCATTTGCTCAGGCCTAACAAGTACGTCTTACTTTTTTTTTTATTCAAGAATCAACTCTAAGAAAATTAATCTTTTTCTATTATTATGACATATATTTCAACTAATCACAATATGCGTGGCTTGTCGTAGTAATTTCTACTTTTAGTGTTTCCTAAAAAGAGGTTTCTGTAAAACAAGTCACTTAAACTTTAATTGAAGGATTGGCTTTGTTTTTTTAGCAGAAATTCCTTTAAGTGTTGGATTCTTTGTCTTTATTTATTTATTTCCCTAGTCTCAGTCACCCTTTCTTTCTTTTTTTCTTTTTTTCTTTCTTTGCCGGCTAGCGTTTGGGTCAGGCCGCATGTGCCAGAATTCTCTGACCAAAAGTTAATTTTTTTTTCAACTCACCGGCAGAAGTGTGTTTATGGGGCTGGATTCAACTGACATGAATATTGCTTGAAGTAAGCCATTTTTTTTTTGCAGAGTTAGGAATATTAATGTTAAGTTTACATTTTATCAGAAGAAAATTTTACTTATGAAAAATAACCCCAACAAGATTTAAATATTGGTTGTAAGGCACAAGAACATTGTTGCAACAAAAAACACACATGAAAAGAAGATTTTTTAACACAATATAAAAAAAATATATACAAATATACATAAATCACAGAGCAAATAATTAGGAATAATTTTGTTTTAGATGAAATTGAAATGTTCTGAAGTGAGTTTTGTTATATCCTCTTGCTTGCTGAATTGATATTGGGATGTAAGTGTTATTGAAGACCTTGGCAACTGATTGTGGTTCTAAGCCGAATTGGTGTTAATAAAATATTAACTTTCGACTAAGTTAACTTTCATAAGAGATTGGCGTGACGAGTTTGTTCTTTTCTTTCATTGCGTTGACGGCGATTAGGTAAAAAGGAAAGAGTGCGAATGTGTGTCGTCGTGGATTCGGGTTGATTACTTACTGCTACATCGTGACTGGCGTGGACAGTTCTGCTTTCTCGTCACTAGATGAAGAATTAACTTCGCGCTAAAGAATTTATACACTTCTAGTCACGTGACAGTCTCCACAGAATTTGTCGCAATTTGAGACTTAAACGTGTGTGCATAGGCGTTTTTGAAATATTTAAATATTAACTAATCAATACTGGTTATTTCTAAATTAGTTCTTGGATCCCCTTTGTGTTTAGTTTGGTGAAAATCTTTAGAAACATTACGTGCGATTACTAAATTGTCGCTTAAGTGCGATGTAAAAATTATCGCATTTGCTATTCATAAACCTAATGATATTTGCACCAAAATTTGATAGTGTTTTTCACTTGTCTGGGAGTAGGGTCCTATACCCACCCTAGATTGTAAGTTTTAAACGCAATGCAAAACTTGTAATATGTATAGTAAATTTTACACTTGGTAGTCATCTCCTGCGACTTGGAAGTGTAATGCGTGGTGTATTTGGTATGTTACCAAATGTTTTCGATGCTACGTTTGAAAGAGGTAATTAAAAAGATCTGATTATTGCATTATGGCCATTTGTGTGTAGATCATCAATTTTAATTTCTTCTCTTTGTTTGTATTATGTTCATGCGTGTTTGTATGAATCCAAATGGTTATGGTCGTATGACGCATGAAACAAAGGGTAAATTTGCTCTCGTTAATATCACATTTGTTAGTTTTCATTGTGTTTGTTTGTCGCGATGAAAGGGACCAGACGTTGCTCGATGCATAGTGGTGTAGTTGAGATGTGAGATTAGATTCCGACGAAAATGAAGTACTGTGTTATCAGAGTGCTGTAATTTTCTAGAATTGTGGTATGCGCTGGAAAATCTTTTGATAGAGTCCGGCGTTGATATAACTATCAAAAATCTTCTGATTGTTTCCCAACGCTTCGCGTTGAGTTGATTTTGTTTAAAATCCTGTTTGTTTCGGTGTGTGCGGAATTATTTGGTGATAGAAAATAACAGCTAGGAAAAGACTTGATTTACAAAGTTGTTGAGCTGGTGAAATTGATACCGAGTGTCGTCGCATGTTTTGCAAGAACTTTAGAAGATATCTGGATTTAATGACGATCTTTCTTGGAGGTACAACCATTTCCAGTATTAATAAATCGAACTTGCAGATGTTTTAGTCGTTCTTGTTAAATTTTGAAAAATGTCAATGATTCGACGTTGAGTTATATGTGGTATATAACTTATATACTACATCTTTTTCTGGAAAGCCTGGGATAGACGACAGATTTGCTACCTAATTGAGAAAGCAGTTGTTTGCATTTTCTCGTGTTGTTTGCGTAAACGTCTTTGAAATGTGGGCGACATTAATGAAGAAAGTAAAGCTGTTTCAAACTTGTTGAGCGAAAGTCGCGTTTAGGGAAATATTTCTCCGTGGTGAGTCATGTTTGCCGTATGCGTATTCTGGGGGTCGTCTATGCCATTGAAGAGAAAATTATGTTGAATTTTGCGGAGTGCCGAGTTCGAATTCCGGTTGAATTCCTTGCATTCATTTATGTACAAATACCCTTGGGACAGGTATTAATCCGTCTCTTCCCTCCAGTTATGGGTTAAATAATAGGACAGATTGGGTTCTATAGACTTGGCCGGCAACCAGTCTACCGCAAAAAGCAATGGCAATCTACTGCGGGATAATCTTCTGCCCAGTCAGTTTTGTCTCATTCGAGACATGATCGCCCAAAGCGTGTATCATGTATGGCAATTAACTGACTGACTTGCATGACAAGTTGTTTAGTTAGTTATTCATGTTGTTTTTAATATTATGCCGTGCATTCGAAGTTCGGGTTCGTTCTAAAAATGTGTAAGTATTGATAAACGTGAGAATGCTTTTATAGAAAATAAAATAGTTTGTGCTGTTAAAAAACTTCGTTGAACTTACAGTTTAGTTTAGAATAGTCGTTTCTTTTTTTACTGTATTTATGAAATGTTCTCGAGTGAGTTTTGGTATCTCGTCTCGCTTACTGAGTCGATATTGAAGATGTTGACAATTGATTGTGTTTCTTAAGCCGAATTAGTGTTAATAGAATATTAACTTTCGGCTAAGAAGTTGATTTTTGTAAGAGATTCGCGTGACGATTTTGTTCCTTCCTTTCATTGTGTGGGCGGCGATTAGATGAAAAGGAAAGAGTGCGAATGTTTATCTCTGTGGATTCGTGTGACGAGCATGTTCTTTTCTTTCATTGCGTTGATGGCGATTAAAGGGAAAGAGTGTGAATGTGTGTTGTCATAGATTCAGCTTGATTATTTACTGCTACATCGTGACTGGCGTGGACAGTTCTGCTTCTCGTCACTAACTGAAGAATTAGCTTCGTGTTAAAGAATTTGTACACTTCTAGTCACGTGACAGTCTCCACAGAATTTGTCACAATTTGAGACTTAAACGTGTGTGCATAGGCGTTTTTGAAATATTTAAATATTAACTAATCAATACTGGTTATTTCTAAATTAGTTCTTGGATCCCCTTTGTGTTTAGTTTGGTGAAAATCTTTAGAAACATTACGTGCGATTACTAAATTGTCGCTAACGTGTGATGTAAAATTTGTCGCGTTTGCTGTTTAACATAATGATATTTGCCCAAAATTTGATAGTATTTTCATTTGTCTGAGAGTAAGATCTTAAAACATACACAGATTAGCATGGGGCCCTTATCCCCGTTGGCGCTTGGGCAAGTTCCCATCAGGCCCATGTGTTAAGGCTGAATGTAAAGGGGTGGGGGAGATACAATGCAATAAACTCAAAGACTAATAATAATAAAAAAAATCTTGGATATTGCAATTATCATATTTTCATTTTATAGTTTCAGATAAGACATCTTTCAGATTTCACTGACCAACTGACATTCTGACATTCTTCCATAGAATCTTCACTTTAAAAACGTCAGCATATAAAAGCAAGTGTTTATTCTTTTTGGTGGGGAGTGGTTACTAGTCAGCATTTATTTATCTACCTAGAGTTTAAATTTGAATAAAATAATTTTCATAAAAAAAAGGTGACTAAAATAAATGAGCATACCATCATGAAAAAAATGTCTCAAATTAAAAACGTTTTATTGTCAACATTTTTGTTATTATTAAGAAGAAAGACCAATGGATTTTTGATGATTAAATTATATATTTTTTTTTTCATTCTTTTCAGAACATTTGAGTGTTTGGCTAAAAATTTTGTTTTTCTTGCATCAACGGGTGAACAAAAGTTAGTATATGAAATTTCAGTGCCTTTTTTTTTTTTTTTTTTTTTGCAGTGAATATTTATTCACATTGATTTGGAAATTCTTGCAAAAATCAAATAATTGTTGGATTTTAATGAAACTTATTCATAAATGAAAGAAATTATTTTAGGATGTTTCTTTTTAGAAAATCTTGTTAAAATGAACCTAAATGCAAAAGAAAAAAATATTCCACCTACCAAGGCGGAATTGTCAAGATTCACTTACTGGTCCCTTACATACTGAACAAAAAATGATTGGTATGACACATCAGATTGTTTGAGAATCATTTGTTTAGCAGAGTTTGTGTTAAAATTGTATGCTGACATAAATTTTCAGGAGTTTTGTTTGAACTTTTTCTTTTGTGACAGTATGCCACTCTCTGCATAATATAGTGTTTAAAGCTAAAAAGGTTACTGAACATAATTTTTTTATATACGTATGTAAAATCTTTTCTTTGGACATTAGGATTTGCAAACAATGATTACATTTAAAATTCAAAACCTTTTTGTTCATTTTATAAACCTTCAAATGGGAAACAGGAAAATATGAATGCTGCAACTCCAAATGATTATTAAACCAAGATGAATAAGAGTTAAATAGGATTAAAATATGGTTTAAAATTTTGTCTTTGTTTTAACTGGAAATACGTTTTGTAAATAAATTCAATCAGTAAATAGCTTTTAGGAAAGCATTAGTCAAATTTTTGATTCTTTATTTCATGTCTTGATGACTTGAATATTAACATTATTTTTTAGAAAGCATTACTTTAAAATTATACAAATTTACAAAGTTCAGGTATTTGTAATAATTACCAAAAATTCATCAGTTAATAATTTAACATTTTAATTTTCTGATTTCTTTTTGAGACTTTGATTTCATGATTAAAGGTGTCCCAAAATAACCTATCCAGTATTTACGATTTACTTTTGTAAATTGATAAAAGAATTAGAATATAAGCTAGAAAAGAGCCATAAGGATTAGTGTGAACAAATTGCAACAATTAAAATTCTATAAATACTAGGAAGGTTGGGTCACTCTGTCGGGCCAGGAGGTTTTTTCCACCTGAATCCATCTTGCACATATACAAATCAACCATGCGTCCGTGCATAGAATACTGCTGTCATATATAGTCAGGCGCCCCTGCTGTTCATCTCAGTGTTCTCAACAGGCTCCAAAGGAGAATCTGTAATGTGATACGTATTGACTTGGTGGCTCAACTCCAGCCACTTTCTTACTGGTGGGATGTGGCTTCCCTCTGTCTCTTCAACAAATATTCTCATGTATATCTTCTTTTCCTTTCTCTCTACCTTCACTACTGTATTCACACCTATGTTCCTATCCTTTTCTTGCCTTTTCTCTGACACCCCTTGTAACTGGTTCGTCTTTCTCTTTACTCTCTTCCTATCTAGACTTTTACTCTTATGTAGCCGCCCTGCGCATCAGTGGCATTACCACCTTGCTTGGGGTGAAACGATTAAAAAAAAAAAAGAAAAAGAAAGTAAAATGAATACACATCCAGTAAATTCCAATGAACAAAAATAGTCACAAAAAGAGAGACTGAAACTGTCAGAACACGTTGAGCTGAATTGTGCATAAATGCGTTTCAGTAAACAAGCATGTCTAATAGTAAATGCACAAACAATCTTCTACATATAAGGAACCTGACTGGAATTGCAATAACAATTTTTGAAGAATAACAATGATTTGTTATTAAATACATCCCACTATTTAACCCATAGCTAGGAAGGAGATGAATTCATACCTTTCTTAATGGAATTTGCATATAAGTGAATGTAAGAAGTCAGTTAAATGCCATACGTGATACACGCTTTGGGCAATCATGTCTCAAAAGAGACATGACTGATTGGGCAGAAGATTATCCCGCAGTAGGTTGCCATTGCTTTCTGCGGTAGACTGGTTGCCAACCAAGGCTATAGAACCCAATCTGTTCTATTATTTAATTCATAACTGCAGGGAATTGACGGAGAATCTGTAATGTGATACGTATTGACTTGGTGGCTCAACTCCAGTCACTTTCTTACCGGTGGGATATGGCTTCCCTCTGTCTCTTCAACAAATATTCTCATGTATATCTTCTTTTCCTTTCTTTCTACCTTCACTACTGTCTTCACACCTTTCTCTGACACCCCTAGTAACAAGGGTATTTCTGCATAAGTAAATGCAAGAAATTCAACTTGAATTCGAACACGGCTCCCCGATTTGTCATTCTGAGTCGATATCCACTACACCACAATGCACATCCTAATGTGTGTTGTGGTGCAGTGGATATCGAATGTAAGAAACCTGGCTGAAATTTGAACTCAGCTCTCTGATTTCTCATTTCAGTATACCATCTGCACACAAAAAGAACATTTGATCAGTACAATTCACAAAGATTTGACAGTATGCAAATCTGGCATTGAAAAGATGCTTTTGTTATTTCATCCACAATGTAACACAATCTGAAACATGAAACAATATCTGAAATACAAGGAAAAAAAAACATACCTGTATTCAAAGGCCAAAAGAAAAAAAAGTTTAACCACATTTTTGGATTAAAAATCAAGCTATGTTTCATTGACTTTTCTATGAATTATTATCAACAAATAAGAATATAACGAGATTTATTTATTTATTACGACTTATCAACCCACTGTGGGATATTTAAAGCTAAAACATATTTTAAATTATAAGAATATTTTTTACAAGTCAGTGTTGCATCAACAAATTTTTAAAAATAACAATGATTTTTTCAGATACATCTTACTATTTAGCCGGTAGCTGGGGGGAGGAGAATGATTCATACCTTTCCCAGTGGTATTTGCATGTAAATGAATGTAATGAATCTAACTGGAATTTGAACTCAACTCTCTGATTTCTCATTTCACTATACCACCTGCACATCAAAATATCATGAGAATTTATGCAATAAGTAGTAGATATCAGTAAGATAAATCTAAAAAAAAAATTTCATTTCCTTTCAGAATGTAGGCGATCATGGCTCTTCAAAACTTCCTTTTCTTAAAAATGAATTATCATAACTTCCTGGGAAAGAGTGGCTTGGTTTCTGTAGCCTTCTCTTCAATTTGGAATTACGTTTTCCTTTTCTAAGACTGGTTGTCACCCAAGGTTAAAAATCTAGGTCTACCCTGTTATTTAAATCACAGCTGGGGGCAGGAAGCTGGATACATACCTTTACTAAGAGCATTTGTGAAAAAGCGGATAAAAATAGAGTAGCCCTGAATTCGAACTTGGCTTACCGATTTCACTGTCTGCATTGATATCTGTATAACTACCCATCCATTCTAAGGCATCTTTAATGTTATTTAAAGAAGAATGTTAACAACTTTATAAAAGAGGAAAAGAGATGTTTCATTGGATCAGAATCCATTTTTCTCTTGATAAACAAATGAGATTGCTTTGTTTACTGAAAGCAAAGAAAAACTGTCTCAGAAATGTGTTACCACTTGGAGAAAATTGAGTGATGTTAGCAGCTGTGCGCAAATTGACTAATACTGAGGCTATCAATAGCGCTTCTAGAGACCAACGTAACAATTACATCAATTAGATAGAAGATTTCAGCAGAAAAACAATAGCTCTCCTTTGAAAAGAGAGCAGAAGAGAAATGCTCTGAAGACCTTCACATCCTTATGAAAACAGAAAATTATTAGGCATGCATGTGTCCAGTAAAGCTTGGCAAATGATGAAAAGAGATGTAAAGACTAAAAGAAGGCTTTGAAGGATTCTGCAATCATAAAATGCTTTCCAATGAATAATATGAGGAGAGATCAAATGAATCAATCTTAAAACCGTTGAATCAGAGAAGAGACAAGATTTGATTACTTGTGTTACTCTGACCATCATTCAATGAAACAGCCCCAAAGCAATTAATTATAAGAGACTTCAAAACTAATGAAGCAAAAGCAAGCAATATGATCACTATCAAATCAACAACATATAAGACCAGTACATTTCTTGGAAGTTAATACCATATTTTCTTGTGCTTGATACAAGAAATTTTGAATGAAAAATAAAGGTAAAAAAGGGGGTTCATATTATGCCAAAGAAAATGTTTTCAGAAATTTTTTAAAAAGAATTGACTGTAGTCATGATTTACTAGTGACAGTAAAAGAGTTTTCAGTTTTCTACATAGACATAAAACATACAGAAAAAAACATTTCCTAAGTACAATTCACAAAGATTAGACAATATACAATGCTGGCATTGAAAAGATGCTTTTGTTATTTCAATCACAATGCAGCATAATGAAAGTAAACAGACAGAAAAAGAAGAAATATTCAAAATAAGTTACAATTTGAAAAAAAGATTGAGGAAAAAAAATATTAATAAAAGGAAGGTAGAAAACAAAGATAGAAAAACTTTATGAAAAAATAAGAAGAAAAATATTAATAAAAAGTTAGAAAAGCCCCAAAAATTTAGAAAAAAAAATTATGAAAAGAAGGAGAAAAAATATTAATAAAATGGTAGACAGAAAAAAAAAACTGAAAAAAATTTATAATATAAAATAGAAAAAAATTAATGAAAAAAGAAGAGAAAAAATAATAATAAAAATATAGATAGAAAAAAAAACGATAGAAAAAAGATTGTACTTTTGAGATAAGGTAGTATTTAACTTATTTACATTATCTGGACAGTTGTCCTCATCTTTACTGTTATATTCACAATGCTTCAGCCATTGTATATTGTGGTCTTCTTCAGGTGCTTGGAATTTTGAACTGAACCCTTTAAATTGATCACTAGGGTATATTATTCTCATTCCATGAGCCATTCCACTTCTGAATGTCATGTAGTTATCACCATTTAACTCAACTTAATGTGGTGGATAAAAACGTTGGTTAGATCCAGTGACTTGACCCAAAGAGTTGTGAGTTTAATACTTGGATACAGCAGTAGTAAACAAATAACTTAGAGTTGAGTTAAAGGGAAATAACTACATGGCATTCAGAAGTGGCATGCCAATGAAAATGATATACCCCAGTGATCAAAATAAAGAGTTTGGTTTAAAATTCCAAGCACCTGAATAAGGCTTGAGTGTACAACAGCTGAAACGTTATGAATATGGCAGTGAAGATGACGACAACAGTTTAAACAATGTAAATAATAGAAAAAAGATTTTAAAAAATAGAAAAAATTTATAAAACAATTATCACCTTTTTTCATAAATTTTTCTAACAGTTTCCTGTTCCTCTTCTAAGCTCAATCAAGAAAATCAATGCAAATGATCCTTTCCTTAGCTATATATATGCTTTGCTAGGGTCACATACAGTTTTTTTTTTGTTTTTTACAATCATTTCACTCCCAGCAAGGCAGTTTTACTGCCACTAGTGTGCAGTGGGTTACATAAGAGGAGGGTGATAAGAAAGAGAAACAAGTTATAGGGGGTGTCAGAGAATGGGTAAGAGAAGGATGAGAACACTCGTGTGAAGAGAGCTGATGAGAGTAGAAAGGACGGGGAAAAGAACATAAGAGAAAGGATGCGAGTCAGAGAGATAGATGACAACTGACTTTACATTTAAATTCTTAGAGATTCTGGCTGTCAGAAAAGCAAGATATGGAAGGGAATTCTACAAGTGGAAAGTGAGAGAAAAGGAACTACTAGAGTAGAAGTTACATTTTATTAGTTTCATTGCAAAAAGGTGGGACCTAGTTGCTAGTCTAGTAGCTTGAGTAAATTCAGGCAGAGGGGGCACCAGGGAGGAATTCAGAGTTTTCCATCTCCTAGAATGATTGTCACCCAATGGTATAGAACCCAGTCTATTCTATTATTTAACCATAGCTGGGAAAAGAAGTTTTGGGTTCATATTTCTCCCAAGAGTATTAGCACATAAGTGAATGTAATGAACTTGACTCTCCAATTCCTCTATCTGAGCTGCAATCCATTACTCTATACTGTGCAGCTTAAAAAAGATCTCTTATTGAAAACATAAAGATTGCAAATATACTCAGTTTTGCTCATATGGTAAAGTTTGTTTATATTTTGTTTTGTTTTTTTCTTTTTTATAAAGCTTACTCAAAAATAAGTTTTGAAATTGAAATTAGGAGAAAAATATGCAATAGCTAAATATCCAGTTTATTCTTATTTTTTAATATTGTGAAAAATTAAATATTTCAGTGAAATATATGTAGGACATTAAAATTTTATTGGATAATATCATATAACTATAAAAAGGAAAGTACATAGCAATGACTGTATTATGGGAGTTGTATTATACTCATGGATTTCTACTATACACAAGTACTTGAATTATATTTAAGAAAATATGGCAGATCATGAAGTCTTCTGGGTTTTGCAATTCACTTCCATTAGTCAGAATATCAATCTAAAATCTACTTGCGAAATCTGGTTTCGACTTTTTCTTTAAGCACATGGTCAATCCTTTTTCTATACAGCAAAATCAGAATTTCACATGTCATTGTGAATTTTGTAAAAGTGAAGAAGATTAATTTTAATTGTTAATTTCCTATCTACCTTACTTCTATCCCTTAAACTTTCACTTAATTTGAGATGCTGACATTTTTTTTAGGGCAAGTCAATCTTAACTTGATATGCACTAGCTTGATACAGTGACTTCCAACATAGAGTCCAGTTCAACCCAGCAATGACCTAGCAATTTCTAATGCAGTGATGAGTCCAGTTCAACCCGTTAGCAATCTCCTGCATAGCAACCCTATTGCGACACAGGACTGATCAACCATCAACTGCTAATGTGATCTACACATGTCACCAGATTGACAGATACTTAGAGAGTTAGCATAGCATATGCTACCCAACTGTGGCAACACTTAATGAATCAGCATAATCAGCCCAGTGCAGCAACAACTAACAATTCAGATCTCATTGCATGGTCACATGCACCAATTAACTACAGTCTGCGAGCAGTGGATACTGCTCAATCAACAACAGTTTCACACCATATCAGACTTTGGCAATTTTTGTCAGTCAACATCTTGTTTTTCTGTGTCACTTCACCTTTTCTTAAAAGCTTGTAGAGTCAGCTACCCATAACCAGCCTTGCAACAAATGAAAGCCATAATGCTTATCTGAAGGAAAACCCGGCAATATAAGATGCTCAACTAATTCAGAGTTAATTAGAGTCTCTAGAACTTTGTTGAAAAGAGGTTGAAGGCTAATTTTATTGAGCTAACAGAATATTTATCACAACTTACTTTCCTCTGTTCATATATGAACTCACCCTCCGTGTCCTTCATGTTGACACCTAAAATCTTTGTGGCTGATTGATAGTTGATCACTTTGTCAGCCCTGTTCTACATTGTGTTTAATCACAAAGCCAGTTTGGGTTGAAAGTTGCTGAGATCTACTGTATCAAAAAACAAGACAGAGCTGAAAGCCACAATAAAAAAAATTATTGCGAAATTAAAAATAAGGTGTTTATATATATATATATATATATATATATGTTCTGTTCAGTAATTGGGTGTGAGTTTATCACTCTTGCTTGCAGACAATTATAATTCTACCCAATGGCTTCTATAGGATGTCACACTTTATCTAATTTGGTTGATTTAGCATCTGGCTAAAATCAGGTTCTTCTAAGGTAGGCAGTCACATTATAACATATCTCTCATGTTAATTTGACCCATGCAGGTCTATCTTTATCTTCAAACTCTTAAACTTTAAAACCCAACTCTGTGTGTTGACTCTTTACCAGGTCTCTCTAGTCTGGACACACTGTGTTCTGGTCTACACTAGTCTCTGTCTTGACTGCATCTTTGCTGGGTCTCTCCGATCTGCGTTATTTCATCTTTGTTGACTTTCCACCTCACGTTGAATCTCTCTCTCTCTCTCTCTCTCTCTCTCTCTGTCTCTCTCTCTCTCTCTAGCAGAATATGATCACCTTAGCCTCAGAAGGTGATGAACACCAGCCAAACCTACATGAATCTCTCAGTGTGGCTGGTCAAACTCAAACTCTGTTTAAAAACCCACTGACTCTTGCTTATATTGAGCTTAGGATTCAGCAGCGGTGGGTACAATGCACTCTGGCTATGCTAGAATTTTCAAATGGCTAATCAGGGATCCTCCTTGTGACCATCTGATCAACCATGTCTCCTTCTCTCTGTGTGAGTACCTCTTACTACTGCCTGAGGAGCATGGAACATTTCTCCAACTTTCCCAAAATCTCACTGGGGCCTTTTCCTCATTGGTCATTTGATCAAACCTGTCTTCCGCCTGCATTGTGAGTATGCCTCTCACCATAATTGTCTGAAGGGCATGATCTAGCACAAACAGCTAAATCTAATTATCACTCAAAATTTCTCCCTTATCGAGACCCAGTGTGTGGTTGTTTCTCATATCTGTTTTATCACCCTTCTTGCCAATCTATTTGCCAACAAGTGACAAAAAAGAAGATAATCCCTTGATTTGAGATGTTTTTAATTATCTAAGCTTCTTTACTTCATATTCAACAGTCATGAGAAATTATCTAGCTTCAGATGAAAGAAAACGCACTTTCTTAATTATCAGCATCACAAAATTCCCTATCAACAAAGAAACTTTATTTCTGAGAATCCAGTTCCTCTTTCTGACCAGGAGTGTCCTGTCTTTAGAACTCATAAAATTCTTTCAACAATTTTCTATGCAAGGGAAAAAACTGTTTCAAATCAAACCACAATCAGCCGTCATTTTATCAATGGTCATTAAATTTTTACAATAACAGAAAGACTAACTTTTTCATGATAATGGCTATCCTGAATTTAGTGACAAGGAACCATATTAAATTTTATCTTTCTGACTAAATTTTGTGGCCAGTATCCCAAAGTTGTAAAATAATTTATCTCAAGTGGTTGTTCATTTACGATGTTCGTAAATCTATTTATTAATTTTTTGGGATGTTCCCTATAGAATATTTTTCACAATATTCAATTACTAACTTTTTTTTTTTCAGTATATTAATCAATCTAACCAAATAACTTTGTTCTTTTCTTTTGGCACCAGTTCCTGAGCACATTTCTGAAGGACTCTTGCTGGGATACCATTGTCTACATGCTTTGAGAGGATGTAGCTTAAAGATGACAGTAGAAACCATGGACACAGTTATATGCATATCACTCAATAGGTACTCTGTTTTGAGTAGAAAGTTGTGAAAAGATATTTCAGATAAATCAAGAGTAGAATTTGACGAGAATTTACAAGCAAAATATTTTCTTTATCACCTGAAGTTGTTAACTTTTCAAATTGAGGGGAAAAGAGGAGGAATAGAAGACTTAGTCATGAGGGTCTAACTTATTAAGAACTATGAGGTGTCTCATTCTATCCACAAACAAAGATTTAGTAAGAGGATGAGAACATGTTTACTGTTGTCACAAGTAGGCTTCTGTTGTGATTAGAACTATCACACTGTTAGCCTGAAGAATTGATTGTTGTAGATGTAGAAGCTGAACAACAAGAAGATTGTGCTTTTACCTGGTATTTCCAAGAAGAAACAAAAGCATCAATGCTGGCTTTGACCCAAGAAGAAACATTTATGGCTCAATTCTCAATAAGAAGATTAAGAATCTAAATACAAGGGGCATGCAGAAATTTTAATTTGTAAGAGAACTTCAATGACAACTTATTTTTCTTTTTAAAAACAAATATTTGGCAAATTGGGGAGCCGAGTTCGAATTCCAGTTGAATTCCTTGCATTCACTTGCACACAAATACCCTTGGGAAAGGTATTAATATGTCTCTTCCCTCCAGTTATGGGTTAAATAAGAGGACAGATTGGATTCTATTGCCTTGGCTGGCAACCAGTCTACCACAGAAAGCAATGGCAACCTACTGCAGATAATGTTCTGCCCAGTCTTTCGAAACATGGTCACCCAAAGCATGTATCACATATGGCATTTAACTGACTGATTTGGCTAGTAAAAAAAACACCCATAGATTTTGGTTAATTTTGCTTTGTGCTGTAAAAAGATACAAGAATAATGAGTAATGAGGAAGAAAAAATTGATGCTCACAGGACAGATTGAGGGCAAGATTGTCAGAGGAAAACGGTGCCTAACATACTTAATGGGCTTGAGTAAATGGATGGTGGGACAAGCTTTAGGAGAAACAGCACAAAGATAAAATTTATTAAGAGCTACAAAGGATATGAATTTGTGAAGGGAGGATCATGGGTTCCTGAGGGGATATCTAAATCTAAACTTATTTATAAATGGAACTTTGTCTCTGTGTGTGTGTGTGTGTGTGTGTGTGTGTGTGTGTGTGTGTGTGTGTCTGTGTGTCTGTGTGAAGATTAGAAAAGAGAAAAACCGGAAACCGCATCCTAAACAGGAAACAAGGGATGAGCCTCTTCACCTGTTCAATAGGTGTGGGTGGAGTGTGAACTGGGCGATAGTTAAGTCTATCTACTCCAATTGAGAACAAAAAAAAAGTTAAAGATTTCAAAAAAAGAAAAAAAAAGTGACTTATTAAGAGAAAATCGGGAGATGGGAGACTAAGAGTGTCCATTACCTCCAACCAGGCAATAGAAAGAAAAGAAAGAGAGATACTAAGGAAAGTAAAGACGAAGTTCCAGTCAAAAAATTTTTCTAAAAATCAAATCAAATGCACAGTTAGACATGAAAATTTTTAAAATTAATAAAAAATAATTGGGCAAAAACAAGAGAAGAAAACAAAACAAAAAAAATATGGCATACCTATAATTCAAGTCATGATTCCAAGCCGAACTACGGGCAAATTGAATAAAAAAGAAAAAAGACTTTTTTGAATCACATGAAAAACATTACTGAGTGTTTTTAAATGTTAATTATGAGAAAAAGAAATTATTAAGTAGAAAGATAATAAAAAAAAAAATGGTGATTGATTTGCATTTAAATTTTTGAAGATCAAAGTTGACTGGAAAGTAAGAAGCCAGAAGAGAGTTCCTCAGGTGGGAAGTGTGAGAGAAGAAATGTTTAGCATACACCTTACTGTTACATTTAGACATTTCAATTGGAAAATTATGAGATTTAACTGCCAATCTATTACTTTGCTTAAATTCATAAAATTGATAAACCAAAGAGGAAAGCACATTAGAATAATTACCATGAAAATATTTATAGAAAATGTACAATGGCTTGCAAAAGTCTACACCCCCTTTGAAAATTTATATATTTTGTATAATTTAACAAGGAATAACACATTTTTCAATTACAATGATTGTTAAATAATAAGCAGATCCATCACACTTTTATTTGATATAAAAATTACATTTAAAAAGTTTCACACTGATTCTGAAAACCATATAACTAAGAAAAATGTCTTTGCGAAAGTCTACACCCCCTCTAGATATTATACTGTATTCTCATGTTGTTTATCATTGATGTATACAATCCAGAACAATCAAAATGACATGTGCATTCTACCATAACAAACAAACTTGGCCAGTCAAATTATTTTGCTATATAAGGTGATTTAACTGCCTACAAAATCATCCACCACATGGTTTCTTGGTATGTTGGTTTTTGGACTTTGACTGTAAACACAAAGAAAATGTTCAAACCTCTGTTTCAGGAACTTAAAAACCTTATTATTCAAAAATACAATGAAAATAATGGCTATAAAAAGATTGCAAACACTTTAGAATTGCTCTTAAGCACTGTTAAAACTGTGGTTAAGAAGTAGTTAGTGCACAAAACAATTGCTACCCTACCAAGATCTGGGAGACTGAGCAAACTTACCAGAAGAGCAAAATCAAAACTGGTCCGGGAAGCAACTGCCAACCCTAATGCAACACTGGAAGCTTCAGTTTCCAGTACTGGGATAGATATCTATGCATCTACAATTTCCAGAGTATTGCACCAGTCTGGCTTGCAAGAGAGGGTAGCTAGAAAAAAGCCCCTTCTAAAGCCTATGCATAAACAAGCTAGGCTAATCTTTGCCAAAAAGTCACATCAATGATTTTGCAAAAAATTTTGTGATTAGATGAGACCAAAGTTGAGTTATTTGTAAAAAAATACAAAACATTACATTTGGCAAAAATTTCACACTGATTGTTAAAATCACATAGAAAAATGCAAAAGTCTACACCCCCCAGATATTATACTGTGTTATCAAGTAGTTTATCATTGATACATACAATGCAGAACAATCAAAAGTGACATGTGCATTCTACCATAACAAACAAACTTGATCAGTCTATTATTTTGTTATATAAGGTGATTTAACTGCCTACAAAATCATCCACTACATGCTTTCTTGGTATATTGGTCTGTAAGCACAAGTTGTCCAACTCAAGAAAGAAAAGGGGCAAGCCTCTGTCTCAGGAACTTAAAAACTTTATTATTCAAAAATACAATGAAAATAATGGCTATAAAAAGATTGCAAACACTTTAGAATTGCTCTTAAGCACTGTTAAAACTGTGGTTAAGAAGTAGTTAGTGCACAAAACAACTGCTACCCTACCAAGATCTGGGAGACCGAGCAAACTTACCAGAAGAGCAAAATCAAAACTCGGTCCAAGAGGCAACCTCCAACCCTAGTGCAACACTGGAAGACTTGAAAGCTTCAGTTTCCAGTACTGTGACAGATGTTCATGCATCTACAATTTCCACAGTATTGTACCAGTCTAGCCTGCAAGGGAGGGTAGCTAGAAAAAAGCCCCTTCTGAAGCCAATGCCCAAGCAAGCTAAGCTAAACTTTGCCAAAAGTCACATAAATGATTCTATGACTATGTGGCGAAAGATGAGATGAAAGTCGAATTATATGGAAAAAAATACAAAATGCAATGTTTGGTAGAAAAAAGGCACTGCTCACCAACCTCATTACACAGTCCCCACTGTAAAGCCTGGCAGTGGCTCGATCATGCTTTGGGGCTGTTTTTTCAGCTGCAGGACCTGGAGAGCTGTTAACCATACAAGGTGTCATGGACAGTGTTAAGTACCAAGAAATATTGGAGGCAAGCCTGCTGAAGTCTGCTAGAGCTCCACGCTTGGGTTGTAATTTCAAGTTTCAACAAGATAACGAAACAAAGTATGCATCAAAAAGCGCTAAAGCTTTGTTTGCTAGCAAGAAAATCACAGTTTTGGAGTGGCCAAGCCAGTCTGCAGACCTCAATTCTATAGAAAATCTATGGCGAGATCTAAAGCTGGCTGTGCATTAACAATTCCCCTGCCAAACTGACACAGCTCAAGAAGTTCTGCCATGAAGAATGGCAAAAACTATCAGCAGACTACTGCAGCAAGCTCTTGGAAGACTACTCGAAGCATCTGCAGACTGTAATTGATGCAGCAGGATCATCCACAAAGTATTAGCTGAAGACATTTCGAAGGGGGTGTAGACTTTTGCAAAGACATTTTTCTAAGTTATATGATTTTAAGAATCAGTGTAAAATTTTAAAATTGTAATTTTTATATCAAAGGAAAGTGTGATGGATCTGCTTGTTGGTTATGATCATTGCAATTGAAAAAATATGTTGTTCCCTGTTAAATTATGCAAAAATATATAAATTTTCAAAGTGAGTGTAGAGTTTTGCAAGCCAGGGAAGCTACATTACAACAGTAGGAAAATAACTCAAGCTAATGTGTCACCTCAGGACTTATAGCATTGCAGATTCTTTAGATTTTGTTAAGAACCTCTAAATACACAACAGAAATACCAGATCAGATGTAGATGTAATATTCAGTGCATGGATGAATGGTAGAGGTCTACAATCCCCTCCCCCAGTTAGATTCAAGAGGGTAGAAGAATTGTCTAGTATAACATAGTGAACCAACTTTTCTATCAGAAACCTAACAATTTATTCAATATAATTTTTCCACTTCATCTTAAAGGGAAATGTTAGTCTGAGAAGGTACAATAATATACTGTCCTGGGGGTTAGCATCAGCCACTGTAATAGAAGGCAAGATAAAATGATGATTGAAAGAGAGCAGTTTTGATCTGGAGCTGATAACATTGAAACCCAAGAACCATTTTTTGTATTTACATCAAGAATGTTTTACTAATTTGATAAAAATCTACATCAAAACTTATCTTATTACAAAAAAACTTTCAAGAAGTAAGCAATCACATGCTGGAAAGATCAGTACAGGCTGTTGAAGTAAAACAGAATTTATAAGAAAATGTTAACAAAAAGTACATATACTCGAATAAGAAAGACAGAACAGAAATTTCTGGATGACAAAATTTGACAAAATCTTAATTTTAATCTTTTTTTTTTTTTAAAGCATATCACCCCAAGCAACATGAAAAGGCCACTGATGTGCAGGGGGCTATGTAAGAGTGAAAAGATAGGAAAAGAGAAAAACCGGAAAACACATCCTAAACAGGAAACAAGGGATGAGCCTCTTCACCAGTTCAATAGACGTGGGTGGAGTGTGAACCGGGCGATAGTTTAGTCTATCTACTCCAATTGAAAAAAAAAAATAGAATACAAAAATGAGTGAAAAGATTGGAAAAGAGAAAAACTGGAAACCACATCCTAAACAGGAAACAAGAGATGAGCTTCTTCACTAGTTCAATAGACGTGGGTGGAGTGTGAACCGGGCGATAGTTTAGTCTATCTACTCCAACTGAAAAATAAATAAAATAAAAAAAATAGAGTGAAAAGATTGGAAAAGAGAAAAACCGGAAACCACATCCTAAACAGGGAACAAGGGATGAGCCTCTTCACCTGTTCAATAGATGTGGGTGGAGTGTGAACCGGGGATAGTTTTGTCAATTTTGTTTATAAGAAGGTTTAATGTTAACCTTTTGTTGATTTTTGTTTTTGCCAGTTTTATTTATAATGAAGTCTAATGTTAATCCATTTTGGTTATTTTTATTTTTGTCAATTTTGTTTCTAAGGAAGCTTAATTTTAATCTTTTTTGCTATTTCTGTTTTTACCAATTTTGTTTATAATAAAGATTAATCTTAATCCCTTTTGGTTATTTTTGTTAATTTTGTTTATAATAAGGCTTAATCTTAATCTGTTTTCGTTATTTTTGTTTTTGTCAATTTTGTTTATAATGAATTTTAATCTATTTTGGTTATTATTATGTAGAAACCAGGTTTGCTTTTACTAGTCCATAGGCATTCATCATAAAATAAAATAGATTTTTGGGTCTGTTTGATGTCTTGGTCACTGATAGAGCAGTAATTTTTAGCCAAATTTAAGGCTGTGTTTAAAAGTTTTTCATATATAGATGGATAGAAGTCACAAATATCAAACTGAATGAAAGTGTAATCCAATTTATTTTTTGGTTTTGTGAACCAATCAATTGCTTTGGCTGTGTTCTTCTATTGGTTCATGACTAAGGTATCCTTAGTGAATGTGAAAGTTCTTTCAAGGATAATTTTGCTAATTTTACCAATTTTGTTTTTTGAAGGTTTTATAATCTGTATTGTAGGTTGTTAATGAAATTGTGTTTGTGGTCTTTGATTATGATGAATGCCTGTTGCTTATGTAAATTTGGTACCCTATCATCTATTTTTAGTTCCTTAGTTATTTTCTTGGCTCCCCTATTTATGTGGGTTTCCTGGTTACTAGGTACCTTTTTATAATTTTTGTTGATTTCACAAAGAATGGAATTTTGGGGTATGACTCTGTACTAATAAAATAATGCTGGCTTGTCTTGTCCAATTTAATAATCATTTTGTCAGATTGATCAAATTTATGTCCATTCACATTGTTTTTTGCAGGAAGATAAAATTTAACAACTATATGTCGTCTTTAATTAACAGTAAATACAGCAAAAGTACTGCTTTATCCATACATTATTGGAAATTAAAAAACAAGAACCCAATTATTACTGAGAACATCGTAACTAAAAACAAACCTTACAATGAAAATATATAATCTATGTCTTTGAGAAAAATTTATCATCTTAAACCATATCAATAATCCTAATTTGTTTAATAAAAAAGTTATTTAATGACTAAATGCTATCATAGAAAAAATACTTATTTAAATTCTTAGACCCACATTGATATAGATTCCTCTATACGTTTTCCTCTTTCTTTCCCTCTTTTTTCATTACTTCCCCTTTCTTTCTTTCTTTCTTTCTTTCTTTCTTTCTTTCTTCATTATTTCCTCTTTCTTTCTTTCTTTCTTTCTTTCTTTCTTTCTCCTGCAATATTACTTTTGATAATTATGAATTAAACCCCTTTAATTTTTGCTCCTGGCATTGTTTAATTTTTAATTTTAATTCTAAAGTTTACTTTTTAATTGTTAATTTTCATTTTTATTTTCATTTTATTTTCTTCTTATTTAACATTCTAAAATTTTAATTTTTTATCTACATGTAATATTAGAATATTTAAATTTTTGAAATTTTATGTTTTATGATTCACGCCCCTTTGATTTCTTCTTCCTGCATTTTATTATTTTTAATTTTTTTTAATTTTATATTTTAATTTTAAATTTAAATTTTTATTTACATGTTACCTTGGAATATTTAAATTTTTAACATTGTTATTAAAAAAGTCGTAACTTAACTTTATAAGATTTAATTCCCATGAACTTCAAGTGAACTTAAATTCAAATCTATTAAAACGTCAGTTTGAAATATGCATCTGATAATTGTATAACACATGAAAATCTAAGTCATACCATAGATGTAGGATGATATGTATATTTATTAATATATATATATATATATATAATACAGCTCTGTTCATACATTGAACACTGTTTTATTAACACCTACTATACATATGTGCACCCTCATATGTATATTTATTAATTCACATCACTATATTATGGCAATATATATTTTTTAAATATTTGCTTTAAAAGTCATAATAACATTTTATACTCTCTACAGAATATTTAAATATTAGGATTATGAAAACTGACCAAGTTAAAACAAATCAGCTCTGGTTTTTTATTTTTCATATGAAAGAAAAGCTTTTTTTGTTTACTTTTTGTTAGAGGAAATAAACTGATATTAATTGGACTGAAAGAATGAATAAAATTAAATTTTAATTATTTGGCAACATTATTTTATTGCAACTAATTTAAAATGGCATTTCTTGAAAAACTTTAACTCTGTTTAATCAAAGAATTGATATAAAAATAATTTTCTGTCATATCAACATCTTAACAGACAATATAGAACCAAGCAACCTTTCCTTTTATATTGACAAATGAAATTGTATTGATTTTATCAGTTTATTTCATAGAAGCTCAAGTAGGCATAAACATTTAAGATAATGATTTTACTTTCTAAAGCCTCTTAAGGATTAGTTGTATTTTTTTGGGAATCAGATACCGTCATTTCTTTGTCATTTTTGTAACAGCTTAAAAATAAATATTAAACATTATTTTTGTTTTTGTCAATTTGGTTTATAATGAAGTTTAATCTAAATACCTTTTGGTTATTTTTGTGTTTGTCAATTTTGTTTATGTAAACATTTTATTCACCTAAAACTCTTTATTATTTTTGTTTTTGTCAATTTTGTTTATTTCAAAGCCTAATATAAAACCTTTTGGTTATATTTTTTGTTAATTTTGTTTATAATGAAGCTTAGTCTAAATACCTTTTAGTTATTTTTTATTTTTGTCAATTTTGTTTATAATGGTGCTTCATCTAAAAACATTTTGGTTAATTTTGTTTCTTTCAATTTTGTTTATAATGAAGCTTAATTTAAATCTCTTTTGGTATTTTTTTCTCAATTTGCAACATTACAATTTTCATATGCTTCCTTAGAATAATGTCCTAAATGCAGACAATCACCATAGGACAAATAATTGACAGTTGAGACAATAGTATCTGGCTATGATAAAAATCTGATGCAATCACAGATGATGCATTATTTTTCAAGTCTAATGCCTAGCTTTTGTTATCGAGATTCAAGTAGGGGAATTTTTTAGATGAAAATGTGTAAGCTGCAAGTCATCACATGCATTTTCCAAGCTTTTTCATTCATCAAGATAATGTGACTGGTTAGTTCAAAGCAACTGTAATTGCCTGCAACTGCAGTGACTGACACCTTTTCATTGACAGTACATCCAGGAACATCAGCCATGTTGATTCTTAACAGGAACATGTATCCATCTATTCTCCAGGCTCACTAAGTGCAGCCCAAAGTGGAATACAGTAGAGTCAATAACTTGCTAGAGGCCTTGAAATATGAAGAGTACAGTTGGGTATTTATTAGAGACCTTATCACGTGTTTTCTTCTGTCTCTCATGCCTTCAATCTGTCCTGTATCAGATTTTCCAATTCCAACTGCCTTGGTGTCTACCACTGAAATCTCAACTGTCTCTTCCTGATATAAGTTTTTATTTTCTCTAAAACTTTGACATTGCACACATATTTGATTTATGGTGTTGTCGGCTTTCTTCTGTAGAACCACATTTCAGTTTCTTCAAGTCTCTTTTTCGTCTTTGAGAAGATTGCCATACATGAGGAGAGACATTATGTAAGTAGCTTAGCCGTTTTTTCCTTGTTTAGCTTTCGGAAATGCCTCTTTGATTAACCTTCAGATTTCAGTGTCACATTTTAGTAATTCTAATTATCTCTGGATTGCTTCATTGTAAAGGTTAGAATAAGTCTGGTGAGAAGACACATCCTTGTCTTATGCTTTTCCTCTTTGTGCCATAATTTACACTTTAATTCTAGGCAGACACATAATTCTGCATACTGTAGCAAGATGATTTACCAATTTATGTTACCAATATTGATGAGATATATGAGTTTATTGTTAGTTTGTTCAGTTTCAGGTATTTGTATGCTGTGGTATGGACAATGTGACATGTGGTTCAATATTTATAAATAACTTTATTTTCAGTAGGTACTATGCAAGATGCTTAATATAAATTTTGTTGCAGAAGGCAATTTTTTTCTATAAAACCAAACTGATGCATTTGACAATCTGGCTTTCAACCATTTGAGTTAACATTGAATAGCAGCCTGCAATTCAAGAATAAATTCTTATTTTAACATCACAGAGTGAAAAATAAAAAAATAAATAAAATGATCGATGAAAATGAATTTAAACAGGAAAAGAGGATCAAAGGCGATAAAGAGAGCAAATGCTGTACAGCAATAAAAACACTAAGCAAGAAATGAAGTTTTAAAAATGAATACCAAAAACAAAAACAGAGGCAGACGCATGAAAGATGAAAGAAATATATATCTGAATGCCCAAAGAATGTTGAAGCAACACAGAAGTCATTTTTAAAGAGATGAAATAAATAAAATTACATATATATGCGAACTGAAGTGAAAAGGTAAGTTCCTAACTAAAGAAATGAAAAGAGATTCAGTGAAAAACTGAAAACGAGAAAGAAAATAGCTTCCGATTTTTTTTTTTTTGGTGCTTTTCCATGTTTGTTTCTTTTTCTTGTCATCTAAAATAGAAGCACAAAAATAAAATTAGACAGAAGCAAAAGCAGTGATCAACAGAATTTGAAGGTTTTATTTTTACAGTCAGTCAGTCATGCGGTATATTTTCATCAAAGATAATGTACTTAGACACTGTAATTAGAAGAAAGATAGGAAAAGAGATTGACGGTTGCTAGTCAACAGGAAAGTAAAATCAAAGGAAGGAGGACAAAAAGTCCTGACAAAGCAGAATGTTACACATTATATACATGGGGGAGAGACTAAGAAAAAAAAAAGAATTAAAGTGTGTGTGCGTGTGTAATGATATCTCGAATAAAGTGGATTATTGCAATTAGCCATTTAAAAAAAGAAATAGAAAAAAACCATAACAACACACACATATTATATGTGTGTGTGTATGTGCATGTGCATGTGTGTGTGCCTTATCATCATCAGCACTTTTCTTTTATGTGTGGTCTCCTTTCAGGAAGCACACTGTATATTATTATGTAATTATATATATATATATATATATATATATATATATATATATATATATATAGCATGACTCAAAGTATTATACATAATGCAATAATCAGGGGCATATTATGAACTGACCATTTCTAGATTCAAATTTTTTTAAAATAAAAATTTAAATCCCAAAAATAAAAATTCAAATTTAGAAATGGTCAGTTCATAATATGCACATGATTATTGCATAGTGCATGATACCCTAAGTCATGCTATAGACATAGGATAATATATATATTTATTAATATATACTTCATAGCTCTGTTATATTACATCAAGCACTGTTTTATTAAACAAAAAAAATATTTTCTGTATGTGTGGGTACTTGTGTGTATATCCCTACGCATATTTATTGATATTCATACCTATATATATGTATATATATTTTTTAAATATTTAAAAGCTGTAAATTTTATATGTATTGAGAACTTCTTAAAACAACTCTATACTGGTCTAATTTCATTCTGAACAATAACTGGTTAATAATAATAATAATAATAATATAAGACATATATATATATATAAATTTAATTATGAATTAAAAGTATGTTGCGACACGGAAATTTCTATGTTTCATCAAGTAATGTTGGATGTTGGTTGTGAAAATGGTTGTGACAATATAGAAATCTCAAAACATAGAAATTTGTGTTGCAATGTACTTTTAATTCATAATTATATGAATGTATATGCTCTACAATATTTATCATATTGAGCACTTTTTATAAAAATGTAAATGCCAGGGAACTCAAAATCGTAAAACCTTGGGTCCTCTTTAACTGGATTTATATATATATATATATATATGTGGGAATGTACACATATGTATATATGGATATAAGTTAGTATAAATGGATGGGTTGGTTTTATGGGTCAAACAAAAAGGAGTATCCAAAGAATTAGAAATTCCTTTACAGGTCAACATCTTCACAAAGGCCTGGGCAATCCCAGACAGATCTGACACCAATGCCTAAGTCTGGACTCTTTTCCTCTTTTACTTTTCTTTCTTCTTATTTAAACTTTTTTATTTTTTTATTTTATTTTCATTTTTATTTTTTTATTTTTATCCTTAAAGAAAATGCTTATTCCAGCAAAATTTTTTGTACCAAATTGAAGGAATATTGTAAGGTCTGATGAAATGAGCTAATTAGCTCATAGAAATGAACTATAGTTTCTTGAAATGACGTGTTGAGTTTTCCTTTATATATATATATATATATATATATATATATATATATATATATTAGTCATTCATATACAATCCTGTTTCGATATATCACACTCATCAGTGTGGCTAGACACATCCATTTACTTCAAAACTTGACCAATTTAGTGTCAGTCAGAGCCCCTACTCCCTAAGCCATGGATGCATGGAATGCGAGAGAGAAAATTTTTGGCATGTTATATATATGCGGTGTATACACATGTCAGTCATCGAGAGAACTCAATTCATTACCAAAGAGTAATGAGTAACTCACAGAAGTGGTAACTGTTTTTATAATTTTCCTCTCTAGAGAGTTCAATCATAAGCGGCATATCTTCATTCAAGCATATTTCATCAAATAATAGACATATTGTGTCTATTTATTTTTACAATAATCCATTCTAGTTCTCTAGTTATCTTCTTGATGTTAAGTTGAAATTCATCAAAGGTGACATCATTCAAGTCTCATCTAAAGTTGATGCTGATTTACTATTTAAAAGGCATCATAAACCAGCAGATCAGATCTTTCCGCAGAGTTGTGCATGAGGTTTGTCTTGATTGGTTTGGTGTGGAAACTGAAAGAGGGAGTAGAAAATGAGAGAAACAACCAAATAGATGATAGATTCAGAGGAGTAACTAAGAGCAGAGCAGAGAGTTGTGAAGTGCCGACTCAAAAATTATCAAATTCATTACTGAGCAGGTTTTAAGGAGTTCCTTAAAACCTGCTCAGTAATGAATTTGATAATTGAGCAATATCCTGTCATTTTCTGGTAATCATAAATGACTTTTAATATTATTCCACACCGACCAAGATATTCTACAACATTTCATTTTAGGCTGTTATTTTCATTTTCAGTGACAATAACAGTAATACTATTTGCACATCTTCTACAATTTTGTTTTATGATAACTTAATCTAGAACTTATACTGTGAGTAAACCTCCAGCATACAGATAAAAAAGGAATTTGATAAGTACACAAAAATAGAAAGGGATGTAAGACAATGATGTGTATACTCAATTAATAACATTAAAGAAAGAACATTAGTGATCTCTCAAGCTGAAAACCAAATAAAACATTTGGAGAGAAAATTTTAGAGATCATTTTACAATGATCCTTATGCTTTTGCTAAAATGCTTTTCATCAAGACTAAGAGTGGTAAACATGATGTACCACAGAATGACGTATTCTGATGCTTAAAGGTTATATTCCTTACAAGACTCACTTTTTTTTCTCAATGTTTTTATCTTTACCAATGAAAACCTTGCATTCAAAAACTTCACACTTCTATGTGAAATTTAAATTTAGATCCCCATTATGGACATAAAAATAGAATCCTACTGCTTCTTGAAGCTCAAAATGTGTCAATTGCATTACTTTATTTTGTTAAGATTGTGTGCACCAATAATAGATCCTGAGGATTCTTCTTCTATATGCTGTATCTCTTCAGAACTGATGCGATAATGATCCTCCACAACTTTCTATCCTGTGTAGTTCTTAGCAGCTTTCTCCCACCCACCATTTCACCATCCATTCACATAAGCTTGTCAAGTAGATAGCTCACTACTTTCTCTTATTTTTTGCCCTCAATATGTCATGTAAGAGCTAAGTTTTCTAAGACTGCCTTCCTCACTATGTGTCCAAGGAATTTCAGTTATCTCTTCCTGATTTTGAGTAGAGATATCCTTTCTGTTGTTATTTTCTTGTTGCTTACATGTGGAATTATTATTTCCTTGTTGCTTACATGTGGAATTTTTAGCAGAACTACATTTCTGCTGTTTCTATTTTTTTTTCCCTCATCCTAAGGGAAACTGTTCAAAATTAATTGCCATATGAGAGCAGTGAAAAAGAAAAGTAGAGCACTGGATTGCTAAGTGGTATCCATCCTCTTAGGATTACCTCACTGTTAATTTTGAAAAAGTCCAGTGAGTATACACATCATTGTCTTACATCCCTTTCTATTTTTGTGTACTTATCAAATTCCTTTTTTATCTGTATGCAGGAGGTTTACTCACAGTATAAGTTCTAGATTAAGTTATCATAAAACAAAATTGTAGAAGATGTGCAAATAGTATTACTGTTATTGTCACTGAAAATGAAAATAACAGCCTAAAATGAAATGTTGTAGAATATCTTGGTCGGTGTGGAATAATATTAAAAGTCATTTATGATTACCAGAAAATGACAGGATATTGCTCAATTATTATATAATATCTTGGCCAGTGTGGAAGTTTGCCAAGAATTGTGTTTTGCACAGGGTGATGTAGGGAGATGTAACTGAGGGTGTAGAATGCAGGTGGTGAGCAGATTTCGTTTTGATGAACAGAGGTCAAAAAGAGTCAGCACGGGAGGTGGGACAGAGTACAAGAGAAATGCTGGTGTTAATGAGGGCTTATTTAAGTGACAGGAGTTGATACAGAGTTTAGCTCAGAAGTTTAACAGAGTTAGGTTCAGTTGAGTTGAGAAGACAGCTGGGGCCAGCCGTCTAGCTGGCTGCTGACTCAATGTGTGTGTGTTAACCTCCCTGACCATCTCCACAATATGGCCAAGTTACCAAAAAAGCAAATAAAAATATTGGATATTTTTATTTATATATGAAGTGTTGTTGTCATTTTGCAGAGTGAAAAAGCAAATCACTTTGGGTCCAGGGTATATTCCAATTTTATCAGTGAAAATATCTTCATTTTTATTGCTGTTTATATTTTATCATTTATCTTGTGAAAAAACAATCAACATTTGGTTTGAGCTTATTCTCACCGAATTGTTACCAAGCTTATATTTCCATCAATTTTGGTCCTAACTTTATTTTAGTCAAAGCAGAATATACCAGAGAGGGTATATAATATTTACTGAAATTGGTGTGCAGTGATTTGCTGGTTTTTGAAAAAGAAAACAGGTTGATCAAACCTTGGTTACCACGGCACAAGAAAAAAAAAAACATGAGATGGTCATGATAAAGACATCAAGTCAAATTAGGTGACAATTCACCATTGCCTATGTGTGCTCTGCTAATGTTTTATTATAAGAAAAGTTGCAAGTTCAGCCAAAAACTACCATGGAACAGCATACTTTTTGCAGTTGCATGCACAGTCTGACTGTGGAGTTAGTGTGCACAGTTCTTTCAGATGCATTAAAGAGGGTAGTGAGCACATGTCAGAGAATTAGAATTAAAGTTGGTAAAAGATTCAGAATTGAAAAAAAATGAAACAGTTGGAAAAAAAAAGATGAAGTAATAGTCAGAAAAAGTAGAGCTTTTAGAATAAAGGAAATTGTTAAGAAGTGTGGGACATTTTTTGACTCTTCCAGTTGTTAACTTCAGTTTCAGCCCCAACCATTTGTAGGCAGATGAAAGCCATCATTTGAATTACCTCCTATCACCACTTTGTGAGAAAGAACATGAGAAAAGTGCAATAGTTTTTTTTTTGTTTTTTTTTTTTAATCATTTCACCCCAAGCAAGGCATTCCACTGCCACTATTGCACAGGGGGTTACTTAGGGGAAGGTGCTGAGAGGGTGATTAGATACAGGAAATGTCAGAAGGAGGGTGACAGATGGGTAAGGAGGTACATAGGAAGGGTGTTTGAGGGAATGGATGCGAGTGAGTGTGTTAGGAGGTGTCTATTGACCTTACATTTAAACTTCTGGGGATTGTAGCTGTCAGGGAAGCAAGTATGTGGAAGGGAATTCCACAGGCGGGAGGTGTGTTAAGTTCTGTGAGGTTAATTGGGGGTGTTATAAGGACCACAGAAAAAAAAAAGAAAGTTAGACATGCACTAGCAAGTTTGTTTTGGATTATGATGTTTGAGAAGAGAACAGCGGTCAAAAAAGGGGATTACATTAGCTTCCTTATGACAGTGTAAGTGGTAGTTGCAGTTTGTTTAGAAAACATTTAGATGTAGTATTTAGAGTAAGATGAACCCATTTTTTTAGACTTGTAATAGTGGCAAAATAATCATTTGATTGAAATATTTCCCAGCATCATCAGATACAGCCAGACCTTAAGTAGTTTTCTTTGTTTTTTTCTCTCATTTATTTGTTGTTGTTGTTCCTTAGGCAGACTTGAAATAATATGCACTTCAAAAAAATGATAGATTTCTGTGTCCCATCATAGTATGATTGGAAGTGAGGAAATTCTATGTGTATTGGAAACTCAAGTAGTGTTTCATATGAGTATGCAGGGTCATTTATCTGACGTCAATTTGAAATTGAAGATGCGGTTACCATATATGACATACATTAGTGCACTGGGTATCTGTGGGTGTGGTGAAATTCCAAGTGAGAAAGAAAAGACAGAAAAAACAAACTTGTCAACAGTATAACATTTTATTTATGTGTGTATTCTTTGAAAGTAAGAGAAAAGAAACAAACTTTTTGAATATTATATAACTTTCTGATGCGTGTTCTTCAAAAACAAAAGAACGTTTGAACATTATAGAAACTTTCTTGTTGCATGTGTTCTTCAAAAAGAAAGAAAGAAAAAGACAAAGTTTTAAAAGTTTACAGAACATTCTCTGAGGTGTTTTAAAAAGAGAAAAAGAAAAAAGAAAAAAAGAGAAGGAACAGAAAAAATAGTAATAATGGTGACAAAGAGAAAAAAAATAAAAAAAATTAGGTGCTCTTCACTTTTCTTTTTCTGTGCATTGTGTGATACTCTTTCTTTTTTTTGGTTTAAGGTTTTTCTTCAGGATATCATAAAAGGGTTGGTTGATGTCACAAAGTTGAATACAAACTCATTAGAAAGAAAGAAGAGGTGAAGCATAGCAGTCCTTTAGTGGCCAGTATATGTGTTGTAATTGGTGCTTGAATGAAATGATAAATTAAAAAAAAATAAAAAGTGTTAATACCCAATTGATAAGGTAAATGATTATTGCTGTGGCAAAAGAATGCTATAAGTCAATTGTGAAATGATGAATTTAAAATGTGCAGCAAACTTTGAAAGCTGACAAAGGTATGTGGAAGATAAATACTCTTATGATTACAAGTTATGTAATCACACATTTCAGAATGGCGATTTTCTAAGTGTAACTTGGATATGGTGCAAGGCCAAAATTATGGAGAACCTAGTGAGATTCAAGGTCATTTTTTGGCTGTAATTGTTCTGGTGCTAACTATTATTCCATGTCAAAGTGCCAAGGCATCTCAATATGTGTAGAGAGGTGACCTACTCAGTAAAACTAAAAAAAAAAAAAGTAGAAAAGAAAAAAGAAGAAAAGAAAAAAGAAGAAAAGAAAAACACATACTTTTATGCAAATTGTGTTCTAGCTTGGTTCATTGTTATACCCAAGTTAGGAAACTAACTTAGAGTTTAAATCAAAAAAATTAACAATGTGAAGAAAAAGGGATGTCATCTTTGATATTGATATTTTTCTTTGTTATTTTTGCATGTATTATTCTTGATACTTTTTTAAAGTAATATTATGTAAATGGTTGTACACTGATATGAGTATTGTGGAAAGGTTTTGCTTGTGGAAAAAAACGCTTAAAATGTTTATGGGTGAACATTTTTAAAAATGGGATGGAAGGAGTGTTGCATATTTGTTGAGCCGATATGGAATTTTACCAATAAGTGTATTTAGCACTGGGCAATACTAAGAGATATCCTTAGGTGCAAAATGCAGCTAGCAAAGGATGGAATTTTTTTATGAAAGTCTGAGATTAATATGAACAGATTGAGATTGATGCAAAAAGACTGAGATAGATATATAGATATGAACAACATTAGATATATAGATAGATATGAAGTGGCTGAGATAGATAGATATAAACAGACAGAGATACACAGATAGATATGAACAGACTGAGATAGATCAAAATGAAAAGTCATCAACAGATAGGAACAAACTGAGATTTATAGATAGATATGAAGAAACTGAGATAGATAGATATGAACAGATTGTAATAGATATGAACAGATAGATATAGAAAAATATATATGAACAGAGAGGTAAATATAAGTCAGTTGTGAAATGATGAATTTAAAATGTGCAGCAAACCCTGAAAGCTGACAAAGGTATGTGGAAAATAATTTCAAGACTTATATATACTTTTCTAAACATATACTGTTAAATATAAGAGACAATGAATGTCTATTATGTTTAATCATGAGCCGTTCTAAACATCATATTTTGGCTTTAATTTCAGTTGAAAATAAAGACAAAAATTCTCCAACATTTGGATAATTTTTTATTAATTTGGTTCTAAGAATTAATAGACAGATATAGATACATATGAACAGACCGAGATAGATATATAGGTAGATATGATCAGATTAAGATAGATATGAACATATTGAGATAGATGTTTCATATATATTAGATCAAACAAAACTTACATGAGTCAGTCAGTTAATTGCCATACGTGATACATGCTTGGGCAATCATGTCTCAAGAGAGACATGACTGACTGGGCAGAAGATTATCCTGCAGTAGGTTGCCATTGCTTTCTGCGGTAGACTGGTTGCTGACCAAGGCTATAGAACCCAATCTGTCCTGCTATTTAACCCATAACTGGAAAGAATAGACGGATTAATACCTTTCCCAAGGGTATTTGCACGTAAGTGAATGCAAGGAATTCAACCGGAATTTGAACTCGGCTCTCTGATTTCTCGTTCCGAGTTGATATCCACTGCGCCACAATCCAAAAATAATCCTTTATGTTATATCCAATGAGTTGGATTACTGGTTTCTATACAAATACCTAAACTTCCATGTTTGACACACTCTCCTCCAATAGATTTAAAGTGATTATAAAAGTTTCAAAATAGAAAATAATGTTAAAATACAAAAAGACAAAAAGAAAATCTGAGATATAAGTATGATTGAAACATCAGTTGAACTTTATAATTTTTTTAATTCCTTAACAGATAATGCGTATATATTTACAAGTTGGAAAATTCTTGTCACAGATTAAGTCAGGATTACTTTTTTAAATGACTTTACAGACATCACAAACAAGGAAGTGTTCTTTTTAAATTTTTGTTTTTAATATTTTAAGTGAATATCTGAACTAAATGCAAAGCAAATTCAAAAATATTCTCTTCATATTGACAACACTTTCAGAAGAAAACGGTGAGAAAAATTACAAAATAAAACTAATTTTAGAAACACACATATTGGATTTTATTATGAAAGGCAATATTTTCTCAATAAAATTGGTAATAACCAACCAATGTTGGAAAATTTTCATCGTATATTTACATGAAATATTAACAGCAGTTTCTATTGGATTTAAAGTGGAGGATCTCTTTTTTTATTGTTATTACACGGTGTCAGATCTTATTATGAAATTAAATATATAAATTTATTAATTAATATAATTTATATTAATATTAGTTTCTAGCAGACGTAAAGAATCTGTATCTACACAGCAGAAGCACCAGACCAGATGTTGGCAGCAATATTTGATGCATAGATAAATGGCAAACTTATAGATGTGTAAGATTCTGGTAAAAAAATTGTCTAGCAAGACACAGTGAATTAACTTTCCTAGTATTTACAACATGATAAGCAACCCTTGAGTTGCATAATAAAATTTGAGCTGTGATCAAATACAGACCAATTATGAATCAAAGTCCAACAAAATGATAAGATGAAGAACAAATAGGAAATGTTTATCAATGCAACATGTTTCACTTCATCAGAGAATGAGATATTGAGATATGGAGAGAAAGAAGAAAGAAATTTTGGTAATTTTACTTTTGTGTTGTTTGATTTTCATTGGTCAGTCATGTTTCACATGCATTTTACTCTTTAAACCAATGTTATTATTATTTCTGGTATTTAGAATTCATGGAGAGATGATGTGTTTATTTGAATTTTCAAGAAATTAATTTAGGTATGCCTGGAATCTATTAATTTATTTAAACTTCGGATGGATGCATTTTTTGCCTTTCATCAGCAAAAAAAGAGCAAATAAAATTACTATTTAAATTACAGAAAGGATTAACACAAAAGGAAAAAGAATATTATTTTCATTGTTCAGACTATTGTCTTCATCTTTATTGACATGCTTACAGCATTTTGGTCACTGTGACTTAACCAATAGTATTGTGAGCTCAATTCCATGCTACAGCAGTGGTGAACAGATAACTTAGAGAGTTAAGTTAAAGGGAGATAACTACATGGCTACTAAGCATAACATCGCACATGGAATTAGAATGATATAAGCTAGTGATCAAAACATAGTGTTCAGTTTGAATTCTTAGCACCTGAAGAAGGCCAGAGTGTACAATGGCAGGAACGTCATAAACACGGCAACAAAGATCAGGACAATACTCTGAATAATATAAATAATGTAAATACTACCTCATCTCAGAAGTAGAGACAAATACTGAGAAAAGAATAACTGCAACCTTCAAAAATTTTATTCTTTTATTGATCACTCTGTTTCTTTCACTAAGAGGAAATCCTTGCATTGTAGTGGCTTTATTGCCTTACTTAGGGGAAAATAATAAAAATAAAATCTGTTCAGCAATTAATCCCTGCTGTTGCTATAATGCAACCTATTGTAACACATCATCTCTAGAAAAAGGATTTTTTGACTAAAGTGGCAGGTTGCCCTCAGTGGAATCAATGGCCACATGCGACCAATGCCAAACCTTCAAGTTGGCAAACATTGACTGTGGTTTAACCAGGAGAGTGGCTGTGACAATGGTGTAAAGGCTAGCAGTTTAGGATGAGAAATTGGAGAGTTGAGTCTGAATTTCAATCAGTTTAGTTACATTCGCTTGCAAGCAAATACCCTTGGGAAAGGTCTGAATCTAATTCCTTTCCCTCAGCTATTGGTTAAATAGAAGAATTTGTAGCAGGAAAAGTCATTGTTGTTCTAAAAATAATTGTAATGCAATATTCTTCTTCTTCTTCTTCTTTTATGTGCCATGTCCTTTCAGAACGTAGGTGATGATGGCCGATGCAACCCTTGTTCTGTCATCTACCTGGTCAGGTCATTCAAATATGTTATCCACTGCTTTCCCCTGTCTCTTTTTCCCTCTATCTGGCCTGTTAGCATCAGGTTCTCCAAGCCCTCCTTCCTAATTGCATGTCCCAGGAACTTTAGCCATCTCTTCCTGATGCTCAGTATTAATTTCCTTTTGATTACCATTTTTCCCAAACTTCGTCATTGCTCACATGCTCAGTCTATGATATCTGCAGCATCCTTCTGTAGAACCACATTTCAGCTGCTTCAAGTTTTTCCTTCATTTTCAAGAATATTGTTCAACATTGCCAAAAAGAAAAGAATTATTCTTACAATCTAAAATGTTTTTCAACTTTAAGTAATGCACAAAGGGTTGATAACACATAAAGAAAAAAAACCAAATCAATGACTCAACCTGGAGAGAGCACTGTTTGGTTTATTTGCAACATGAATGTAAACTATGTATGTGGAGAGAACTGGTTAGTTACTCAGCTGTGCAGTGACACTATGATCACACCCATTCATGAGATTGTTGATGAACATATGTTTGAAAGGAGTCGACACTTATTAAGTAACCCCTATTATACTAAGACATGTCACTAGATTTTTATTTTTTATGAAAGAATTCTATTATTTTGAAACCAATAAGGCGCAAGTACCACTCAATGTAGTGTGTTACAAAATGATGCTGATGCAAGGGCTTACAGGGTGGAAGCAAGAGTTGTATATACTTGGTAAAATTAAAGTTTTTAGTCTCACACATAAGTAGATATTCTCAAAGAACTCATTTTTGGAGTAGATAGACTAAACTATCACCCGGCTTGTTTTCGGCTTTCTCTTTTCCAATCTTTTCACTTTTCTTATTTTTATTTTCTTCATTTATTTTCTTTTTTTTTTCAATTGGAATAGATAGACTAAACTATCGCCCGGTTTGACACTCTACCCACGTCTATTGAACAGGTGTAGAGGCTCATCCCTTGTTCCCTGTTTAGGATGTGGTTTCCGGCTTTCTCTTTTCCAATCTTTTCACTTTTCTTATTTTTATTTTCTTCATTTATTTTCTTTTTTTTTTTCAATTGGAGTAGATAGACTAAACTATCACCCGGCTTGACACTCCACCCATGTCTATTGAACAGGTGTAGAGGCTCATCCCTTGTTCTCTGTTTAGGATGTGGTTTTCGGCTTTCTCTTTTCCAATCTTTTCACTTTTCTTATTTTTATTTTCTTCATTTATTTTCTTTTTTTTTCAATTGGAGTAGATAGACTAAACTATCGCCTGGTTTGACACTCCACCCACGTCTATTGAACAGGTGTAGAGGCTCATCCCTTGTTCCCTGTTTAATATGTGGTTTCGGCTTTCTCTTTTCCAATCTTTTCACTCTTACGTAGCCTCCTGCGCATCAGTGGCGTTACCACCTTGCTCAGAGTGATATGATTAAAAAAAAATATATATATATCTGCACCTCAATTGAGTATATATCTAGAATGCAGAGAGAGGTGGATTTATGCCTTTCCAAAAGGTATTAGTACCAAGTTAGCATAAGAAAACTCAGCTGAAATTCAAACTTCATTGATTTTGTTTTCTATTCTGTTAACTGTTAAACCACCTTGATCCTATAATGAGTATATATCTAGAATGCTCACTTCACTGATTTTTTTCCTCAGACTACCTTGCACTTGAAATATAAAAAAGTTATTAATGTTATTTTTGTCATGAAGTTTTAAGAAGTTAACTTTTCTCTCACCTGTAATCAGTTTCTCTTTTTGAGTACTAAACTGAATCAACAAAATATCTGAAATGCAACCTCTAATCTATTTATTTTTTAATCACACCTCTTATCACTTCTGCTCAGCCTGCAAAGGAAACAAAGTAGTCTATTAAATAAATAAAAAACCATATATAATTCTCAAGGTGACAAAATATGAATTTGTGAAAAAGAAAGTATCACTGTACATCTTAGATGATAGAAAAAAATAGGGTATGTCAAAAGTAATTTAATTTATTTCTGTACAGCTTTGATTATTTCATGTACACATCCAAAGATTATCTAAGAGACCATCATTATTACCTCTGCCTTGAGGCAGAGCTATTGTATTTGGTTGTATTTGTCTGTTTGTCTGTATGTTTGTGGTCAAGGTATGTAGCTATATGGAGCGGGTTAATGTTTATTAATTTGGCCTTGTGTCAGACATAACCGAACTCCCTACAGTTTACAAGTTTTATCCAGAATTATCAGAAGGTTATTATCATCAGAAGGTTGGTTGTAGATTAGAGTGTTGGATGTGTGGAATAGTAGAAAAATAAAAATATACATTTTGTATGTTAAAATAGAAATTTATTAAAAGGAAAGAATAACATAAATTGTAGAAGTTAATGTGCAATTAGAAACATTATTAAGAAGTTAAGGGTAGAGTTTGTGTTCAATGAGAAAGTTGAGGGTATCAAGAAATGAAGAAATGTTCATAATAGTAATTTGTTTGAAAGAGTTTATGTGCATGTATGTATGTATGTATGTATGTATGTATGTATGTTTAGAAGAAAGAGAATAAATGTCCAGATCACTTGAAGCTTCTTCCATTACATTTTAGCTTGTCGTCTCTGCTGCTTCCATCCCTGACTGTCTGGCACTGATCTGATCAAAGCCTTTATAGTCATTCATATTTTCGCACTAGATCACTAAGTCCCTTTGTTCTTGCAATTCACTTCCATTGATCAGAAAACCTATTTAACATCTATGCGGTTTTGACTTTTCTTTAAGCACATGGTCAGTCCTTTTTCTATTTGGGAAAAACCAGGATTTTACATGTCATTGTGAATTTTTGTAAAAGTGAAGAAGAAAGTTGATTTTAATTCTCAATTTCCTATCCATCACAAGACTTGCTGGATGAATTTGGATGAAATTTTCAAGGTTGACTGACCTAATGACTGATACAAATTGACTAGATTTGGAGTTCAATCTGGTATGGGATAAAGCTCCTGGTTAATTTTTCCATTTTTCTTTTTTTACTAATATTTTTTGTACATTTAACATGCCAAATACTGAATTACCTCCCCTAGATTGCTTTACATCATTACATTTTTTGAATGCATTATTTTATTTATAAAAACATTATTATTTACAATATAAATTTAATATTATTATCAAAAAGCAAAAAAATGCAATGTTGAGATAATAAAAAATAAAAACGAGCCCTTCCACAATTTTTGAAGCCTAAATTTTATTTTCACTCTACATTTTTCATCTTTTTTTTTGTATTTTCACTCTTGAGAGCAGTCAAGTTCATTGCAGTTATTCTCATTTTGATAATCATCTTTTGCTAATCACTGAGATGATGTCAGTATTGCCTTGGCAGAGGTTTGCAGTCTTTGACTGCTCTTGTTGTTAATATTTGTATTATATCCTATCATTGTTAATCAATCCTATTTGATAGCATTTTTTTTACAAAGATTATGAGTGCTAGATTACTATGTGATATCTATCCTTTCATCAGTTAATGCTGGAAAATCTATCCAATAAATCAATCCTCTTGTATGTCAGTGAATGCTTGCAAATCTCCCCACAGACGAAAAGAAAACTAGAGACAATAGAAATGCGTTTCTACAGAAGGATACTGAGAACTGCATAGACAAATCAAATAAGGAACAAGGAAGTCTTCAAGAAAATGGCAACAAAAAGAACACTTCTACTCAGAATCAGGAAGAGACAGCTGAAATTTCTTTGATGCATAATGAAAAAAGAAGGCTTAGAAAACTTAATACTCTCAAGGCATATTGAGGGGAAAGAGAGATAGAGAAATGCAGTGAGCTTGTATAAATGAATAGTGGAACAGAAGGCAGGAACCTCAGCAAAGGGAGATAAAAAAGCTAAAGACCACAAGTGACAGGTAGTTTTGGAGAATCGTGATTTCTCATATCCTGAAAGGATGCAGCACACAGAAAAGTTGACAAAGGCCGGTTCCACTGCCAAGGGTTTGATTGATTGATTTTCTATGGTTCATCAACTTTTTGCAGGTTATTTAAAGCCAGAAAATATTTTTTTAGATTATAAGAATTTTTATAATTTTTGAAGAGATAATGATTTAGTGATGCAAGTCTTACTAATTAACTCATAGCTGGTGGAATAAGAGGTGGATTCGTACCTTTTCCAAGGGTATTTTCACATAATTGAATATAATAAATCCGACTGGATTTACAAGTCAGCTCTCTGATTTCCAATTCTGAGCCATTATCTTGAGTGCAGGGGTGGAGGCTTGTGCATGTTGTCTCCTGAAAATCATCTGACCTCTTCTGACATTTTAGTATGAAATTGATTATTAGTAATTTGTGAAGCAAGAAGTTTGTCCTGTTCATATACACTCCCGGCCATAATTATTAAACCACCCCAGTTTTTTAAAAGAAATGATGTATTTCATACTATTTTTAGTATTTATTGCTAAGTGGATAATTCTAAATGAAAATTAGAATGGTTCTTTTGTTAATACTACAAAATAACATGTGCATCAAATGAACTGTTCTGGTGTCCAGTTTTTATACTCTCTTCCCCATGCTAGTCTCTTCTTCTTATTGGCTGGCCAAAGCAAAGGCTTCCTGGCTGCCTTGTAAAATTTTGCAAAGTAATAATAACAAAAGAACCATTCTATTTTCATTTGGAATTATCCACTTGGCAATAAATACTAAAAATAGTATGAAATACATAATTTTTTTAAGGAACTGGAGTGACCTAATAATTATGGCCGGTAGTGTAAATTTAAGAGAAATACAAAATAACCTGAATAGAATTAAGTTAAAAATTTGTTAATATTTTTAAGTTAAAGTTGTTTTTTCTTATTTTCCTTTATTTGAAAGCAAATACGATTTAAAAGGAATTGTATTTTAATGGCTGTGAACATGATATAAATGAAAAATATAATAAGAAATTAGCTATTAGTTGATTACAGGCATCCAAACTGATTTTTAAATGTTGTTACACAACCAAGTTATTAACAGTATAGACAAATATCTCCACCTCTTTTTCATGGGAATCTTGAATTTGATTCCCCTTCAGGGAGACAATTTAGACCTTTATTTTTAATCCTTATAAAAACATATGAAGACAGGTGTGTAAGCTTGTGTTGCATTGTTGTGAACGTTTGGGATCAGGTGTTCAGGAGATAAACTCATGAGGCAGAAAACAATTGTATATAAGAAATTTTGAGCTGAACTTGTGAATCTTTTTTTTTTTAAGCAATAATGCAAATAGAATGAGTTTAAAGCTTCTCTTCCTAAATAATGGTAATTACTCTGCAATCTCAGAGTAAGTTAAAAGTTATCGCGACTTCAGACAGACAGAGAAATTGGCTGAAGATTTATGCTTTTTTTCTACTGACTTCCAATCTATTTTGACGTTCTAAGTACAAAGATGACCCCAATAAAAGAAAGTAAAACGGTAAATCTATGTGCAGAATAATCAATCAGAAGTTATATCACAGAGAGGGAAAAAGAGACAGAAGATTGATTTTTGAAGCACTATCAGAATAGCATACAAATTCTTCATTTCCTTAGTTCTATAATTTGAAATCTGTCTATCAAACCAAATGTAGTGTACATTTTTCTATGAAATATCCTTTCAATAAATATTGTTAGAAAAAAATATGCTAGAGTACTATGTAATATCTAATCTCATGTATGGCAATGAATGCGGGACAATTTCCTCAGAAATAAAGTAATTACATGAAGAGAGATGTGATTCTATTGTTGAATGTTGAAAATAACATGGACAGAACATGTGGAAAACAAGGAAGTCTTAAGGAAAATAGGAACAACAGAGAAACTTATACTTACAATAAGAAAGAGTTAAAAATTTTAGGAACACAAAGCAAGGAAAGTGGGCCTTAACATACTGAAGTCAAGAGAAACAAGGGGGGAAACAGCAAATTTTGTTATCAACATGTAAAAAGAATCTGTGAAGTGAGTTTGAAATTCAGCTGAGTTTTCTTGAGTCTAAGTTATATTAATACCTGCATTCTAGTGAAATTCAAGTGTAAGGTAGTTTACTGGCTACCAGGGCCATAGCTGGTGCTAAAAAAACACCGGGCACAGAGAAAATGGCTCGGATTTATTAGTTGACTATGTGATGACATCATCAGTGTCATCTGTTTCCAGAAACTATGATTTTTGTGAATTTTTTCAGCTATTCCAATGGAGATTAGGCACAGAACGTGAACAAAGGCAGAAAATCGGGTTCGGACTTTTTGAGCATAACCAGTCTTTTCTCCCAAAATTAATAAATAAACAAACAGATTTTTACTGCGTTCATTCAGATGTTTTCTTCGTTTTTCTTTCTTTCTTTTGTTCTTTCTTCATGAATTGTTTAGTTTGATTTCTGACAAAGACATTTTTCCTTGCCCGGATTTTCACTATGATTGCACGGATCGGCCAGGACTCGTGCCCGGTGTGCCTGGTAGTCAGATATGGCCATGCTGGCTACTAGCATGTAAGATTTAAAGGTTTATTATGAATGAATGAAGGAGCAGTGGTTAAGAGGTAAGTAAATGGTAAAAAATTACTTAGAGCAGTAAAAGGTAAGAAGTTGCATAGTGCCATGATATGGAAAGAAGACTTCAAAGGAGACAGAGGAAACTAGGTACAATAATAAGACTTTTTTTTTTTGCATGGTCAAATTCTATAAATCTTTATGTAGCATATTAAACTTAGTAACATAATGGTAACTAATGATTATTGAAAAATGGCATCTTATCTAAAACGAGAAAAACTAATAACAAATTGTAGTAAATAGTGCTTTCCTCACTTTATAACAGATGATAAAAGATTTGACACAGAAATCCAAAGATTCATAGGAATAATAAAAGTGCCTTCCAAAAATTAAGTAAAATATTAAGAAAAAGAAAAAATTTTGTTGTAAACAAAACAAGTGTTCAAATGTTATGCAGTATCAGTCATCCTGAGGGAGAGTAAGAAGACAAGCATTGCTTACTGCAAGAGAAGGTTGAAATTCATGGGAGCTATGATCAACCACATCCTGAGAAGATATGGTATATAAGAAAAGAACTTTAATACATATATATATATATATATATATATATATATATATATATATATATATACATTTAATTCTGATCAAAAACCTGATTTAACAGTAATTTCAATCACTTCTAGCAGTAAGCAATGCTTGTCTTCTTACTTTCCCTCGGGATGATTGATACTGCATAACATTTGAACACTTGTTTTTGTTTCCAAGTAATTTTTTTTTCTTTTGCTTAGTTTTTGGAAGGCACTTTAAAAAAACTGATTTTCAATATTAATAATTATATATATAAATATATAATTGTTGTTAATCAGTTTTTTATCATAATTAAATTAGACCAGTAAACAGTTGTATTAAAAAGTGCTCAATACAAATATATTGTCGAGCTTTTGAATATTTTTCATTGGGAAATGAGTTATTTCTGAAAACTAGGTTTCAGCCTTTGTGTAACTTCAGGCGATTTATAATAACTGATTTTTCAGCGTTTTCAAACAGGGATTTTTTACGAATGCACAAATGGACTTTTCAAGCAACCAAAAATTTCAAAATTAGGCAGGAGTTACTTAAAGATTTTAAACACTTACTCTTACGGAGTTCTTCTTCTTCTTTATGTGCTATGTTCCTTCATAACGTAGGTGATCATGCACTTCTACTTGGCCCTGTCTGTTGTTGCTCTCAACATTTTTCTTCTTGGTATTTCCCCCAAACCCCACTTCACTATCTATTTACTCAAGTCTATCAAATATGTCTCACCCTGCTTTCCCCGTTTTTATTTTCTTATATATCCATCTTGTGAGTATTTGATTCTCCAGGCCCTTCTTCCTCATTATGTGTCTCAGGAACCTCAGCTGTCTCTTCCTGATGTTAAGTATGAGTTTCTTTCTTGTTAGCATCCTCTCCAACACTTTGTTGCTAATGTGCTCAGTCTATGGTATCCTCAGCATCCTTCTGTAGAACCACATTTCTGCTGCCTTGAGCCTCTCCGTCATCCTTGAGGAGATCGTCCAACATTCACTGCTATACAGGAAGACATATCACATATCCAGTACTTTTTTATTTGATTCCAATGAGATTTTCTGTCTGTCAGTACTCTGGTTAGCTTTTGAAATGCGTCTTTGGAATGTATATAAAAAAAGAACTATAAAATTGGTTGATAAACATTTATACTGTGAATGCATAAAAGGGTTATCAGCCTATAAAAGTGAATTCTGATAAAAAAAATACAAATACCACAAAGAAATTGGTAATTAAAATAAACCAAGATAATCTAAGGAATCATTTGTGTAGAAATTGAGTCAGATGCACAGAGGAATTGTGTTGTTTGCCTTAGTAAATGATAGATCTGTTAGAAATGGCACCTTACATAAAAATATAACATCGCATTTCTGGTTTCCACTCTTGTTGCTTGTAAAGCCATACATTACATTAAACATGTAACATTTGGAATTTCATTTGTATCAACATGTTTGGCATGTTTTTACTGAGGCTTTTACAACTGCAGCAATTGTCTTTTAGGCAATAGGCAAAGGGAAAAACTAATTGATAGAAAATTTCATTTAATACTGAAGAGTAATACGTACACATTCCCATTATTACTGAGGATTCTCTTTTAAAACTCTCCATTAAAGAATGTTTAAAAAATATACAGTTTCTACAAAAAAAACATTCTACAATCCTAATCATGGCAAACAACTCACCCAAAACTACTAGATTTCATCAATATTACACCGTAAATAATAAAATAAAAGCCTTCCCAAAAAGTCAAACTTCATTTTATACCGCATTGAGAAAAAACACAAGTGTAAGCAAAAATTGCAACTTTTTATCAGGCTTTTATTTGGTCAAAAGGGTTGTCTGGAAAGTTCATGCCGATTTCTAGTAATTTATGCCCCAACACATTAGAACGCATCAAATTAATTGACAGATATAATATGCTTATATTTTCAATTAGAGCAGGCTTCAAAATATCTCTTGAGAAAGAAAGTTTAAAATTACTTAATTAGTGTTAGTTTTGCATCCCTATAAAAATGTAAGATTATAATTTGCATTTTAGACATTTGATGCTTTTTTTTATTACCATAATGGCAAAAGTACCTTGCAAACAACAAAAAGTAATGTGCTGTGTACAGTGAAGGTGCTTTAGTTGACAGAAATGTATGGAAGTAGTTTGCTAAATTGAGAGTTGGAGATTATAGATGTATTGATGAAGAACATGCAGTTAACAACTGAATCAAGATATTGACTGAGAATAACCTGTATTACTGTTGTATAACTTCCTACATACAGGAACAGAATGTTCCTATCCTTTTAAATATGTGAACACTATTGAGGTAGAGGAGAGTGATTATACTGACTAATTGAGTGGTGTTTCCTTACAGTCTCAGTTTTGACTGGTTCAGTGTGACAGATTCTGCAAACCATCTCTGACCTTCTTAGACCTGTTTGAGTTCTCTGTTTAATTTGCATTTAATTTTTCAGTGAAAGTCAAAATCTCAAGTAAAGTTCTTTTATTTTTTTCTATCATGAATTTTGCTGTTTTTATTTTAATTGTTTATTCCTTTCAGTTTATTTTTTTGTCCTCTCCAGGTTTCTTTTTTCATATTTTTTCTTGTTCAAAGTTTTTATATATTTTTGTTTATATATTTTTTATATTTCATAATCCAATTTTTTTAAAACCACTATTTTACATTCTTTTGTTTTGAAATCTAAATATCTTTCGTTAATTAGAACGTTTTATTTGTGCTTATTTTTCAGTCTGCCATATTGTTTAAAGCAAATCTTTTTTTGCATATACTTTTTTATTGTAAGCTTTTCAGTCTTTGCAGTTTCTTTTTCTGTTATTTATTTAAGTGTGTAAAATTTTTAAAAAAAGTATATTTTAATTGCGTGTCTATTTTCCTTTTATTAAAGCTTTTTTATTACTGTTAAATCCAGTTTTTTATTGTTAAATCCTTTTTGTTTAATTGTTAACAGTTATATATTTTTTCTTTTCATCTTTTTTGTGTCATTAATTAATTTGTTCTTGCTTCTTTTTTGTCTTTTTTCATTTAATCATATATTTTTATTTCTTTACTCTCCCCTACTTTTTCTGGTGTGCTTAAAATATATTTATACAAAGGGCAAAAAATTAAATATGGCCAACAAAAGTTGGTTTGTTATAAAAAAAAGACCTGTTTGGTACTAAAAAAGATCTGCTGTATAAAAGTCAACATGAAAATAAAATCAATGCATAAAGACCACTAGAAAAAATTATGGTGGCCAATAATGGCCAAAACCGAGACTTGACCAAAAACCAGGAAATTGACCAAAACCAAACCAATGTAAGCAGTAATGACAATGTAGCAGCCGGGAAATCATCCTCTTGCTGGAAGTCTCCACCAAAGTGCATAATCAACATTACAGAGTTCTTACACGTATCTTATCAAAAAAGATGGAGTTTTGGTTGACCCTCATGAATTACAGAAGGTTGAGAAAAGGATTGTGTCCATCTTTATGGTTGACAAGTGAACTCTCAAAATTGTCATACTACAAAAGAAACAGATGCCTCTGGGCGTTAAACCCCAAAGAATGATTAAAGGGAGAGGGTACTTTATATAAGATGTACTGTTAGTAATAACTGCCAACTGCAAAGATGCCTGTAGCCATGACCAAATAACTAAATATATTGTAATAAGACCGAATACAAAGGAAGGCAATGGACCAAGGTAGCAGTATACAAGGTTCCTCAATAGGTCTTAGGGAAGCACTAAGCTGCTTATTTGATCAAGTTCGGCTGGATTCTTAGTGCTTTCTCTGATGACCTGAGCAGGAGAGGACAGTTTCAAATTAATGATAGACCAACAAGACCCAGAAAATGCTGGTCATCATTTTCCAGACATATACCAATTTGCTGGAAGTATGGGAAGACTGGTCACTTGTCCTCTTCCAGCCCAGAGAAGATAGCCTCTGGAGTTCTGGCCCCTGCTGACCCAAATCTTCCTCCAGTCAATTCTGTTATATCTGTCTCGCCTGTCAACAACTGGGACCAGTGCCATAAAATACCTGTTTGTGTCCAAAGTTCAGCACCTATTTTCCAAAGAGCTTTCATCAGCCTTCAAGGAAAAGGAAGAGAGAGAATGGCTGGTTGTTGGCAAGGCAAAGAGGAAAGCATTGGACAGCAAGTCCCTGAAAGCCCCAACTGCTAATGACACATACACTCCCACTTCCTCCACCAGTTCTAAGGGCAATGACTTGGCCAGCTATGTAAACAAAGAGAAATACCGCATTAACATGAACCCAGCTTTGAGAAAAAGGAAAAGCTAATCCAGCTTAAAAAAGTTTTAAAGACGAGGAGATCTCAGCAACCATCCCCAGCACAACCTTCTTCTTTAGCCGTCTTCCCCTAAAAGTCATATTATGGCCCCACACCTCCATTCGCAAAATCTCTAACAGTATCACCACTTAAAATGACTAGTCTTTCAAAATCTCAACCTATACACATAACTTCCAAAAAAACCCTAAATCTGTCACCCTTATATACTCCATTTAGCTCACCTAGAAAAATAGAATCAACTACATCCAAAAGACAGTGAAGTCCCTCCTCAGACACCAGTGAGAAGAAAAAATCCAACTCTTGTTGCAATTTAGGGGAAGATGCATGCCAAGTCTCAGAAGAACAAGCAGAAAAATCACTATCACATTCATGAAAAAGGAAAGACTTGAAAGCTCTACTAAATTTTTTAAAATCTACAAAAATGTCATCGAAGATCCTAGAAATTTTCTCAAGGCTAAAAGGATTTTGACAATTGTCCAGGTGGGACAAGATTTCCAATAAATATGGGGGATGTTGTGTGAAGTAAATGAGGCTTTGCAATAGATCCTCCCTTTTCATGTTTTAACAAATTGGATGACAAGAAATTGAGTCTGTTTTGTTCAGGGAGGACCCCTATTTATCTTCACTCCTCCCTATATCCCTATATACAGCTCTCAAATTAACTTTCTCCTTGGACATTAGCAGGCTGTACCTCGACAGCTCCATCAAAAGTGAGATGGGCACCGGATCAATGGAAAAGTACGTCTATGTTCTGTCCCCAGATATGCTTGGTGTAAATTCCCAACTCTAATCGAACTGATAATGGCTCTCTCGTTGGCTAGTATAAATGGCCAGGGCCTGAGATTGGAGACTTGCATAGTGTGTCTCAGTCACGATCTTCAGCATCACAGTGTGGATCTATGTTGTGTACAGGAGACCGGTTTTTTAACTCGGGACTGTGAATATATACTGTCAAGTAGGTTTGCCCTCTGCTCAGAATGTTTTGATGGATACTCAAGAGATGTTTCCTGGCTGGTGAGCAAGTCTTTGGATGCAGTATGTGCTCTTGCCTTGCCTTTACAGATCCAGAGAGCAGACTTTGCATACTGAATGTTACTATAAAGAATAAGGCTCTTAGGGCTTATGCGCCCAGTGATCATGCAAAGTGGCCTGCTTTGTTTCGGCAGATTGAGCCATTTTTGATGATTCTCGTGGAATAGTTTTAATGGGCAATTGTAATGCTGTCTGCAATCATACAGATCACACAGGGGTAAAATCTGGTACTTACAACCCTGATGTGAGGCCATTTATGGACTTTATCAACAAGTTCGATCTTGTCAATAAGTACCAAAACGAGCACTCTCAGGATTTAGTGTGGACTTGAACAAATAGGGGAAGCTTGGCTATGGTGATCGCGTTCTAGTTAAGAGAGACAATATAGGGCTCTTAGGTTGTCCAAATTTCCATTCAACACTTTACCTGGATCATAGGCTCATCCAGGTTCATATAAACTTAGATAAACCTAAGGGTAAATTGGATGGCTACTGGACATTGAACTATTCATTATTTGAAGAGCAAGATTTCCAAGACAAGTTGCTACTACTGATAGAGCAGGAATTGACGGGGGCTGTGGTTGGGAATAAGTGGTGGGGTTCTTTAAAATCTAAAATTAGGTCATTTACTGCTGAATATAGATGTTGACTCAATCTATCTAGATTAGCAGCACAAATGGCAGTAGAAGCAAAAGTTAGTTGGGCAATTAAATCCTATGTTAGTGGGAATGTAGCCTTAGCTAGGGTGTAGCAGGCCTCCTTGCTTATCAAGGAGAATCAGGCTAGGTTAAAAAGAATATCTCATGAGGCAAGGATTATGGCCACTTAATTGCATGCAGAGGAATGAAGAAATGTTTTCAAAAAGTATATCACATGCATCACATTGTTGGATAAGTAAATCGTGACTACAAATGAAGGCATCATTGAAGCTTTTTGCGACTACTTTCAGGAATTGTTCACAAGAGAAGAGCCCGGTTTGTGCAAGTTGACGCCTATTTGGCTGACTTCCCCTGTCTCAAGGCGATTAAAGCAGCTGGGTGCAAGGGTCCCATGATACACTGAAGCTTGTTGACCAGGACAAAACTTTGGGATTAGAAGGTCTTCCTTATGAACTGTACTTGAAGCAGATGTCCATTCTTGTTCCCTTGCTGGCACTGATTGTCAACAACTAGATGAAACAGGGGTCAATACCTGAATGCTTCACCAGGGGTGTGATCAAGTTGCTGTGCAAAAACAAGGACAGTGAGGATGGGATAGCTAACTTTGACAATGTTATATACAGAGTTGAAAATTTTAGCCAAGGTCTTAACCAGCTGTTTACAGGCTGTCCTTGATAGTCTGATTGGCTCTAAACAGACTTGATTGAAGAGCTCAGTCTGACCAAGCAGGAAGCTCACTCGATATGACCTTAGGTACTCAGGATGAAATGCCTCGCCTGGCTGGTGATGCGAAAGACTCTCTGGGTTGGCAAGAAGCGTTTTTCAGTGGGTTTGAATAGTTCACCCAACTGTGTCTGCTGCAGTGAGTCAGTGTCTTATGCCTTTTACTGCAAGGTTGTAATCTCATTGTGCAAGTGGCTTGAAGACTTCGTGGTTTGCATGTTCTTTGTCCTTGAGGTTGCTTATGTTTGTAGCAATGTAATGCCATCATTGACTAGGGCTGAGCATTATGTGTTTGTATACTTACTAGGTGTTATGTAAGTCATAATATGGACAATGCAACAGAAGGAATTCTATGGGGATGAAAATTTTTCTGTTCCCAACTGATCTTTTTCTAAAAACATCAGCTTAAAGTCAAGATCAAGATGAAAAGGCGATGACTTCCACCATCAGAATTTGGCAAAAGGTGGGTGAGTTTTGTGCACATCTGTTGAGTGAAAGAAGCTGACTTAGAGTGACACTTAAATGCCGGATATTAGCTTTTCATTCAGGGAGCACAGAGGACAGATGTCGTAAAACGACTTATGACATCTGCCCTCTGTGCCTGAATGAAAAGCTGCAAATTTTAAGGTTCCCTAAAAATAAAGTACTACTGAATCATAGAGATGAATTAACAGTTTTATGTAAACATTGAAAATATTTTTCTTTAAAATTTAATTAATTACAATGTTTCATTTATAACTTATGCTCCAATATAATTTATAAATTGAAAATTTTTTTACTAAAATAAATGACCCACACAATACTTATTTGGTTTTCTTAACTACAATATATCTTAGTATACCATAATTATTTAATTCTTATTTTCCTGACCCCAGGGGTACTACCAAATCAAATTAAAAAAAATAAATAAATAACCTAAAATCCAACCTACTGTTAAAAATTATTGTCTACCCATTTAAATAATGTATTGTCCCACTATGTATCTTAATCAGACAAAATTAAAAAGTGACATGCCTTCATTGACATCAGGCTACTCTACTTCCTTTTGCAACCCAAAATTTTCAACTTTGTTGTTTAAACTAATTCTCATTTTTGATTGAACAATATTGACATACCTACAAGCATATTTTCCAACTACCACCCCTTCATTTTCTAAATAACCATGAATTCATCTTATATTTCCTAAATAAATCATTTTCACCATTTATTTTAAAATATCACATGAAGAAGAACAGTGTTGTTTTGAAACATGAACATTTTTGTGTAGTGATATAATGCCTTTATAAACCATTGTAATAACAAAATTTCAATATATATATATATATATATATATATATATATATATATAAACATATTGACATAAGAGAAATTTCTTTTTTCTCTATTTTGATCTTAAACTTTATCCAAAGTTATTATTTATATTAACAAGTTGAGAAATGAGTAATTGATCTAGACTTGTTATCAAGATAAATGTCATTTTCCCTACCATGAGAAAATGGTAACTATTTTTGAGCCAAGGTAACTATTTTTTATCAGAAATGTTTTTATCAGAAATTTTTTATCAGAAATGTTCAGAGAGAGAGAGAGAGAGAGAGAGTGTGAGAGAGAGAGGAAGAAACAATAAATAAAAAATAAACTGCTATTAATTTTACTTGCAAATCTCTTTAAAAGTTAGATCTAAATGCTAGCATTTTCTTGCAGTACAGGTTGGGTAAATTGTTCACCATTTTATATTTTTTATTTTGCGCATATGTGTTGTTTGTTTCTGATTTCATCAACTACACATTATAGTAGGGTCAGTTGGGCACCATCTCTGAAAAAAGAGCACCATGACACAATTCACTCTGCCAGAAATTTGGACACAGCCTGTTTTACTGCTTGGCATTCATGCCTGAAGCTCCAATACAAAACATTTCAGAATGTTTGGGTGTCACTCTGAGGACAGTGCAAAGGACGAGTCTAATGGTGATTATGAAGTTGTTTAGAGTGATCACTGGTGATGGCAATGTTATGCCTTCATTCATCTTCCTACAGGGCCTCAGACTCAGCACGAAGGCCTACATCTAGTGCTTCCTAGGTCAAGAGGGTGGTTGCTAGATGACTCTATATATGACAACAGGACTCTGCACCATTCCGAACAAGTAGAAGAGTCCAGTTATGGCTGTAAGATAATTTCTACAACCACATCACCCCATACATCTGGCCACCTATCTCCCCAGACTGCAACCCACTTTATTATTAAGTGTGGGGCACAGTTGAGTGAGAGACCAACAAAACTCCTTGTAACACCAAAGATGAACTGAAGACAAGGATTATGACAGCATTTACCAACTTAAACAAGGAGACCATCCGGAAGAAATGCAAGAGATTCCAAAGCCGTCTGGAAGGTGTTGTTGAAGTCAATGGAGTTTTTATTGGATAAATTTTTCTTTAGTATTTCAAAATATATTTGTGTAATTTTGGTAAATATGTGTGTTAAATTGAGATGTCAGTATCATTTTCATTTTTGCAGAATTTAGATGACAATTTATTCATCACACCATCTATATCTTAAAATGTGATGTTAGTGTTATGTTCCTCTTTTTGCAAAATTTAGATGACAATTTATCCATCGCACCCTGTGTATTAAAAGACATATTATCGTCATATTGAATTATATTCAAATCAAAGAAAATGAACTATAAATAAGCTCAGTGGATGATATGATTTTAACTTTGCAATGGTAAAATATTGTTAAAAAAATTACTGTATTTTCATATTTTTATTATTTCTAAAAAACACAACAAATGAAAATTTATTTCAGTTTCAAACAAAAGAACATCATTAATTTTGCTTGCAAATTTTCATCTAAAAACAAATTTAAAAAATTAAAATAAAACATCTATCATTTTCTTGCAATATATGAATAAATTTAAATTTTGTAATATTTAACTGTTCGCAAACTAAAAGAATAATTGCTTTCTGAGATAGACTGACCAGCTAAGTGGATGATAGGAATTTAACTTTGCACTTGTAAAATATTGTAAAACATGACTACATTTTTAGTGCCTCTAGAAAAGAAGACAAATAAATATTTATTTCAGTTTCTATTTCCATTGGCAATTATTTTGTCGGTATAATAAAAGAATGAATCTAAATCCAATCACTAACATTATTACTAAATTTTATAATTTCATAATTTATTTATGTTAAAAAAATAAATTTAATTCAAATTGCTAACTTTAATACTAAATTTTAATTTCAAATTTCCAGATTTTGCTAAATTTCAAATTTGATATGAATCTTTTAAAAATTTTAAAGAAATTCTGATTAGAAAGTAAAATTAAAAATAAAACAAAAAGCATTTAATTTGAATTTAAAATTAGCTGCCTTCATAAATTTGATATTAAGATTTCACTCTCTTATCTCCATTAAATAATATTTTAAGTGGAAATAATTATTCAATTTAATTTGGGCAGCCAAAAGAAAAAAGTTGTTGTCTTTCAGAGAAACAATTTTGTTCATATTCCTTGGAAAGAAGGCAGCCTATATTAGTAATCATTTTAAGTCAATTTCAGGGACTGTATGATGTGACAGACAATGATTCCATTCCATTCACTATTTATCATAAATTTAGCCAGAAAGAAAATCAAAACCACTTCAAGAAAAAAACATTTCACATTTTTTTTATTCTGGACAATCAAATCCTTATAAAATCTATTATGATTAATATTGTATAAATTAATCTGGACTGTCACTTTCAAAGACATCATCTGGATTTTAACTCTTATACAAATGACAACAGCATCTTTTTCATTGCCTACTTTCTTGTTGATACAGCAAATCATTTATTTTTTACCTTTTAGACACTGGTGTGAGTGTAATACTTGTTTTTACTGGCTTTTAATACTGTAGGAATACAAAAGATGATTATCTCCCTTTGGTGGAGATGCAGTCACATGAGTCACATGACAGGTGCTTAGTGATAGCACTGCATACTGATGAAAGTGACAGTCTCTGTCCTATGGTGAGTCAGCTGTTGCTTTTTTGGCCTGGACCAAGGGGCTCATGCTGAGACGAAATCTGTCTCCTCTAATATCTGGTGCAGCTTATGATGCTGTTTTTCTATAGAAATATATCTTCAGCAGATATATCTAGTTCACAATCCTCATATTAAGAAAAATACAGGACTCACCATTAGCGGAATATGTCCTTGCTAGTGACATAGCATATGAATCTGGCCCACTTAAACCTAGAATGTTAAATATGGCTTCTCGAGAAATATCCAGCAGCTCCAGTTCCTGTTGAGAATTATTATTTTTTGTTACATTTCACTCTGCTTGCTGTTGTATACATGTTATATTTTTCTTCATGAGACACATGTAAATATATGTATCAAGTTGGTGCAAAAGTTTTTGCTAATTTAAAATTTCATCTTGAAAATGAAAAGCTGTGTTTTTAAAAATCTTTATTCATAACAATAGCAAACTTTGCTCTCTATAACTTAATTCCATCTGTCAACGAGCTTATAAATGCCTCGCTTGCAAAATTTAGGTTTTGGTGTGAAATATGAATCTAACTCATGTTCAATCTCTTCTCGTGATGTTAACCCAAAGCCATCTAAATGTAATCCTCGAAATAGGTGATAATTCAAGGGAGCTACATCAGGAGAATATGCAGGATGGAGCAAGATGGCACTTCTCATCCTCTGGGACAAGCCTACCAAAAAATGGTGTTTGAAGGTGTCGTGAAAGCAAAGATTTACAACAAGAAATACGTTGTCGCTGGTTCTCTGGAGACAGTTCCTGCTGGACCCATTTTCTGAATACAGAAATCTTCCCCAATCTTTTCAGTTGGCATGACGCAATTGTATGGGATACATTAAATTGGTGTGCAAGTTCTCATGAGGTTACCATAGGGTTTGAGTAACAGCGGCATTCAACACATCTGAATCAAGTTTTTTGGGGGACCAAATCTAGCCTCATCTTTCAAGCTGAAATTTCCTTTCCAAAACAGGAAAAACACCACCTACAACTTCTTTCTTTCACTGCATCAATTCCATAAGTATCCTGAATAGATCGTGCTGCTGCATTTGCATTGGAATCTCTGTGAAACTCATAGGGTAGTGCATGCCTAATGTGTTCTTTAGATGGAAAGAACATATTGCAGAAAAATAGAGATGATGTGGTAATAATCTGAAAGAAAAAGTTATAACATAATCATGATATGTTTAAGTAATAACAATATACATAAAATAAATTACAATGACTTAAAATGCCCCTTTTACAAACCGGCAAAAACTTTTGTACTGACCTGATATATAAAATTTTATATATGGCTTACTGGATTAAAACTCTCTGAGAAAAAACATGTTTGTCATTCCTTTTTTTTTAAGTATTCCATTCTGTTTGTGAAATAAGGTGTTATTATATCATGGATATAATAATGGAGAAACTGCTAATGATGAAATAAACCTATCATACCCATTTTTGGGGTCAACCTGACTTGACAAGATATTGTTCTCTTCCATCAAAACTTAGCATTATTCCATTGGAAACAATGAAAAGAAAGCTAAATTGTTAAATAATATCATATCTTGTACATTAGGACACAAGGGGTTACTAAGCATGAGAGAATATGAAGAAAAAACATTATTAAAGAAAGGGAGCAATAAAAGAACAAGAATTATTAAGAGAAAAGATATCAATTTACATTGCATTTAATTTTTTGCTAATCAAGAAAGCAACAATCCTGAAGAGAGTTTCACAAGCAAGAAGTGCAAGGGAAGAAACTATTAGCATAGAACGTGTGGTTAAATCTAACTATTTCAACTGTAAAAAATGATGAGACCTTTCTGTGCTTAAATTCATGAAGACTTGATACCAAAGAGGGAAGGTCATCAGAATAATTATCATAAAATATTTATAAAAAAGGGAAGTAACTTCTGGATTATACTTTATTTCCTTAACAATATAGGATATGCAGATGTGCGGATGTCAGTGTGTTGATGACTGATGTAGAAAGAGTTTTCTTTCCATGTAAAGGACCTGCTTGACAAGGTAGAAGAAGAAAGCTAAAAAAAAAAAAAAAGGAATCACCATTATCTGTAAGAAAACATTTCTTTTTATAATCATTTCACTTCAAGCAAGGCATGATTGCCATTAATGCCCAGGGGGTTACAGAGAAACAGGGCACAATGGATGCTGAAGAAAGAATAAGAGATGGATGGAATTTAGGGAGGTGGATGGGATTTAAGGAGGTAGATGGGATTTAGGGAGGTGAATGAGATTTAAAGGGGTGAATGAGATTTAGGGAGGTGGATGGGGTTTAGAGAGTGAATGATATTTAGGGAGGTGAATGAAATTTAGGGATAGGGATAAGATTTAGGGTGGTGGATGGGATTTAGAGAGGTGAATGAGATTTATAGAGATGAATGAGATTTAGAGAGGTGGGTGGGATTTAGGAGGAGTGGATGGGACTTAGCAAGATGGATGGAATTTAGGGAGGTGAATGAAATTTTGTGAGGTAGATGGGTTTTCAAGAGATGAATAAGATTTAAAGAGGTGAATAAGATCTTAGGAAGTGGATGGGATTTCAAGAGGTGAATGATGTGTAGTGAGGTGAATGAGATTTAGGGAGGTGGATGGGATTTAGGGAGGTGAATAAGATTTAAAGAGGTGAATGAAAGTTAGGGAGGTGGATGGGATCGAAGGAGGGGAGTAAGATTTAGGAAGGTGAATGAAATTTAGAGAGGTGGGTAGAATTTAGGGAGGTGGGCGTGATTTAGAGAAGTAGAAGGTAATTGACATTGCATTTAAACTTTTGGAGATTGTAGCTATCAGAGAAGCAAACATATGGAAAGAAGTTCTACAGAAGGAAAGAAATCATAGAGTAGAATTAGTAGTTGACTATTTTTACAGTAACAGGGTGGGAATATGATGCCAATCTAGTAGCATCAGTAAATTCATGTAGTAGAGGCACCAGGGAAAGAAGCTCATCAGAGCTGAAGCCATGAAAATAATTGTAGAAAAGACAGAGGGAAGCCACACCACATTAGTGAGAAAGTGACTGAAGTCGAGCTGCTAAGTTAGAATTAATTACATTGCAAACCCTTCTTTGGATTTTGTCATAAACCTTGAGATGAATAGCAGGAGCACCCGACCAAATATGGCAACAGTATTCAATGCAAGGATGAATGGTAGATTTATAAATGTGCAAGATAGATTCTGATAAGTAAAACTTTCTGGCTCGATAGAGTGACCCAAATTTCCTAGTAGTAGTTGCAGCAATGGATTTGATGTAGTTAATCCACTTGAGGTCGATTGAGAGAATGAGGCCAAGGAGGTGCAGTGTGTTACTTTCTAAGAGACTAGTCTTATCCATACTGATGGTAGGTAGGAAAGTTTCTCTATGGTGGTGAAAGGAGAGCAGCTTATGATCAACATCAAGAGAATTTTGCCTACAAAATTTAATTTCTTGAAATTTCATGAATTTACATAGAGATGTAACAGATGTAAAAAATATTTTTACCAAGATTTAAAAAACAAATTAAGTTCAATAATAATTTCCTTCATTTTTTAATAAGTCGTGAAAGTTTCATTAAAATTTGGCAATTACTTGATTTTTGTAAGAATTTCCTAAATAATGTTTTTCACCAGGAAAAAAAACTGAGTTACCTCATATTACATTTTACATTTTTACATATTACATTGTAAACTCTTGAACAAATTGGCTACTCACTAACTAAAATTAAAACAAGATTTTTTACCAATGCAGGCCTCATTGGAGAATTTAAATCATCTTTTATTTTTTCAACAATTTGGACCTTTTTTCTGAAGATCTGCTTCCAATAGTAAAATAAAAAAATGCACTAAAACTATGACATTATTTAATTAGATAACCTTTAAATTGCTTTAAGAAATAATATAAATTAAGGGTATTTCTGAAGAAATTATTTTTAATTAATAATGTAATTTTAACAGAATTTTCATTATTTTTTTTTAATTGTTATAATTTTTAAAGATTCAAAAATATTTTTAAAATATTTCAAAGATTTGCAGACATTAGGTTATTAAGTTATTAAGTTAAAACTATATTTACTAAAGATAATTGAAAAGTTTAATACAAACCATCAAGCCATCATAATTTTAAATAATTTTAAATCATTTTTTGTGTATTTGAAGTTTTTTTGTTTGGTAATTTCTACATGTACATTAAAACGTCATGTGTTTCATGATTTCTTCCTCTTGCAGGAAAAGAATTTGTAAAATTGTGATGACCATAGACACTTAGCTGATCTCTCATCTGTTCAATGTCATCATGTAGGAAAGGTCAGAAAGATCAATATTTTGTGATTAAAAAATAGTTTTACTCCAAATTTCATGCAATAAATAAATAATTCTTGTGTAAATCAGATTAATTTAACATCAAATTTGTTAATTTTTCAAAAACAATTTATCAAAGATGTATATTTTATCTTTAAAGGATTTTTAAAACAGAGAATTGACTTTTGTTTAAAAATGTATTGATTGCTCAAAAATGGCCAGAAAATTGAAAAAAATTTTTTTAAATCTCAAAATTTTAGATTCTAATCAATATAATTTCTGTTTGAAATACACCAGAGCATTTTACTTACTGGAAATATTAAATTAAATCATTTACCTTTCAATTAAAACTAAAATAAAAGTTTCAAGAAAACTTTCTTATTTTTAAAAGTTAAATTTAAAAGTTAGTTATCAAAAATGGGTGAAAATACGTAATATAATATTATATATATATATATATATATATATATATATATATATAGTGATGATCATCCACGTATACTGTCTTAATATGTATAGGAAAGAATATTAATAAAAAGTTTTGAGTTTAAAAATGTACTTTTTTTGAACAGTATTTGTTTATTTCTGTTATATTTTATATTTCAGACTGCCCTCGGTCCTTCATCAGAAACAAGTGATTTTTAAATTTGAATTAGAAACGTATTTCACGATAGCGTCCAAATATTTTTTGTTTACATCACGTGGTGTGTTTGTTCACAACATGCGGCATGTCTGTAGAGAAAGTCTGTTTGTTTTAGATAAAAATTTCTTGGAATATCTGAAAAAAAAAAAAAAATTTTTTACCTATTGAAATATTTGTAAAGATTCAACACACCTAAGTCTCTATTTAACCCTAGCTTGTGTGTATTTAATTTTAAAATCCAGTATTTTTCTTTCTTTCTGCATGTGTATGTAGAACTAAAATTGGAGTCTATTAGTAAACATTTGCAATTTTCTAAAGTATGATCAGGTTGATTAAAATGGGCTGCAATTGGGGAGTATACATTTTATATATATATATATACTCTTCACTAGAATACAACATAATTATTACAGAAAAATAAAATAATACAGCACTGTTAAAGAGTGAACATACTTTCATAACTGGTAGTAAATTTTAATAAATAGTAGTAAAGAGAATAAACTGATTTGACACTGGCCCACTATTGTCTTTCTAATGAACTGATCCAGTGCTGCCTTGCTATTATCTCTCTATGAGCAACAAAGGAATTATATATATATACACACAAATAAATACACAATAGAGATAATAATAAATCATAATCTTTACATAATTTTCTTTTAATCCTTTCTTTATATATACTGTTCAGAATTTATTCAACATTTAGAATCAAAACATTTGGTAGAGTAAAAGGAATGCCAACTTACACCATTTGATCTCATTAGCTGCTAATTTTAGAGTTGTTTTTCCAATTTATCATTTTAATACGGCATAGATTGCTGAGTAATTACAATTCTCAGTTGTAACAATAATTCCGAAGAGAAATTGCTCTATGGACCTCTAAAATATTATAGTGGGTCACCATTTTAGTATTTTTTGTGTAGGCACCCAGTAATGTTAAAATGAGCCCCAAAGTCTATATGCATCCTGGTTGAGAACTACTGCTCTAGAATATTCCTCAGATTTGAGATTAAAAGAAGAAGAATATAATTTTTAAAAAAAGACAATGATGATTTATATTTGTTTTGTTCATTATTTACACTACTATCCTTATTTTATGTTATTGTTGGTATCACAACATTTTGGTCATTGTTTCCTTATGTACATCAATCTGGATAATCTACAAGAAATTGCAAACTTAACCCTTTATTTAATCTATGGATTGTTATTTAATCTACAGATTGTTTCACCCATGTCTAGTTCTTCTTTTTACTTCTGCTCAGTTATTGCTCACATTGTTTCCACTGAGTCCAAGTACACACTGCCCAGCCAAGGTATTGAACTCACAATAACTATTTCATCAAATTTACAAAACAACACTAGGCTATTGCCCTGTGTTCAAATTAACTCACTCAGAAAAACTTAAAAATCCTCACTCCCTAAATTATAGACAAAAGGAACAGCTCAACATGCAAATTAAAAATTAACCCTCTTTTCTCATTATGTGCCCTAAAAATTTCAACTATCTCTTTTTCATGTTAAGTACATGAGTGCTTTTTGCTGACATTTTCTCTAAAATTTTATCATTGCTCACATATTCAGTTCGACATCCTTTTGTCTAATGACATTTCTGATGCCTCAAATCTCTTCTTTATTTGGGTAAACATTGTTCAGCATTTACTGCTACATAAGAGGACCAGTATTATCATATAAGTACTCTTTTCTTTATTTTTAATGAGATTTTCTTGTTTCTTAATGCTTCGCTTACCCTTGGAAAAGCATCTTTTGATATCTCAGTGAGCCTTTGGATTTCGTTGTCACACTTTCCATCCATTGATAAAACATTGCCAGATATTTAAATTGTTGTACTCACTTGATTTTGGTATCTTTAATTTGTAAGTTATCTTGGCTCCAGCCTTTGGGCTGGGAGGCTGAATGACTAATTAATACAGAATAAGACCAGTTTAATACCAGTTTAGACCAGTTTTGAACTTATCCACCACTCATGTGATGGATAGGTAATGTTTGACCAATTACCTGGCGCATGCGCTCATGTTCCCCACATTAAGAAAAAGACCTTGTATCACATCTCTCTCAAGTGGGGGAGAAGAGTAAATATCATCTTTAATTTGTAATTTTCATGTGGGGTTGTTCCTTTTGCTGACCACCATACATTCTGTCTTTTTGCAATTTATGTCCTTTCTTCTTGCTTTCTTTCATTACTTTCTGTTGAATTTCACATAGTATTTTTGTGTCTGCTATGTTATCAACACTGTGTTGTGCTGGGATTTCTTCTTAATCAATAAAAATGGATAATTTTTGGACTTATCCAGATATTTTTTTTCTTTCTTGCCTTGAAGTGATAAGGTTAAATATTTTCTCTTTGTGTATGAACATTGCTTCTATTTTGCTCAATTTTAATTCACTATTGTTTGAGTACTGGACTGTTACTGTGATGTCTATCCTTCAGTATGGCAGCAAATGCTGGACAATCTCATCAAAGATGGATGGCAGATCAGGGTTTAGGAGAAATAACGAAAGGTATTACGAGCTACAAAGGGCAGGAAGATGTGGAGGGCCATGATCACCTACGTTCTGACAGGACACAGCACATAAAAGAAGATTGTTGCATTGTTCATTTCTTGTAATTTTTTGCTCTGTTCTTATTTTTTATTATTGCCGCTATCAAGAATTTTGTTAATAATTAACAAAATTCTTGATGAATAATGAATTTTTACAAGAATTTTTTCCTTTCTAATTATAATAATTTACAAAGTTTCAAAAATATTTTTGAAATTCTTCAAAACTTTGTCATAGATTATTTAGTCATTAAGTGAAGACTCTACTTACTAATCGAGTATATGAAAATTTTAATACAAATCATTGAGCCAATAGATTAAAAGTTTTTTTGTGTATTAGAAGTTTTTTTTTTTAAGTATGGTATTTTCTGTTACATGTTACATTAAACGATCATGTATTTCACAGTTTCTTCCAATTAGAGAAAAAGATTTGGACAATTAGGTCAATTCTGGTCAACCATACTTAGCTTATCTCCTCATCGTATGTTAGCAACACTGTGTCATCCGCATACCTGGATGTTGTTAAGAAGTAAAGACTGTGACCGTCGATGAGTGACGATAATTGTTTTATCTAAACTATTGAAAACATTACAAATAATATACAAGTCTGAGTTAAAAAAAAAAGTTTTAATTTCAATTGGAGTCATAATTTCTACAAAGATGTACATTTTTACATCAATTATAAAATATACTTCTTTCACAAATCAGCGAATTTTTAAGTCTCAAACTACAAGTTAAGCAGAAAGTAAAAACACACCCGCACAAAAACTCGGTAATGCTCACAGGTCTTTAGCAGTTACCTCCCTTGAAACTTTACAATTTGTTTAATGTGACAGACTGGGCGAAATACACTATTTTCAATTTATTTTTGTTATTTAAAAAAAAAGAAATTAATGAGATCTCTTTGTAATATAATTACTAATAATTTTCTGCCACGTTCAATCGATATTTATGACATATAAAATTTTAATCCCTTCCTTTTTATGTACAGAATAGATTCGGATAATTCAGTTTTCTCCAAGATAAGCCCAAACACATGATTAAAACTGAATACCATATTGAATTACATGATTAAAACTATTCAGATTTAAAAAGATTCTGTTTATTAAAACTTTTATCAATCCTCGTTGCTTTTACAATTCACTATTTCAAGAATCAAAAGTACATATATTTAAAACTAAAAGCTTTTCATAATAATTAATTTTTTCATACATGTTTCCATTTTCAGTTTGAAGTTTGTTTTTTTTACATAGAAGGGTACAAAGTAAGATGCACTGTTTATGTGGATATGTGTGGAAGTTAACGGCTAATGCTAGACACTTTAAGGCTGTAGTGATCAGAGAAGCATCCTCTTGGGAGTTGGTTCATGAGAAGAAGCTGCTAGAATGGAACTTACATCTCACCAAAGGAATACAAAGGAAATGAGGTTGTTTGCTACAATGTGTGTGGAATGACAGGTCTTAGCCATGAAAGTTAGAACTGGTTGAACTAAGGAGTGTAGTTCATCAAAACACTTATTATGGAAATAGTGATAGAGCAGTGAGAGTCTTGTGATTACTCATAAAATAATTTAGAACACTTTTTAATGAATCAATATTAATTTTACAAAAATGTATTTTTTTTTTAATTAGATCAACAAATATATATTGAACATATTGAACATGTAGATAACTAACATCTTTTACAAAATTAAATTCAAATCAAACATAATTTTGAAATGAAAATGTTTTTAAAATGAGAATTCTCAATAGAAATAGACTCTTGTGTGACGAGCAGTATGGGTTTCACTCAGCCTGATCCACTGCTGAGTTCTTGACTACCATTATATACAGAATTAGTGGGGCCCTTGATGACACATATACCACAAGGACCATAGCATTAGATATTTTGAAAGCCTTTGAAAAAGTGTGGCACAAATGTTTGCTACACAAGCTCTCCAGTTATGGAATCACTGAAAATTTTTTCTCTATTATAAAATGCTTCCTAATAGGAAGGTAGCTACTAATGGGTAAACCTGAAGGTAGCTACTAATGACCAATCATGCAAGGCCCTGACAGTCAATACAGGTGTCCCCCAGGGGTCACTTATCAGACTAACCCTCTTTCTGATTTATATAAATGATCTACCTAAGATTATACTCCAATCATTTATAAACATTTATGCTGACGATATGATGATATATGGGCACAACTCCAAAGGTCTTGAGATTGGCAGCTGACCTCTCTTCTAATCTAAAACTAACTTCCTATGACTGGTTACATTCATTGCCTCCAAAACCAAATTGCTTACATTCCATAATCACTGATCAGATCCCGAACTGGTCATGATGAACAGATGTCCCCTTGAGGAGGCCCCATGCTTTGAAAGAATATTGGGCCTCAGACTCATATCTGACCTCAAGTGGAATTCCTGGGTATGATCCATTGCTAAAGATACAGATAAAAGGATTCACTTCCTATACTGCTCCCATAAGTAACTGACTTCACAGGCTATCTAACTTTATAAGGGTTAGATCAGGCCGAAAATGGAGTACTGTTGACATATCTGGACAGAAACAGTCCAGTCTTCACTTTTAAGTCTTGATAGAGTTCAAAAATGTCTCTGAGTCACTATGAGGGAATAATTATTTTCCACCCTCCAACTTCTCTATCACAGGTGGGATGTGGCAAGTCTCTCACTGCTCTATCACTACTACCATAGGGGCCTCCAGATGTGGTGCAAGCTTGTTTAGCTAGAACGTATTACAGCTGAGTAGTGAGGTCAATCTTCACTGGGAACCTCAAACCTTTGGCTTTGTGCCACATCTAAGCGGCACTTAGTAAATCACTACTACCATGGAAAATGCTCAGACAAACTACATTCCTTGGTTCCATCAGGTCTGACCATCACAGTTAAGACCTACCATGCCACTTATATAGTAGCAAACCACCCACGTTCCTTCCATATTTCATTGGCAAAAAGTTTCACTTAAAGAGCTTCTTCCTGTGAACCATGACCTTATGGAAGAGACTCCCAAGAGGATGTTTCCCTACAACCTAGACCTGTTCAAGTCTAGAATCAACCATTATCTTCCTCTCCTATAAACTACCCCTTAATGTGTCCTTCTACCTTGAGTTGCTCCAAACCTTGTATACTGCAAAATAAAAACAAGTAATGCAGTTGAAATGTTGTCATAATAACAAAGATTGGGTAAATAGAAGCAATGTCTATGAAAAAAAATGTTTTCTAACATAATTAATATGCAAACAGAAGTATTTCTTGCTTTAATTTAATTTTGTAGCAAATAAATTAATATATAATGTTCATGTAGTGTTGGTTGATTGATTTGGATTAGCGGTATTATATCAATGTCTATGGGTTATTTAATGCCAAAATATTTTGAACACAATTTTATGGCTTCAACTAAATATATTTTGAAAGCAATTGTATGTCGTCAACTACAGATAAAATGTACTGTTGGTAATTTTACTATAATAATGTGTTTTTATAATTTCATAGTGTTTTGTTTTTGTTTCTATTTCTAAGATGAGGTGATATTTACAGCATTTACATTGTCCTCATCTTTATTGCCATGTTTAAGAGATTTTGGCCACTATATGCTCTGGCTTTCTTCAGGTGCTAGGAACTTCGACCTGAACCCTTTATTTCAATCACTGGAGTATATAATTCTCATTCTATGTGCGATGCCATTTCTGATAGCCATGTAGTTATTTCCCTTTAACTTAACTCTCTAAGTTCCTATATCTAACCACTCTTTATCATCACTTTCCCCCATGAAACCCCCTTACCACTCTTTCTCATCACTTTCCCCTATGTAACCCCCTGCGCAACAGTGGCAGTGAAATACCATGCTTGGGGTGAAATGATTAAAAAAAAAAAGTTATTTGTTCATCACTGCTGTAGCATGGTATTTAACTCACAACTCTTTGGGTCAAGTCACTGGAACTAACCAATGTCAATATACACTGGGCCATGTGTTCTTGAAGACCTGAAGAAGGCTGACGCTTACAACAGCTGAAATGTCATAAAAATGGCAATAAGAATGAAGATAATAGTCTGAACAATGTAAATAATGTTTTGTTTTTATTTGGAGGCTCACTATTTAGCCATAGCTGGGGTCCTAACAAGTGCTACTACTCTGAGTTAGAGTGGACCTGAAAACAATATCAATTAAGAGCTTCATGTAGTGTCTTATAATTTTTTAATTTCTATATTTGCTGTCTTAATGAAACCTTTTTTCTGAAAGAATTATCATAAAGTTAAAAATTAAGTGACTTTTAATAGATCAGTATATTTCCTTTAAAAACAGAATACTAGTCTTCTTTTTCTTTTTCTTCTATTTGCCATGTCCCTTCAGGATGTATCTGATCATGGCCTTCCACATCTCCCCATCCTTGGTTGCTCTTAGCACACATTATCCTGTTATTCCACCCAAATCCATGTGGATTGCCATCCACCTGCTCAAGCCCTTCAAATATATTATCCGCTGCTTTCCTCTGTCTCTCTTCTCCTCTATTTAACCTGTGAGTATCATATTCTCCAAGCCTTCCTTCCTCATCACATTCCAAGAACTTCAGTTGTCTTTTCTTGATGCTCAGTATTAATTTCCTTTTCCTTTCCATTCTTTCCAAAACCTCATGATTGCTCATGAGCTGAGTCTATGATATCTGCAGCATCCTTCTGTAGAACCACATTTCAGTTACTTCAAGTTTTTCCTTCGTCTTTGTTGAGATTTTCCAGCATTCACTGCCATACTGAAGAACTGACATCATGTAGCGATCCAGTATTCTCTTCTTTGTTTCGAGCAAAATTTTCCTGTCTCTTAATACTCTACTCAGCTTCTGGAATGCTTCCTTTGCCATGCCAATTCATCTGTTAAACAAGCACTGTATCACCTGCGTATCTTATGTTGTTCAGACTGTGACTGCCAACGACAAATCCTGGCATTACATCTAAGGTCTTCAGAATAGTCTTGCTGTAAAAGTTGAATAGTCTAACTTAATAGTAATGATGCAACAGAAAGATGGTTCTACAGAAGTATGATGAGAATATCATGGACGAAGCATGTAAGCAACAAAGAAATCTTGAGGAAAATAAAAAAACAAAGAGGACACTTAGAATCAGAATCAAAGAGTAATAAACTGAAATATCTAAAATATATAATGAGGTCTGAGACACTCGCAAAACATTTAAAAGAAAAGAAAGCAGGAGGTAGCAAGCCCCCTAACTGATGAGTTTGCACAAATTGACTATGGGATAACATGTGAGAGACTTGGTAAAGAGACAAAGCATTGCTAAGAGCTACAACCAACAGGAGGTTGTAGGAACATGTCACATAGAAGAAGAACAATCTAAGTTTATTTTTTTTTAATATTCAATGCTTTGAATTGTAACATATAAAATGAGGTGAAAAATATAAAAACTTGATAAAAGGTGTTTATTACTTGAATTAGTAATTGTTGTCTTTTTGTTGCTTCTCAGAAATCTACAAACAAAAAATAGAAGCCTGTAGCCCAATAAAGTTGCTTTAAAAAATAATCAACTTTTTGTAATGCATTGGATATTGATTCAGAATGAGAAAATGAAGAGCCGAGTTTGAATTCCAGTTGAATTCATTGCATTCACTTACGTGCAGATACCATTGGGAAAGATATTAATCCATCTCTTTCCTCCACTTATGGATTAAATAAAAGGACTGACTGGGTTCTATAGCTTTGGTTGGCAACCAATCTACTGCAGAAAATAATGGCAAACTATTGCAAGGAAATTCAGTCAGTCATGTCTCTTTTGAAACATGATCGCCCAAACGTGTATTACATATGACACTTAGCTGACTAAGTATATCTAACAGAAGCAACATTTTAGAAAAGGAAATGCTTTGCTTATTCAAATGACCGATTCAGCACATGAAGCAACTGAACTTGGATCAATTTCCAGGTATACTTTGTTTAAGAATAAATTTCTGAATTTATTTTCATACAAAATGAATATGAATCGATATAGGGGAGGTAACTCTTCATTGACTTCGCAATTTAGTCAAATTTTGTCATGATTCTAAATAACAACTACCATGATTAAATACATATTCAGTAACCCCGATTTGTGGCCTCTTATCAAACTACTGTGTGTTTAACCCTACTCATCTGGAGTACCCTCACCCGACTTCCTTATTAGAACTGAGGCTAAACTGTACGATATATACATTACCCCTACAGTAGTATCCCGTGTAATATCAAAACTTAACCCCCATAAGGTGATTGGTGGTGATGGAATCCCGATGATTGTCCTTAAGAAATGTGCCCCTGAACTCTCCTCTGTTCTCTCTAAACTTTATAACTACTGCCTCTCTGCTTCCTGTTTTCCTACATTCTGGATGTCCAACTATCGCCCTATCAGCCTTCTACTAATTTTCGGGAAAGTGTTCAAGGTCATTATTAATGCTGAAATAGTTCAGCATCTTACTGCTCATAAACTCTTCTCCGACAGGCAGTATGGCTTCCGCTTTGCCAGGTCCATGGCCAACATGCTAACGACCATTACGGAGTACATGTTCCAGGCCCTTGAAGAGTCCAGCGAGGCTCGCGTTGTGGCTCTGGACATCTCCAAGGCTTTTGACAGGGTTTGGCACGCTGACCTTCTATGCAAGCTGCGGGGTTATGGTATTACCGGACGATTACATGATCTGATCAAGTCTTTTCTAAATAATCGCATAATGAAGGTCATCCTGAATGGGCATGCCTCCACACCCTACTGGACAAACACTGGTGTCCCTCAGGGCTCTTCCTTATTTTCATAAATGACCTCCCAGACGAGATCAAGAGCCAAGTAGGCATCTATGCAGATGACACCATAATTTACTCCCGCATCAGTAAGAAACCCGGCGTGGCAGACAAACATAGTCTTGCTGCTGATCTGGAGAGGGATCTACATTCTGTGGTGAACTGGGGTAAGAAGTGGCTTGTAAATTCCTTATTTTCATAAATGACCTCCCAGACGAGATCAAGAGCCAAGTAGGCATCTATGCAGATGACACCATAATTTACTCCCGCATCAGTAAGAAACCCGGCGTGGCAGACAAACATAGTCTTGCTGCTGATCTGGAGAGGGATCTACATTCTGTGGTGAACTGGGGTAAGAAGTGGCTTGTAAATTTCAATGCATCTAAGACCAAGCTGTTGTCTGTCAATCATCACAGACAACCTCTCCTGCCTCCCATAAGCATGGACCAAGCGAGTCTCTCTGAGAGCAATACACTGCACCTCCTCAGCCTTACCCTCTCTTCTGATATCAAGTGGAACCACTACATTGAGTCAATAGTTAAATCCACTGCTAGAAAGTTTGGGTCACTGTGTCGGGCCAGGATGTTTTTCCCACCTGAAACCATCCTGCATATATACAAATCAACCATTCGTTCATGCATGGAGTACTGCTGCCATATATGGTCAGGTGTCCCCGCTGTTCATCTTGGTGTTCTTGACAGGCTCCAAAGTAGAATCAATAATGTGATAGGTACCGACTTGGCGGCTCGACTACAGCCACTTTCCCACCAATGGGATATGGCTTCCCTCTCTCTGTTCTATAAATACTTCTATGGCTTCTGCTCCAATGAACTTAAGTCACTGGTGCCTCTGCAACAGGTGTTTATTCATGAAACCAGACTGGCAACTGGGTCTCATCCATTCACAGATCAACCAAATGTAGATGACAATTCTACTCCTGCAGCGTCTTTTCTTGCACATACCGCCTATGGAACTCGCTTCCTTATTCTTGCTTTCTGATGGCTACAACCTCCAGGAATTTAAATGCAAGGTCAATACTCATCTCTTAACCACTTGACTCTAGTTCTTTCCTTACCACCCTGTATATGCATTCCTTTTTCTCCACCTTTGCAACTGTCATCACACCTGTATTCCCATTCTTCTCTTACTCCTTCTAACCACTCCATTTTTCTCTTCACTCTCTTCTACCTAATCTTTTTACTCTTATGTAGCCCCCTGCACATCAGTGGCATTACTGCCTTGCTCAGGGTGATATGATTAAAAAAAGAAAATATCATAATATATATATATATATATATATATATATATATATATATATTTGCTCTGTAATATTTTATTACATGGAGCTCTCTTCCTGTATCATTTTTTAATATTAAAATAAATTTTTAATATTAATTAGGATCGGGTTTTTTGGAATTTACCTTCCTGCTTTTTTCCCTTGGATTGAAGTATCTGAATTAAAATATATATATATATATATATATATATATATATATATATATATATATATATATTTCCCACCTGTCATGTTCACGGAGAGAGAGACAAGAGTAAGGCAGCGCCAGCTCAGTTCATTCTCTTTACTACCAGTTATTAAACTTTACTACCATTTATGAAAGTTATGAGAGTGGTTGTAGCATCACTGTAAAGATCATTTAGTAGTGTGTTACCTGTGGGATATGAAGAACAACAACCAGATTTGACAGGAGACTGGCGTGAAGGATATAATTGAGACCATCAAGAATCGCCACTTCTTTAATCTCAGAGACAACAGAATGGACACCGAGGCAGCAGAAATGAACTAGGGTGTAGCCAAAGACAAGATAGGTCAATGAACTGAAACAGTACCTTGGACTCACATGGCCCAGTATGGCCAGAGATAAGAAATGGCAGGCATCAACCAGAGAGGGGTTTTCGCCAACAGGAGTGAAAAAGATTTGGATTTGGATATGAATAACTGATATTTCTAAGCAGCTTTTGTATAGAGAATGCAACCAACCCATAAACTAAATAATCATTAAAAGGGATAGTCTGAAAGAATCATTGAACTTTGCAAACATCAGTATACATTTTTTTTAAATAATCATTTCACTCTAGTAAGGTAGAACTGCTACTGGTGTGCAGGGGGTTACAGTGGGAGAAAAAACAAAGTACTGGGGATGTCGAATAATGATAAGAGATGGATGGGAATCAAGAAAATAGAAGATGGGAATTGACATTTCATTTAAACTTTTGGAGATTGTAGCTATCAGAGAAGCAAGTAAACAGTAGGGAATTTCACAAATGGGAATGTGAGAAAAGAAACTGTTAGAGTAGAAGAAACAGTTACATTTAACTATTTTGATGGTAAGTAGGACCTAGATTCCAATCTAGTAGCACAAGTAAATACATGTAGTTGCGGAACCAGGCAAAAAAAGCTTGCCAGAGATTGCCATGAAAATACTTGTAGAAAAGACGAAGTAAAACCAAATCACATGACTAGAAGTTCCATGCAAATGTTTGTATCATCTGTTACCACTGAGTCTGTATTTACTGACCCAGAGGTTGAACCCTTAATTACTGTCACCAAATTCACAAATCAACACTTTAATTCTATGGAACACTTATATATTATGGAACAATTGATTATCGATAACAACAGGTATTTTTTTGTAGTTTCTATTCTTGTTTAAACTTCTTGTTTCAGGCACATTCTGTCCATGTTCAAGTCTTTTCTTCATTTGTGATGAAATTAACCAGCATTCATTGCCACAAGGGAGAAATTTTTAATATACCTCTTATAATAAAACCCCTTCTTAGTTATAAAAATTGAGAGAAGGATCTCTTAGCTACATGATACATTATCAATTAGAATTTAAGAAGAAATTAATGAGATCTCTTTGTAATATAATTACTAATAATTTTCTGTGATATTCAATCGACATTTATAACATATCAAATTTTAATCCCTTCCTTTTTATGTACAGAATAGATTCACATAATTCAGTTTTCTCCAAGATAAGCCCAAACACATGATTAAAACTGAATAGCATATTGAATTACATTACTATTCAGATTTAAAAGATTCTGTTTATTAAAACTTTTATCAATCCTCATTGCTTTTACAATTCACTATTTCAAGAATCAAAAGTACATATATTTAAAACTAAAAGCTTTTCATAATAATTAATTTTTTCATACATGTTTCCGTTTTCAGTTTGAAGTTTTTTTTTTACATAGAAGGGTACAAAGTAAGATGCACTGTTTATGTGGATATGTGGGGAAGTTAACGGCTAACCCTAGACACTAGTTATCCCCTATCTCACTAACTTGCATCCGCTCTCTCATGCTCCTTTCTCCATCCACTCCACTCTCATAAATATTCTCATCCTTCTCTTACCCACTTCCTGACACCCCCTATAACCTGTCACTCTTTCTCATAACTTTCCTTCTATGTAAACTCCTGCAAAACAGTAGCAGTAAAATGCCTTGCTTGAGGCAATATGATTATAAAAAAAAAAGATACTGTCTCAGGCAGAAAACATCAAAAAGCCAACCTCTACATATAATGATGATTTCTTCATAAATGAAGATATCATATCCATAACTTGTGTCATAAAACACTTGTTGTGCTTTGGACTGGCAAGTAAAAATTTGGAGTGGCCAAAAGATGGGACTAGGATACTTGGCTTGGCTATCTGGAGGGAGGTACAGGTACCCTGTAGTGGAAATGTGGAATTGTGTTTCCAGACATCCCTGAAGTGGTTACCAAGAGAAGAGTGTTCTCTTTTTTGTTGCAGGTTTGTTGGACACATTCCAGTATGTGGATGGTCGCAGGTAGTGATCAGGTATCAACAAGCAAAGAGCAAGCGTTAAGTTGATCAGACAAGTTACATACCATTTAAAAGAATGTTAATGGAGACCAGTACCTGAGTGAAGCAGGATGTACAAAAGCAAATGGTGTGTTGATGGTAATGATTTTATTGTATGGGTTGACAAGTTTTATAATAACAGGAGTTACAGTAGAATCTGGTGGGTCCATTGTCGAAGATGCATGTTGGTTGATGCCAGTCACCCATCTCAGAAAATTGGATGTGATTATTTAAGGAGGTAATCTAGCCATACAATGTGAGGGGAAGACCATACACCTAAAAATGGACTTGCTATGCATGTATAAAGGTCTATAAACCAAGGTTGTGTGTGAAATGTTGATCAGAAGAAGGCTGTATACCTTCTTGAAACTGGTCAAGGAGTTTGCTTTATTGGTAGACATTACCCTTGTCAGATTGGGTGACTGCTTGGGAATACCAGGTGTTGTAAGCGTTTAGTGATGGATGTGCATTGTAGTGCAGTGGATATCGGCTCGGAAAGAGAAATCGGTGAGCCGAGTTCAAATTCCAGTTAAATGCCCTGCATTCACTTAAGCACTGGTACCCTTGGGAAAGGTATTAATCCATCCCTTCCCTCCAGTTATGGGTTAAATAACAGGTTAGGACTTGGAGACCCTGCTCCCAATGAATCTTGAAACTCAGAAAAAAAAGTATTTCTAGACACAAAACTTATATACAAACAACAATAAATTGTTGAAAGAAAAAGGTATTACCAGCAATAAATAAATAAAATTTAGTTGGCAATAAATGACCCGCCGATGTTGATATGCCATAAAACAAAACAACCAAACCAAACCTTTGTCAGATCAGTCCAAAACAAGGCGAACATGATTACTAGCGTCCCACAGAGGTGGCTGGAAATGAGAAATGATGCCAAACTGTGCTACAGGTAAGTACAGCTAGATTATAAAAATACATCTGCACTGTGGGGGGTAATTTAGTGTTAAACGAACAACCTACTTCATTAGGAAGATTATCCTATCCACAACAAAAGAGACTCTCAGATCAGTTGATAGATCCTGTTTGGAATGTCAATCTGTTGATCCAGCACTGATCTAATGGCAGAGAGGAATAGCAAATGCATGAAAAAGACTGGGGATGGACATCCCCCCTTACATGACCATCATAGACAGTTTGACATTTGACAACCCTTAGCATGAGAAGATTCTGCTGCTATAATCTAGTGTCTCATGGCATTCTTTCTTGAAAGAGGCCTAACTGAGAAGATTTTGAACAGCAGAAATTTCAGGACATTTGCTAAAGATTGAGGTATCTGTCTGTGATTCAGGTATACATATGCACCACCCAGAAATGGTATTGCTGAATGTTCATAAAGCAGATTGATATCAGGAAGCAATGCACTATCCAGTAAGTGGTATACAGGTACAATGTTACACCAATAGATAGTAAAACTGCTTCAACCAATTCATTGTATTCCTAGGAAATTGGAGTGAAAGATGTTGATAACATCCCACTGCTAGAAGCTGAACTTAGATGAAGAATATATAAAAATGATATGCTGGTAAAAAATATCGCCCAATAGATGCGCAAGTAAATATAGAAAAGGAACAGTAACCAGAATCTTGAGTCCAATGGCAGTCTATGTAGAAGGAATACCGCAACATGTCAGAGACCATTGCCATCTACCTCAAGTAGTGTACAACCCTGTGGGGATTGAGGTCTCTGCATCAAGTGATTATGGAATGTGTCTACGAATGGTGAATGATGAGGATGACCTTTTGACTGATGATTACTCTGATCAATTGGGTGAAGGTTATAGTGAAGAGGATCAGTGGGTTGTAGCAGAAATTGTTGAAGAGGCAAGTGAGATAACTGTACCAACACTTTGGAGAAGCAACAGATTCAAGAGGTCCTCCTGCACCTTCAGCTGCTACCTATGTAATCACGAGTTCAGAAGGAATGTAAATGATCATATAAAGTGGATCGATGCCAGGAAGAAATGCACTGTCCAGGAAGGGGTATAGTGCTACAATGTTACACCAAAGGAAGATTTTTTCCAGCCAATGTGTCATCGTTTGCAGCCTTGGATGAGCTAGAACTCACTACATCCCTCCCTGCGCATTTGGAACCCTGGCGCAGTTTGCAGCAAAATTCCTAATCTTGTCAAATAGCTGAATACTTGATTCTTCGCCAGGGCTACCAAGGGTGTTTTTATTGTGACACCAACACTAGATAGGTTGCCTCCAGGCCCCATCCTTTTATTTAACCCATAACTGGAGGGAAGTGACGGATTAATACCTTTTCCAAGGGTACCAATGCTTAAGTGAATGCTGGGTGCTCAACTGGAATTTGAACTCAGCTCACCAATTTCTCTTTCCAAGCCGATATCCACTGCACCACAACACACATCCGTCACTGAACGCTTACAGCGCCTGGTATTCCCAAGCGGTCACCCATCTAAGTACTGACCAGGCTCAACATTGTTTAACTTCGGTGATCAATCAAGAACCGGTGTTTTCTACGTGATATGCTGTAAGCTGGTGTGAAAGATGTTGATAATCCAAAACAAGGTGGATGGGATTACCAGAATCCCACAGAGGTGGATGGAAATAAAAAATGAAGCCAAACCTGTGCTACAGGTAAGTACAGCTAGATTATAAAAATACATCTGCACTGTTGGGGGTACCTTAATGTTAAACAAACAACCTACTTCATTAGGAAGATGGTATTGCTGAATGTTCATAAAGCAGATTGATATCAGGAAGCAATGCACTATCCAGGAAGTGGTATACAGTTACAATGTTACGCCAATAGATGGTGAGACTGAACCTAGACAGAAGATATATGAAAAAAGGAGAGGTTATGCTGGTAAAAAAATAAAAATAAAAATTGCCTAATAGATGCATGAGTAAAAATAGAAAAGAAAAAGAGACTGGAATCCCAAGTCCCCAGGAATGCTGTGCAACGTGAGAGACCTTCACCATCTCCCACAAATAGTGAGTGACCCTGTGGAGGTTGAGGTCAAAACATCAAGCGATGATGGAATGTGTCTACCGATGGTAGGTGATAAAGATGATCCTTCAACTGATGGTGATTTGATTCTGATCAATTGAGCAGAAGTGATGGTAAAGAGGATCTGTGGGTCGTATCAGAAACTGTTAAACAGGCAAGTGATTCAATTGAACCAATACTTCAGAGAAGTAGCAGGCACAAGAGGCCCACCCCACTGGCTGTTATCTATGTGATTATGAAGCCATGGGGAATTGTAATGGACATGACCTATCCCCCTGACAAAAGAGGCACAAAATCTCCTGAACCATACACAGTCATGTAAATAATATGCCTGCAGGTGGGTGTGAAAAAATCTTCATAACCGATTGAGGTACACATAAAAACCAGCAGATTTTTTCTTTAGGAAAAGGAAAGATTTTGAACTGTGAGGAATACGTTTGAACAAGCCAGCTGTGAGGTTCAAGGACAAAGACGTGGCAGTGAGGAACATAAAACTGATTAACACACACACACACACACACACACACACACACATATGTAATGGTAAGAAAAATAATTTATTTTTCAAGATAAACTTCTTCCTTGTTAAGGCACTTATCTAAATACTTCACTATAGATTATATAGATTGAACTTAATACAATAATTACTTATATATAATTCAGGTAATCACTGCTTCGGGTTATGGACTTATTGGTCTATCCTTGTAAAAACATGAAATGATTTAAAATATTTCTTAACATTTTAAAAACATGTTCAGAATATGAGGCAAAGAAAATATTAGCCTTAATTTAATAATCTGTTGAAAACTGTTTCAGAAATAGAATAATTCTGTATATTTGACATACTTGTTATCCTTCAAAACTCTATTAATCTTTACTATACCTAATTTGGTTTTGTTTTCAAAAAACAACAAATAAATAACTTTGCTTGCAATGGTATTCTCTCATTACAATATTAACCTTGTATTCATCCTGGAAATCTTTTCCCACTTTGTTGTTCATTTTCCTAAAATTGTTCTAAATTTTTTTCTTTTTTTTATTTAATCATTTCATCCCAAGCAAGTTGATAATACCATTAGGACACAATAACAATACCATTAGAACACATAGTACCATTAGAACACATAGTACCATTAGAACACATAGTACCATTAGGACACAAGAGATTACAGAGAATAAAAGAAAAAAAGAACATTAAAGCGAGGAGAAAGGACATTAACAGAACAGGTTTCAGAAAGACAGACAATGATGATTGGAATTGTATTTTATTTTTTTAAGATTGTGACAGGAAAGCAAAAAATCAGAAGGAAGTTCCCCAGGTGATAAAAAATTTATATATCATTTTTCCAGAGAAGATTGTATGAAATAAAAATTATTCTAACACTTGAAACAACAATGAGTGATCTAACTTTTCTTTCATTTTTTTTTTCTAGCAGTTTCTGAGAGAAATGAAGGTTGCATTTGAAAACATCTGTACAATTTCTTTCTAGTCATAGATTTTCTTAAAATTGTTTGTAATATATCAAAATTTATATATTGTTTCCCCTATAAAGATTGTATGAAAGAAATTTATTTTCAACACACCTTTGAGTGAGGTAACTTTCCTTCATGTTTTTTTAGCAGTAGTTTCTGAGAGTAACAGAGGTTGCATTTGCAAATATTTGTACGATTTGTGAATGGAGCTAAGAAAAATAAATTTTGTTATATTTCACTCTTTAAAAATATTTGTTCTCCAAAGAGATGGCCGAGAATTACAATGACAAGTTTGGTAGATTCAATAGTAAATAACATTTTAGCAAAAGAGGGGGAAAAGCAATTCAAATGCATGTTGGTAAATATATGTTAGAAAGCTGTACAATAGGGCTCTTTTCAAAAGAATCTATTATCTATACCTATTGGCTGTCTCTGTTTCCTATTTTTTTATTCTAATTACAGTGAAATAGACTTGACAGTTTATTCAGAATATCTCCACATGATTTGCTTCATCGCCAGTTGCACTGTCTGCTGCTTGAATCTGTTAGGTGCTGTAGTGGTATGCAAAAATAGATGTGAATAAAATTGAGGTCTTTTTTTTTTCAAGTAAGATTTGTTTGAAAAGTCAAAAAAAAAGGCTTGGATTTAAATCACATATGTCAAGCAATTAACAGTATGAATTATCAAGCTTAGGTTCAAGCTGATCTAAATGTGAAATGACAAGCAAGCTAACATTCAGGGTCAATGAGTAATCGGTTTGAATAGTTCCCGAAATACAGACAAAAACCACGAATCTTGAGTGTACGCAACAAAGGTGGATCAATAAGTTTATAGCTCAACAAAGTTTTAAATGAATTTCCATCTGAAAATTTCACACCAGATCTTTTTTCTTTTTTTCTTTTGTTCACCCTTTATAAAGCCTGGAACTACTCAGGGTAGTTAGGAGAAAATTTGTACATATAGAAATGGAAGATAATGGTTAACCTTAGCTTTGAACAGGTTAAGATTGTAGTGATCAAGAGAAACATCCCCATGGGCATTGGTTCCACAATGAATCTAATTTTTCTTTTTTTAATTGTGTTGCCCCAAGCAAAGTATTATGCTGCCACTGCTATGCAAGGGGTTACATAGAAGGAAATTTATGAGAAGGAGTGACAGAATACAGGGGGTATCATAAAGAGGGTAAGAGTAGGATGAGAATACTGAGGAGGATGGAGTGGATGGAGAAAGAAGCATGAGAGAGAGGATGCAAATTAGTGAGATATGAGATGACTTTACATTTAAATTCTTGGAGATTGTAGCTGTCGGGAAAGCAAGTAAACAGAAGGGAATTTCACGGGCAGGAAGTGCAAGAAAAGAAGCTGCTGGAGTAGAATTTGCATTAATATTTTATTGGTTTCACAGTAAAAGGGGGGAACCTAGATGCTAATCTTGTGGCTCGAGTAAATCCAGTGAGCTAAGTTCATTGGAGCAGAAGCCATGAAAGTACTTGTAGAAGAGAGACAGGAAAGCCACACTATGCCAGTGAGAAAGTGACTGTATCTGAGATGCCAAGTCAGGACTGATCACATTGCAGATTCTCCAATGAATTTTGTCAGGGAGACTAGCCTGCTGGAATTTGAACAGCTTGTTGATTCTTCATCCTGTACTGCTAACCATTACATCAGCAGTATATTTAATCAGGGTTGACCAGTGGAACTTGATTAGGAGCACTCGAGTAGTACTTTGTGACTCTTGCTATATTATCAACATTTGTTTTTTTTCTAACTACATTACAAATTAAATTAAGCACAACTGAATGTTAAGGGATGAAAAATTTTCATGGATTAGGATGTCATTCTGGGATCTTTTTTTTTTGTCCAAATCCATGCATTTGTTTTGCTCATATTAAGTCTTGAATACTATACAAAATTCATTATTTTTTTATACATAATGTTGACTGTGTTAAATTATTGAACTTTTTAATGAGTTGATGACAAAAACATAAAATGACCATGATCCCATAGATAACAGCCAGTGGGGTGGGCCTCTTGTATCTGCTACTTCTCTGAAATGTTGGTTCAATCGAATCACTTGCCTTTTCAACAGTTTCTGCTATGACCCATTGATCCTCTTCACCATCCCTTCTGTTCAGAATCAAATCACTATCAGTTGAAGGATCATCTTTATCACCTACCATTGGTAGACACATTCCATCATTGCTTGATATAGTGACCTCATCCTTCACAGGATCACTCACTACTTGAGGGAGATGGTGAAGGTCTCTCATGTTGCACAGCATTCCTTTCACACCAACACCTTTCACACTAACTTCATACGAGTACAACACGTTGACTGGAAAGCCTTCCTTTAGTGTAACATTGTAGCAGTACACTCCTTCCTGGAAGGTACATTGCTTCCTGGCATCAATCCACTTTATGTGAAACATAGTTAATTTATTAGACCAATTCCCAATAGTTTTCCTTCATCTTTGATAATATTGTTCAGCATTCACTGCCATGGTGATCAAGGTGATCATGGCTTTCCACATCTCCCTATCCCTGATGTCTCTTAGCATGTTTTCTCCTGTTACACTATGCAACCCTCATTCTGTCATACACCTGCTCAGGGCCTTCAAATATGTTATCACTGTTTTCTTCTGTCCCTTTTCACCTCTATCTGGCCTGTTAGTATCAGGTTCCCCAAGCCATCCTTCCTCATTGCATGCCCTAGGAACTTTAGCTGTCTTTTCCTGATGCTCAATACTAATTTTCTTTACATTTCCATCCTCACCAAAACCTCATCATTGCTCACATGCTTGATCCATGATATCCGCAGCATCCTTCTGTAGAACTACATTTCAATTGCTTCAAGTTTTTTTATTCATCTTTGATGATATTGTCCCACATTCACTGTCATATTGAATAACTGACATCACATAGCAATCCAGTACTTTTTTTTTGTTTCTAGCAATTCTCTTAATACTCTACTCAGCTTCTGAAACGCATCCTTTGCCATGCCATTTTGCCTTCAGATCTTTGTGTCGCACTTTCCGTCTTCTATTAGAACACTTCCAAGATATTTAAATTTTTGTACCTGCTTGATTTTAGTATCCCGCACCTGTATTTGGCATTTTAAGCTGCTCTTTTTGCTGATAACCATGCATTTGGTTTTCTTGCAGTTTATTTGTAGTCCTTTCTTGTCACTCTCTTCAGCTATCTTCTGTAAGAAGTCTTGTAGTTTCCTTTCCATGTTGCGGCTATCATGGATCTCTAGAATCACTTCTACATGCACGTACATACATACATATCGCCATGTACACACGTTCATCCACATATACCCACATACTCTTACATTGGTGCTGCACGTGAGGTCTCTTTTTTCCCCGCGCTTTATTAAGAAATATATAAGCGGATGTTTACACATGCTTAGGCCAGTTGGAAACTGCCTTTCGAAGCTAACAATCCAGATGTCATTAGTTCCTTTCCAACTGACATACTGCACTAATTGCATTCAGCAATTAGCTACATCAAAATGTTTCTCTCTTTCTTATAAGCATACTTCACTACTTGTAAAATATTATTCAATTACTGATCAGTACAAACTTTATTTTCTTTTTCAGGAACTTTTCCAGCATGAACATTAATATATTTTCTTAAATATCTAAGAGAGAACTTTCTTTACTATATCTTGCATGCACAAATTAATCAATCTTGTAACCTTGCTTAATACAATGTTGTTATTCTCGTTACATTGTGCTTTGAGTTATTTTACTTATGAGTGTAGTGGTTTGAACAACCAACCTACTTTCCACCTTTAAAATTACTACCACGACATTTGAACCACAACAATTGGTAACCCCGACAGTCAATCTACAACAATTGGTAACAGAGTTGTCCAGACTACTACAGATCAAGAATGTGAGCAATGATAAGGATTTGGAAAGGATGGAAATGAAAAAAAATTAATACTGAGCATCAGGAAAAGAGAGCCAAAGTTCCTGGGACATGCAATGAGGAAGGAGGACTTGGAGAACCTGATACTAACAAGCCAGACAGAGAGGAAAAGAGACAGGGGAAGCAGCGGATAACATATTTGAAGAGCCTGAGCAGGTGGATGACAGAATGGGGGTTGCGTGGTGTAACAGGAGAAAGAGTGCTAAGAGCCACCCGGGAGAGGGATACATGGAAATCCATGATCGCCTATGTCTTGAAAGGACAAGGCATATAAATCCATTGCTAAATCCGCTGCTATGAAAGTCGGTTCTCTGTGTAGGGCCCGGAAGTTTTTTCCGTCTAAATCTATCCTGCACATTTACAAATCTACCATCCGCCCGTGCATTGAATACTGCTGCCATATCTGGTCGGGTGCCCCTGCTGTTCTCCTTGGGCTTCTCGATAAGGTTCAGAGGAGGGTCTGTAATGTGATAGATACCGACTTGGCAGACCGCCTGCAGTCTCTCTCCCACCGGCGAGACGTGGCTTCCCTGTGTCTCTTCTATAAATACTTTCACGGCTTCTGCTCCGATGAACTTAGATCACTGGTGCCCCCTAAATACGAATTTGCACGAGATACTAGATTAGCAACTAGATCCCACCCTTTTACAGTGAAACCGATAAAATGCAGCCGTAACTTCTACTCCAACAGTTTCTTTCCTCGCACTTCCCGACTGTGGAATTCTCTTCCAAACGATTGCTTCCCCGACGGCTACAATCTCCAGGAGTTTAAATGTAAGGTCAATACACACCTCCTAACACACTAACCTGCTCCCATTCTATCAAGCACTCTTCCCATCTGCCCAACCCTCATCCTCGCTATCCTTACTCATCTGTCACCTTTCTCCTGACATTCCCTATGTCTATCCACTCCTTCTCTTTACCTTCCCCTATGTAGCCCCATGCGCAATAGTGGCAGTGGAATGCCTTGCTTGGGGTGAGATGATTAAAAAAAAAAAAAAAAAAATATAAAAGAAGATGAACATAATTCATTTAACATAGAATGATCTATTATGACACATCTCTAATTTACATTTAGATACATTGCATTTTTTTAAAAAAATTATATTATCAAATTTTAATGTCATAAGTATTTTAGTAGGATCCCTGTGAATATGAAGTATATGTTGGATTAAATAGTAATGGATGAGTTCTTGTGGTGACTGAGTAAATTGTAATGAATGAATAAGTTGTGAATCAGATTAGCTAAGTTTTGGATAGTCTGTGTTGACCAGCCTCATCGCATTTCCTCTTCAGCCTTGTGCCAAAATTGTAATTATATTATCTAAACTTATTTATAAATGGAACTTTGTCTCTGTGAGTGTGTGTGTGTGTGTGCGTCTGTTACCTATAGACTCCGAAATGGCTGAACCGATTTTCTTGAAAATTTACACAGTTGTAATATAAGCATCTGTAAGTGTTCTTAGCTAGGTTTTGTATCTAGGTACCCCCGATAAATATCGATAATCGAAAAACTCGGGTTATAGAAGGAGTGGTCTGATTTTAATCAAATTTGATACATTCATAGACAAAGACATAAGAAACAATATTCACAAGTTTCAAGGTTGCAGTTCTTACAATAGTGTAGAAAATTTGATATTGATACCAGGAAATCAAAATTTGACTTACATCCATTCATTTTTCTTTCAGTCTACAGTTTCGCTTTAACTGGAAATAACTATTACTTTTTAGTCTTTTGTGCCAACGTCCAAAGAGCCTGAGCTCCAGGACCATGGATTAGTTTTAAAGTTTTCATTACATCCAAGCAACACAGGGCTATACTGCTAGTAATAAATAATTGTAGTATGGTAGGGTTAAGAGTATGTATTTGACATGGTTGTGATAATAATCAACAAAGGTCAGGTTTGTACGAACTATACCATCATTTTTATTGTTTTTGTGGTTGACTCAATTAGTACATATTTTTGTTCATTTAGTGAAGGTTCATCACTTTACATGTATTTTAGTATGTAGCTTGTTCCATTCATGGTATCCTCAGCATGTAGAACCACATTTCGTTTGCTTCAAGTCTTTCCTTCATCTTGGATGAAATTGTCCAGTATTGGCTGCCATATTGAAGGACAGACATCACATAACAAGCCAGTACTCTCTTCTTCATTTCCAAAGAATTTTTCCTGTCTCTTAACATTCTACTCAGCTTCTGGAATGCATCCTTAGCCATGCCAGTGTGCCTTCAGTTCTGAATATCGAACTTTCCGTCCTCTGTTAAAACACTTCCCAGTTATTTAAATTTCTGCGCCTATTTGATTTTCATATCATCAACTTGTAGTTGGCATTTTGGCTTCCTCTATTCACTGATTACCATGCATTGAGTTTTCTTGTAGTTTATTTGTAGTTCTTTCTTTCCACTTTCTTTAACTACTTCCAGTAAGAGGTCTTGAAATTGTAGTATAGTTGTACGGTATGGTTACCAGTATGGTCTTGACGTGGTTGTGATAATAATCAACAAAGCTGACCTTTGTTTGTATGAACTATACCATCATTTTTATTATTTTTGTGGTTGACTCCATTAGTACATATTTTCGTTCATTTAGTGAAGGTTCATCACTTTACATGTATTTTAGTATGTAGGTTATAAAAAGTTTCATATAATTTGTTCCGGTATTTGCATGTGTAGATTGTTCTTTTGAATTAGTCCTTGATTTTCTGTATCTCTTTTCTGGTATCAATATTATTTTTAACAGTTATGTTTTTGGTTTGGTGTTTGTTGAATTTTCAACGACTTGAAGCATGCACATGTGTGTGGCTGAGTGTGAAGAGAAACGAAAAGAATTATACACATGATTTTTTTATTTGATACTCCTGTAACACCGTACGTGTTTCTGCTTTGACTTTGGTGGGAGCATTAGTGATTGGTTGGCTTCTGCATGACTTCAGCTGACCGAGTACACTATGTCCAGGTTATAGAAAAAGAAGTAAAAGATATATTGTATAAAGAGAAAAGGAGAGAGACAGTTTCTCTATCATTCTATTAGTAAAGAGTATATTTCAATATGTTTTTACTACTATTGCCACATAATCATTGTATTTATTTTCATATTTTCTATTTGAATTGTTCACCTATATTGCATATGATCCATTAATTGTACATAATTAGGTTACTTTAAAATTTGTATTTTATATGAATACTATTTTATGAAAAATTATATAATGGCGCGATGAGGGAGCTGGTATCATAGATTAGAAGATGAACATGAGACTCTTTCAATGATCCTTTATCCAATGCTAAGATTACCAACAGAATATGACTGATAAGGTTCGATAATTTTAAGATATAAGAATTATAGGAATGACTGGGATAATAATGATTACCACTGTCAGATAATTTTAAAAGTATAACAGGTTGAAAGCCCTGAGAATAATATTAACAAAATCACTTTCACTTAATTAAATATTGATTACCCACAATCCTATTTTGAGTTACTTTTATCCTTAATAAAAATAGCAGATGTGATTTATTTGACAAGTATATGAGAGTTTTTTGTGGGTGGGAAATGGACAGAGGGGTTTGTTGTCTGAAGTTGAAATTAAGTATTTTTTCCATTTTTTATCAAACATTTGACATTTTTCAGTGTTCACTGACATTTTAAAATATAGCAGAACTTTAAAGTTAGAATAATTATAGCCTAAAAGGAGCAGTAATGTCTGAATAATGACAGTAAATATATCCTGGACAACTGTATCAAACATAACAGTGATTTTAATGACGGGTTATGACTAATCATAATAAATGCCAAACTCCATCTTGAATTTCTTTAAAAAATTAGATTACTCCAAATTTTTACTTTTTCCACATTTTTTTTAATTGTTTCACTCCAAGCAAAGACAACATGGCTACTAAGAAGCATGTGATTGCTGTGAGAGAATATGAGAAAGTGAAAACATTATTAAAAAGAGAGGACAATTTTAATTTATTTGTTTGAACATTAATTTTAATAGATACTTGTATTTGAGTAGAAACTCTGTTTTTAATTAAACAGTATATCTATATATATCTACTAACCTGAATATTTTGGAGAAATTTTGTTAGGAAAATATGTGTCATTTGGCAGGATTTGAACCTGCAACCCCTAAACAACACAAGGGAAGTCATCATGATATATCTTAGACTGCTCAACCATGAATGATTTCACAGTCTAAACAAAGCCAAATCAAGATTTATAAACACAAATTGATTGATTCGTTTTTAATATTTTTGAAAAGCATACAAGAATTTATGTTCAGGCTTATGGGCTCAATGTTCCCACTTAAATGACCTAATGCCACATTTACCTCGAGCATCCATCCATATGGATAGGTAGTTGATACCTTCCAAGTATGATTGACGATTATTATTGGACTGTGCTCTCTGTGACTCTAACAAGTTAACCTCTCCTCTCTTTCTAATTGTTGTTGTTCTGTATTATGCGTGTTTGTCTTGTTTGTACTTAATATCTATTAGCACAGATATTGTGCTGTAGATATTTCAGCACACAACATCTGGTATTGTACTGCCATCTCAGCGATACAACCTTTATCAACTTTATGCTTTGAAAAAAAGTACAATTACATTTTATTCAATTACATATTCACCATTGTTTGCAATGAATTCTTGTCACTTGTCAGGCAGGCCTTTGATACCTTTTGAGCAAAATTCTGCTGGTTTTGATGCGTAAAAATCTTTGATTGTCACTTTAGCCAGGTACTCATTACAGAAAGTTTTCCGCATCAAAACATTATCAGCCTCCTTCTGCAGATAAGTTTTTGTCGTTATTTAAGTGAATTTTCCTCTATTCCTTCTTCCTTTTATATCACTGTTATTCTACAGTAAACTGTGGACATCAAAAATTAAGATAAAATAAATACTAATTAGTGTATGTAATGAAGTTATTGTGAAATTAAAAAACAATTAAAAAACAATTCTGGTGTTAATAATCATCAATGATAAAAACTTCCAGATCTATCTGTTTCTACTAGGTTAAATTATATTTATAAATAATTTCAACTTTTGTGTGTCAACTTTATTCTTCAGAAATTAAAGTACAATTATATTTTATTCAAATATATAATTACCATTATTTTCATAGACTTATTGCCACTTATCAGGCTATGATTAAAATTCCGCAAGTTTTGATGTGAAAACTTTTCAATGAACTCTTGAATCTGGTTTACATCAGAGAAAATTTTCTCCATGAAATCATTTTGCAGAGATCAAAAAAGTAATAAGCAATTTGTACAAGGTCAGGTGAATATAGTGGGTGTACCAAAATGTTTCCCAGTGTCATTCTTGCTGTATTTGGCCTTGTTCAAATCTACTTTGTATACGGCCACTGCCATGCAAAAACTAAAGTATGTTAGTACAGTTCAAATATATTATCAACTGCAACATAATTTGTAGTTAAGATGGTACATTCATCATTACAATGGGTTTATAAAAATGTAAATTACCTATGAAAATCCCTTGACATTGCACTTAAATTACTGAAGATCAAAGGTGATTGAAAAACAAGAAATTGAGTTCCACAACCAAGAAGTGCAAGAGAAAAACTGTTAGCAAAATTGTAAGAGAAGAAACTGTTTGCTCAAAAGGTATTGAAGATCTAATGGTTACATCTAGCAATCTCAACAGTCCAAGCTGCCAATTATTATTATTGAGTCATAAGTGATTTCCATTTTAGTAAAGCAACTAATATTTTGAAGAATATAGTTGATAAATAAAAACAGAAATTATTAATGGTTCAACCAAATACATAGTAATGTTAATAAGTGTACAACTAGATTGGCAACTAGGATAGCTTCTTTTCTCACATTTTTCACTTAGTTTCAGAATGTACAGTCTCAAGTGCCAATGTCTCTTTCACAATAATTTTTGCTAGAAAAAGTATGAACTAAACCTTCTTTGGTCTATATTCCATTACCACTTGTCTCAACAAACTTTTTGTTTCCAGCATTCTATAACAGTAAACAACAGTGTGTGAAAGTATATAGACAATAGACCTAAGCTAGAAAGAGGGCAAATTTTAACAATACTTATCTCCCTTGAGATATAAGACATGTTCTGCAGTTTTTTGAGAGATAGACAAAAATTTTTCTTTAGTAACTGATGTAGCCTATATTTTAAAAAATAATTTTGAAATAAATACTAATTTTAATTGAAGAATACAGATAAATGAAATTTTGAATAATATTAATAATAAAAACAGAGGAATATTCTATCATGCAAAAAAAAATGCAGTAAATGAAATCTATACAATTGTGACCTGACTCCATTTCCGCGAAAAGCCGGTTAAAAGGAAAAGGGTGCTGGAAATGGAAGCAGATACTAATGCACAGGGTCCCATAAAAAGTTTAAATATCACTTTAGATACTAAATGGAAAATTTGATCTGTTGGGTTTTTACATTAAATTTCTATGACCTTGAAAACCTTAGTGTTAGCATTAGTTTTTAAAGTCATTTTTGCAACTTGGTAGTTTAAATTAATGCTACCTAAAATTGCAGTTTAAATGTTTAAGTTAATTTAGTTTAGTTCATAGCTACTTTGTGGGTTGATAGGTGAACAGACATTTTTTTAATCGGTGTTTGAAGAAAACTTACAATATTTTGGATTTGCATTTAGATTTAAAAATTAATCATATACTTTTTATTTAAATTGTTTTTTTTACTACAAAATATGCTTTTCTTGTAAAAATTATAATTTTTATTAGTTCTTCAGTGTTGATGCCTTTTTCACATTAATTTTTACTAGTAAAGGTATGAACTAAACCTTCTTTACTCTATATTCCATTATCACTTGTGTCAACGAAATTTTGTCACTAGCATTCTACAATGTAGTTAACAATGTGTAGAAGTATATAGACAATACACCTCCATAATTAGATAACTAAGCAATTACAGATTGGCCTCAGTGTGATAACCAGTAACATACATGAATAAATTCACATTATCAAATAATTTTTTAATTTTAAAAAAAGGAAACCAATATACTTACCAATTATTTAATTTATTTGACTAATTGGTAAGTATACTGGTTTTTGAATTAAACTCTTTATTTGGTTTACCAGAGTAGATTGCTCTAGTTTCATGAGTCATGCTTCTTCTAGATGTCTCAGTATCAGTTATCTCCCTTCAACTCAACTCTTTAAGTTTTCACTGCTTTTTTATTTTTCTTTGTGTGTATATATATATATATATATATATATCTATATATATATATTTTTTATTTTTTTTATTTTTTTATTTTTTTCTAAACATATACTGTTAAATATAAGAGATAATGAATGTCTATTATGTTTAATCATGAGCCATTCTAAACATCGTGTTTTGGCTTTAATTTCAGGTGAAAATAAAGACAAAAATTCTCCAACATTTGGATAATTTTTTATTAAGTTGGTTCTAAGCTTAATTATTAAAGCCAAAAGCTGAAATTAAAGTGAAAATAGGATGTTTAGAACGGCTCATGATTGAACATAGTAGACATTCATTGTCTCTTATATTTAACAGTATATGTTTAGAAAATTATCTGCTGCCTCGATACACTAAATATATATATATATATATATACTTTCTCCATAATTAGATAACTAAGCAATTTTTTTAATCATTTCACCACTAGTAAGGTGGTAATGCCACTAAGATGCCAGGGGTTAATCTGAGTTATAGAGTATGAGAAGACCTTAGTGAGCAGAAAAGATAATAAAAGAACAGGTTTTAGAAAAAGATAATTTATGTTGCATAGAAAATTTTAAAAACTATAGGGGACAAGGAAGCAAAAAAACAGAAATAAGATGTGTGAAACCAGGTGAGAAGTGTGAGAAAAGATGCTATTAAAACAGAACAGTTACATCTAGCTATTTTTACAGTAAGACGATGAGACCTAGTTGCCAATCTAGTCATACACTTATTAACATTACCATGTATTAGGTTGAATCATAAATAATATCTGTTTTTATTTATCAACTACATTTTACAAAATATTAGTTGGTTTACTAAAATGGAAATTACTTATGACTCAAAGTTAATAGTTTTTCATTAAGTGTAGCATGAAATTGGCAGCTAGGACTGTTGAAATTGTTAGATGTAACCCTTAGTTCTATACTAAGGGTTTCTTCTCTTGCACTTTTTGGTTATGGAACTCACTTTCTTGTTTTCTACTCACCTTCAGTAATTTAAGTGCAATGCAAATCATTATCATTTGTTTCTTTAATTCATGTTCTTTTACTGTCATTTCTCCTTAATGTCTTTTTATCGGTTATTCACACTCTGTAAGGCCTTGTATCTTAGTGGCTTTATTGCCATGCTTGGTAATAAATCATTTTAGTCCTAATTTTTAAAAAAATTACTTTTTTATCAGATTCTTAACTATTTTTTTAAAATTTTTTCATACATCAATCCAATTTTTTATATACATTTTAGCATTGTATGCAAATTAGTAGACAAGTATAAATAGAGAATAACTGGAAAAGTAGGAAGGAAGACAAAATTCTGTTGCCACAAAGGACACAGTGAACTGTGCTATAACTACTACTGCACACAAAGAAATACAAAATATAACATAGTATACTTTCACATATAAGATGATCTTTAAATCCCAAAAATCACCCTTAAAAATAGGGGTTGTTTTATATTATAGTTCTAAAAAAGAAACCTTAAATTCTGAGTGATATTTGCCAGTAGGCTAACCTCAGCCTCTGTGCGATAACCAATAACGTACATAAAAAAGATTTACATTATCAAATAGACTGATAATAAAGTAATAAAATAATTTCTAACTTTTATATTACTGGCATGACTTCATAATAAATCACTTTTTCAAAGAGTAATTCCATATCAGTAAAATCATATTGTATCCATGCAAACACAATGTAGAAAATGCAAACATTGATATTTGTCTATATTCTGAGATGAGGTATTGTAATTATTTACATTGTTCAGATTGTTGTCCTCATCTCTGTTGCCATATTCACAATGTTTCAGCTTTGTACACTTTGACCTTCTTCAGGTAATTGGAATTTTGAACTGAAACCTTTATTTTGTTCACTGGGGTAGCTTGTTCTCATTTCATGAGTCTAGTCACTTCCAGATGTTTCAGTATCAGTTATCTCCCTTTTATTCAGCTCTCTAAGTTTTTTGTTCACTGCTGCTATGGCCTAGTATTGTACTCACAATACTTTGGTTCAAGTCACTGGATTCAACCAACGAATGGGCCATGTGTCTTTGAAGAATATGATATCAAAGATGAAGATGACACTCCAAACAATGTAAATAGAGTAAATATAGACATCTAGTTATGAATGTGTTCACAGCAATCTTTATATTCCATTAAACTTCCAATAAAAGTAGAATGTACTTATCATACTGTTATTGGAATTTTGTGATTTTTTTATGAAGTTTTAGGATTTAAATTCTATCTCATCTAACAATTAACTCAAATGAAAAAAAGTAAAATTGCACACCTGCAAAACTGGATCAAAACAGCTAAAAGCATTTTGTAAAAACCCAGACCAAGACAAAATTCACAAGTCCGTATGAAAGTTAAAATTCTAGATTCTGACTGGATAGGAAATAGCAAGTTGATCTGTGATCTCAGTCAATTTTTCTTAACACCTAGAAAGTGGGTATGTGGCTTTGATCCAGTCATGTGATAAATTTACTTAAACCACGTCTCTTGACCGGTCAAGTCAGTCTGACATGGGAGCGAATCTGAAGGACCTTATCGCAATGTGACTAAAGAAAATTTAATTTGTTGGCCCGGACGTAAGGGCGTGTCACACATTTGTTCTACCCCTCCTTCCAATTTTCCTTTTTTTGTTTTCACCTACAAACCATCAAAGAAAACAACCATAACAACAAGATACTTCAACTGACTTCGATAAGTACAATCTTCTTTAATGCCTGACTTTCCTCTTCACTTTTTCTCCGGCCATAAAAAGAAAAAGAATACAGACTTTTATTAACAACATTTTTAATCTTTTTACCTACATTCTGCTACTATCAACCATGAACTCTTAATTTCTGTGGGACATTTCAGATACTTACATTTCTCTTTGAACAATTAACTACATGCATTTTCTCTATTTTATTTTTCTTCTTACAATTTTGTTATTCTGTTAATAAAAATTTTACTTTAATGTACAAACGAAATATTTTATCTTTCCACAATTCAATATCCAACTTTCAACCTTCTGATATTTAAAATTGTGGCGATTGTCAGCTATGTTTGGAAGTGGTCTTGTACTAGGCATGGCCAACACACTTCTACAAAGTATGAAGTTAAATGGCCATTAGTACAACAGGATATTTGTAACTGTTTAATAGATGTAGGAAAAGAATAATAATAAGAAGAATCAGTATTTCCAAGAGATCACAGGATGAAATATAAACAAAACAATGTTTTCCCTGTGTAGGAAAAACATGATATAGAATTGGTTTTGCTATTTTGTTTATTTTGAATTTCTAAGGATACAGTAAGTATCATTTCCAATAACAGCAGCTTTATATAATATATAAGCAGTCATATTATACTCCAGGTGTAGGATAAATTCATGAAAGTTTGCCATATTTTTTAGCTAGTTTTATCTAAAGGTTGCCTTATATACAGAAATATATGGTATTATTACAGTATTCAGTAAATGAAGATTTCAGTATATACTTAATCTATTTACTTAAGGGTTTCTTATGTACATTTTTTCATTGGTTAATTGCATTCATTTCTTTAGTAATCTAATTTTAGAGCCAGTGAAAACTCACCCTACATTATGAATCTGAGAAATATGGTAATATGAAAATTCTAGGGGAAGATAGGGTGGATTCATACCTTTCCCAAGGGTATTTTCATGTAATCAGATAAGATATTAATTAAAATCAACCTTCTTCTTCACTTTAAAAAAAATTCACAATGATGTGTGAAATCCTGGTTTTCCCAAATAGAAAAAGGATTGATCATCTGCTTAATGAAAAAGTTGAAACCAGATTTCGCAAGTAGGTATTAAAATGATTTTTGACCAATGGGAGCAACTTGTAAGACTATAAGATTTATATGTCCTTTTGAATTTCGCACTGGATCGCCAAGTCCATCCAAGTCTTACAAGTTGTTCACATGCATATCTTGTCAGTGTCACCTACTGTAAATGTCCTCTCTCAACAGCCAATTGTGGAAGAAAAACCTAAAACCTAGTGCTTATTGCTCTACATGCAACCAACACTGGGTCTCCTGTGGGGTTGACCCGATACTCTGTTACAGTTATTGTGTCTTGACCTCTACTCCTGAGCAAGGAGGAGTATGAAGTGGATGATAGACAAATCTGTCTATTCTTATTGGGTCTTAGCTGTGAAAAGTCTGAATTGGTGGCACTATAGAATGGAGTTCATCTCAACATTTACCATGGAAATAGCAATAGAATAGTGATAGACTTATGATATTGCATCCATGGAAAAGAGGCTGAAGTCATCTGCCACAAGATTATGTAAAGTATTTTGAACTCGGTGAAGACTGGAAAGTAAGAATGTTTACACATCCTTACTTTCTAGCTTATTGGGTACAGAGTATTGACCATTTTTCCAGCATCTTTAGTGTGGATAGATTATATATACAAGTTCCATTTGATGTCTGAGTTGAGCTTAAGTCCCAACATGCATTCAAGACACAGGGCCTCCCTGGTAAAGGTGATATTAGCCATTTCCTTATAAAGAAACATCTGGTATTTATTGATAGAACAATTAGCATTACTTTCAGATAAAATTGGTAAATCTTTCTCTTAAATAATGTTTTTCAGGAAAATAGGTTTCTTAAGTTCACTGTTATAATTCTTTTGACTATTGTTTAAGATACTGTGGAAGGTCAACATGTGATATCTATTTTAGTTATTACTGCAGTTTAAAGTCTTCAAGTAATGTGGTTTCTGATATTTGGTAAAATATTATAGCAGTTACATTTAACTTTTTCTGTTTTAAGCAGAAGTGTGTTTTTAGGTACTGAACAGGCTCAACACTGTTTAAATTTGGTGGTCATATGAACTGAGCCAAAATGTGAAGATACATGAATTTCTAGTAACGTTTAATTTTTTCTAAAACTAAATTTTACCTCACCAATCTAGTAGCATGCATAAATTCATGTGGTTAGAGAAACAGGGGAAGAAGCTTGTCAGAACATTTGCCATGAAAATATTTGTAGAAAAGACAGAGGGAAGCCATGTCACATTGGTGAGACAGTGGCTGAAGTTGAGATGCCAAGTTAGGATCGATTACATCACAGATCTTTCTTTGGATTTTGTCAAAAATTTTGATATGAATAGCAGGAGCATTTGACAAGATATAGCAACAGTATTCAATGCACAGATGAATATTTTATAAACGTACAAGATGGATTCTGCCAAGAAGAACTTTCTGAATCCAACCTTTCTAGCAGTAGATGGAGCTATAGACTCAGTGTAGTCATTCCACTTGAGTTCGGTTGAAAGAGTAAGGCTAAGGAGGTGCAGTGTCTTGTTCTCTAGGAGATTAGGGTTATTCATTATAATGGCAGGTCGGAAAATTTCTCTGTGATGGTTAAAGGAAAGCAGTAAAAAGATGAAAGAATAATATATTAAAATGCTTAATTGACATGCCTTGTCAGTCATCTTCAATGAAACTTGCATAAAAGAAGAATTGCTACCCAAATATACAACTATATATATATATATATATATGTACATATATTTTAAATTGGATTTTTTATTAATCTGACATATTTTTATCACTTTAAAGTTAAACATTATATCTATACCACCCTGCTCAGAATTTTTTCTCCTTATGATTCTATTTAGATACATCAAAGTTAGGAAGAAATCCAAAAGTACAGATTCAGAGAAGTTAAGGAACCCATTTTTTCCAGGCTGACCAAAAATAGGTCTGCACCCCAAAAATTGTTCCTCATGACGTGAAAATCTGGACCACACTTCCTTACCAAATTTATTTTTGAAAGAAGTTTTCATCCAATAACCCTAAAATTTGGATCTGGAAAGGTTTTGAGGACAAGGACTCCAAAAGCCATAATTAGAAAAACAGGAGCGATCATCTTCAGGCACTTTTTCGGACATAGTATGTGCTGCTGCATGTTTCCTTCAAGACCAATTTTTGATGCCAAAACATCAACAACTCTAGAGGTCAGAGCTAAAAACTCCTGTGTTTTTTTTTTTGACACCTATAAATAGACTTTTCATAATATATAAACAAACCTTTTGGTATTTTATTGCTTCATTTGAAAAAATCAGTGTCAAAATCATTTATTTTTGCATTTTTTCATAAAAAGCATGGATTTTAAACTGTTGTCAATGTGTTCTGTTTCAGTTTAAAGTGTTATTGCTACTGTGTAATAATTACCATAGTTGTAGGGAAAATTTGAACTTAGCTCTCCAATTCCTCAATATATATATATATATATATATATATATATATATATATATATATCTGAGAAGCCCTGTTCTTAAAAAAGTGCTCAATACAAAGTAGAGCTAATAATAAAATTGAAATAAAATTGAAATAAACCACATCACTTGACAAGACACAAGAAGTGTTGAAACAAAATAGCTACTTTTGAAGTGATATAACATATCCATGTTATAATTTCTGAATATATATATATATATATATACACATATATATATATATATATATATATATATATATAACTCACTCCCGTATTCTTGCTTTCCTGACGGCTACAACCTCCAGAAATTTAAATGCAAAGTCAATACTCATCTACTAACCACAGGCCTCTAGCTCTCTCCCCTCCGCTGTATAACCTTCCCTTTCTCCACCTATATATCTGTCATCGCACCTGCTTTCTCAGCTTTCTTTTGTTCCTTTTTAACTAGTTTGTACTCCTCACTCTTTTCTAATTAATCTTGTTACATTTATGTAACCCCCTGCACATCAGTGGCATTTCCGCCTTGCTCGGGGTGAAATGATTAAAAAAAAAAAAAAAAAAAAAAATATATATATATATATATATATATAAAGTTATTACTAGAATCAATTTACCAGATATCAGTGTCTATCAGTGTCTGAATAGACTGACTGATCTTATTTATCTGAGATTATAGTTGGCAATCACCTGCTTTATTGGCAATTGTATCTTGCAAGGTGATTTTGCCCTCCTCATTCTCAACCAATGAAGTGTAAGCAATCAAATTTTTTTCTAGTCAAATGGCACATTTCCACAAGCCCTCCAGATTCAAATATCACTGCGAGTTATGCTCCCGCTTTGCAGGCTTTGCTTGACTGATCTTTTTCACCCAAATGTTACTTTGCCATGACAAACTATCTACAATGGTAGATCAATAGGTCTGACAGTTGTTCCAGAAATTTTAATCCAAATGTTCACTAATGTTCAATCTATATGATTAATATTCACAGTGCATAGACAAGGAAAGAGATTATGCTCATAAAATTTATTATGCAAAATAATAATTTTTTTCTTTATTAGTCTGCAGAATTATTGATGTACCAACGTTTTTATTTGCTAACATGCTTATGATTTATTGCTATTGTTTTATTACCACTTATTGTAGGGGATACTAGTATTGAGGAAAGAGGACTTGGAGAACTTGATGCTCATAGGATGGATAGATAGGAAGAGAGACAAGGAAAAGTAATGTACCTGATGGACTTGAACAGATGAACGGTGAAGCTGAGATTAAGCGGAATAACAGGAGAAAGGGTATTAAGAACAACAAGGAAGAGGAAGATGTGAAGGGACATGATCATCTGTCCTGAAGGGACACAGCATATAGAAAAAGAAGTATTTGAAACAGACGTCCCATTTTTATTTTTATTTTAAACAGTGTCCATTACTACTATGGGCCTAAACATTCTCACATTGTATTAGCATTGCATTAAGAAATCTTAATAAATAAATAAAAATATGAAGGCCAAGCTTCAGTAGTGAGGGATAGGCATGATACAGTCCGTTAAATGCTGTTTGTGATACATGCTTGAGTGATCATATCTTTTTTTATCCATGATTGACTAGGCAGAAGATTTTCTCAGAGTAGGTTGCCATTTCTTTCTGTAGTAGACTGGTTTTCAACTAAGGCTACAGAACCCAATCTATTCTGCTATTCAACCCATAGCTGGAGGGAGTAGAGATGGATTCATGCCTTTCCTAAGGGTATTTGCAACAAATTCAATTGAGTTTGGGTTTTGTTTAACAGCATATCAACCTCTGTGGGTTATTTAATGTCAAAAAGCTGAGATTTTAAGGTATCTTTTGAATATTTGGTTATAGTGAGAAGGTTGATTTAGTCAGATTTTAATTAAATTTTTTTGCTTTTATTCTTTATTTTAGAAAACTGAAAATGTCTTCTAGTTTAGTATTCAAAAATGTTTTGCTGAGAATAATTTTTTTCTTCAAAAATGTGTTATGGTAATAGTTTTTTCTTCAAAAATGTACTGCTGGTAATATTTTCCCTTCAAAAATGTATATTTTTCAATAAAAGTCTCTTTTTATGTATATATATTTCTATAAAAATGTATTTTTATACTTTCATAGTGTTTTGACTATTTGTCCATAGCTGGGACCCTAACAGGTGCTACCACTCCAGGTCAGCATGGACTTGAAAAAAACAGCAATTAAGAAGTGGTTCCATGCTCCTCACAACCTCCCAATCAGAGGCCTTGCTGCTGGATGCAGTTTACTGTTATGCCCAGGACTCCTGGAATTTAAACTCAGTTCTATGATTCCTCATTCTGAGCTGACATCCATTTCACTACAGCAAATACCTTGGCATAATACACATATTATAATATTTGAAGTAATAAAAATGTCAGCTTAAAAATTCATTAATTCTTTTGAAATATACAGATAAAAATATAAATATGGACACAGTGACAGTCTATTTTGTGCTTAAATGCAGTCTTTAGCCCAAGCATGAAACCATCTATCCCTGCTTGATGTAGACTGCAGTGTTCACTTTTATATTTACATATGCTCTATCTCTGATACTGAGTATAGTTATCCATAAATATAGTATATTTTTTTAATCGTTTCAACCCAAGCAAGGTGGTCCCACCACTCATGCGCAGGGAGCTACATAAGAGTAAAAGTTTAGTCAGGAGGAGAGTGAAGAGAAAGATGAACCAGTTACAGGTGATATCAGAGGAAAAGCAAGAGAAGGATGGAAACATAGGTGTGAAGACTATTGCAAAGGTAGAGAGAAAGGAAAAGAACAAGATATACGGGGTAGTGTAAAAAGGACTGGAGTCAAGTGGATAAGAGATGTATTCATACTCTTTTTAAGGGAATAATTCTAAATGAAAATAGAATGGTTCTTTTGTTATTATTACTTTGCAAAATTTTACAAGGCAAGGAAGCAAAGATGAACTCGTCCAAATCACCCTAAATTTTCTTTATTCTTTCATTGATGAAACTGCAATATAGGTAATTATTAAATATGAATAAATTCATTTGATGCACATGTTATTGTGCAATATTAACAAAAGAACCATTCTACTTTCACTTACATTTATTCACTTGGCAATAAATACTATAAAATAGTGCGAAATACATAATTTTTTTAAATCACTGGGGTGGCCTAATAATTATATAATATATATAAATGCACATGAAAACCTACCAAGCTCCAGAAAATACAACCATAATAGCTCCATCCTACTGGAAGCTTTGATAAAAGATAAGTCAACACTCAATAACATCAATTATGAACACACTCACAATGTGCTGAGTGAGTTTGGAAAATAAAAAAACATTCCTATACCTTTAGATACATACATAGTTATCTACACATTCAGTTAAATATTAAAATAAAAATAAAAATAAAGCCTTGGTAATGGCTAAAACAAAAGTAAGATAAAACTTATATGAACACTAAGAAAATGAAAGAAAAAACTTAACCACAGTACCTTGTCAGTCATCTTAAATGAAACTTGTATAAAAGAAGAGTTGCTATCCAAATACACAATTATATTTATTAATCTGACATAATTTTTTATATTAAATAAGTAAAGTCTGCTTTAAAGATAGAACCTAGCTTGATTATGAAGCTCTTTGAAACAAAGTGGCCAAAAGTATGTCAGATCAGACAACGGCTTCTGCTTCAAAAGTGGAATCCAGATTCTAATCCTGCATTTTTTTAATAGGATTTTTCAAATTTTCATGCTGGTAGAGAAAATAAGATACTGTTTCAAATAAACAGAAAGTCTACCGAAATATTCAAATATAGATAGTCACTAAATATATATATGTAAAATTTTTCAGATCGAATATATGTGTAAAAGTACAATAAGAATAAAAATTAAAAAAGCATCTTCTTTTGCCTTGATAGTACAAAATGTACCAGCTAAGTTTTCCATTTATTGGTATATATATATATATATATGCAATATTATATTATACTGCATATCTAGTCAAAATAAGTGCAGCCAAGCAAAGATTCTTATTGATTCTCGATTGGTAAAGATTCAGCAGACTGAAAGAATGATCCATTCATATCTGGTGAAAAGAAAAAATAGTTATTGCCATCAAGCTAACTTACTAACCTACATGGTACTCAGATAGGCAATGCTAAGTGCATTTCTAATTGCCTTGATCAAATCCTGTGCTGAGAAAAGCATGTCACCTATGACTGAGAACAAACCTAAGTTGAAATGGAAATGATCTGCTTACCACTCACTGTTATTCTACTTCTCACCCCAGCTGAAGAAATTGATTTTTTTCTGATTTCTTTATTAGCATCTGTTTTGGATTGCAATGAGGTTCACAAAAAGAACCAGAAGAGTCAGCAGTTTTTACTCTTTTCTTTAGCATTAGTGCCATATAATTGTAAAATAAAAAATTTTCAGTAAAACAAAATATTAGTGAAAACAGCAGATCTATATGCTATGGACCGATCATGAGTCTCCACAACTTTTTATTTTTAAGTTGTATATTTTTACTATTTTTCCAACTTCTTGTTCTGCACTCCATTTTGTTTTTTACACCTTGTTTTTGACACAAGAAAATTTCACTAGAAACAAAGAAGAGGGTGCTACATTGCTATGTGATGTCAGTTCTTCAATACGGCAGTGAATGTTGGACAATATCATCGAAGATGAAGGAAAAACTTGAAGCAGCAGAAATCTGGTTCTACAGAAGGATGCTGCAGATATCATGGACCGAGCATGTGAGCAAGGATGAGGTGTTGGAAAGAATGGCAATGAAAATAAAATTAATAGGAAGAGACAACTGAAGTTCCTGGGACATGCAATGAGGAAGGAGGACTTGGAGAACCTGATACTGACAGGCCAGACAGAGGGAAAAAGAGACAAAGGAAGGCAGTGGATAACATATTTGAAGAGCCTGAGCAGGTGAATGACAGAACGGGGTTGCATGGTGTAACAGAAGAAAACGCACTAAGAGCCACCAGGGATAGAGAGACGTGGAAAGCCATCATCGCCTACGTCCTGAAAGGACAGGGCACATAGAAGAAGAAGAAGAAGAAGAAGAAGAAGAAGAAGAAGAAGTCACCTGCAGTTTCTCTATGTCCCTCCCTTCAGTAACCTCTTTCCTCATTATGTGTCCCAGAAATTTAGTTTCCCTTTTGCTTAAAACTTCCTTGTTGCCTAAACATTCAGTCTATGATATTCTCAACATCCTTCTGAAGAACCACATCTCTGTTGCCTCACATCTCCTCTTCATTTATGTTCCTCTGCCATAGATGAGGATTTATAAAGCATGGTAGTTCAGCCTCTTTTTTTTTTTATTTCTAACCAAATTTACTTATTTATGCTTAATATTTCATTTAACTTTTAGAATAATTTCAAATTTTCTGAAATTATTTTTCTGTACAGTGTAAAGAGAGTCTCACAATTTTCCTCAAGAGCCATGTAGTGCTTGAGATGCTCATATCCATTTAAAAGGTCATCATAATTCAGCGTTTTGTGAAACATATTAGCCAGATGTTCACACTTTTTCTTTAGTGCATTAGAAGCAATGGTTTTCAATTCTCTGGAAAAAAAAAAGCAGATTCCCTATTTATGAATAATCCTTTGCATGTTTTGTCAGCTCAGTGATTATCATGACCAGAATAGAGAGGAAAGTTTACACCTTGAACTTTTTGGTTTTACTGAGAAGTACCTTTTCTGTTGATCCATTATATCTACTACTAGCAGTATAGCTCGGCGTTGCTCGGGTGTAATAAAAGCTTTAAAACTAATCCATGGTCCTGGAGCTCAGACTCAGCCTAAAAAAATATTTGTGTGAAGTTTGGTAAGAATCAGATAAAAATTGTGGATTTGTATGAAGGACATACAGACAGATAAACAGACACACACACAAACATCTTGCCTTTTATATATATTATCGACTTTCTGCACTATTGTAAGAACTGCAACCTTGAAACTTCTGAATATCATTTCTTATTTCTTTGTCTATGAGTGTATCAAATTTGATTAAAATTGGACCACTCCTTCTATAACCCGATTTTTTTGATTATCAATTTTCAATATTTATCGGGGGTACCCCGACACAAAACCTAGCTAAGAACACTCGCAGATGCTTATAGTACAACTGTGTAAATTTTCAAGAAAATTGGTTCAGCCATTTCGAAGTCTATAGGTAACAGACGCACACACACACACACACACATACACACACACAGATACACACACACAGAGACAAAGTTCCATTTATAAATAAGTTTAGATAATGCACACTTTGTTTTTGTTCCATATTTCCCATCACTGTAATTTGTATCTGGACATATAATCCTGGCTTTGAATTCATATTGACTAAATCTATTTCTAGTCTTCTGAAGATAGGTTCTTATAGAGTCAAAAAAATTTATGGCATCAAGAATATTCACATCCTTTGATTGCAGGACCTTGCTTGTTTTGTTCATTCTTTCTAGAATGTTATTCCAAAGAATTATGAGAAAGATTATTTCTAGGTTTTCTATTTGTTGGGTCAATCTTTCTATCTTTTGCCTTGTATTCACTTATTATTGATTGTCAGCTGATAGAGAATCCAGTGCATGTTGTATTTTCTTGAAACCCCCATACAAAGCATGAACAGCATCAACATGTGTTATCATGTGACAGACAGATGTTTTACCACAAAATCTTTTCCTACAGATGATGTCAATACATTTCAGTGGTGAGTAGAACCAGCAAAAAATGAATACAGATGCTGAACAAAGTCAAAGAATTTTAGAATCTGTAGACAATATTCTGCTGCTTTTGCTCCCACCAAATTCAGTCAAGCACAGAGGACATAGATTGCAAACTCATGAGTTGAGGAATCCATGCATGCAATCCAGGTATATTTGAGGCATTGTTGTATGACTGACTACGGCAGTTTGATAGTGGAATTTTGTTCTCGTAAAGAAAATCCATAACAATGTCTGTTAGATCCTTTGCTCCATGAGAAAAGATGGGGATGAACATCAAGAAACATTTCAGTCTCCCTGCCTTTAATTTATTGAACAGTAAATGTTAATTGATCTCTTATTGTGTCATTTTATGATAGTGTAAAAGTTTATTTACCAAAAGTACTTAATTACCAAAAGTATCAAAAGTGAAAAATAATCATTAGATTTTTTAATCTTGATATTTTTGGAAGTTTTTTAAAATTTTATAAATCAGGAATATTATCTCAACTTATTTATAAATGGAATTTTGTCTCTGTGTGTGTGTGTATGTGTATGTGTGTGCCTGTGTGTGTGCGTGTGTGTGTGTGTGTGTGTGTGTGTGTGTGTGTGTGTGTGTGTCCATTACCTATAGACTATATATCGCATCATAATATAACTAAATTGTTCAGTATAATTTTCCTTTGAAGTAAATGAAGGTCTTATTTGATGGCAAAATGATTTAGTAATTATGTGTGTGTAGCTTGCATCTTGTCCATTTACAGTTTGTAAAACTTCAGTAAATCATAAATTTTATAAGGTTGTGTTATAAGACTTTCACTATCTGTCTATATTTCTGAGATAAGGAATTGTAACTATTTACACTATTTGCATTGTTCAGACTAAAGGCTTTCACTGATCTCTGGAATGAAATTCCAACATGACAATTTTGAAACTAAACTTAATCATTAATCTCAACTCCTCAAAAAAAACGGTATCAATTTGCAAAAAATATTTTAGGTCATTATCAGGTCAAATCCAAAAATTCAAATTGAGTGTAATACCAGGGTTCCAAAACTAACCTGCCCTAATGCCATGGTGATGATAGCAGATATAGAAAAGAAACTACAAGAACTCTTACAAAAGGTAGTAAAGGAAAGTGAGAAGACGTGACAAAACATCAATTGCAAGAAGACAGAGTGAATAGTGGTTAGCAAAAGAGACAGCCCAGCATTCAAATTACAAACTGGAGATACCAAAATCAAGCTCGTACAAAAATTTTAATATATAGGAAATGTTTTAACAAAGGATGGAAAATGCAACAAAAAATATGAAGGAGCACTGGGATAGCAAAAGATGCCTTCCAAAAGTTATGTAAAATATTAAGAAACAGGAAAATTTTATTAGAAACAAAGAAAAGTATACTGACCTGTTATATAATATGGGTCTTCCTATATGGCAGTGAATGCTGGACAAAAGATGAAGCAATGAAAGTGTAGTTGTATAAAAAGATACTGAGAATATCATATACTGAACATGTGAGAAACAAAAAGTTTCAGAGAAAATGGAAATGAAAAGAAAACTTATACTTAACCTCAAAAAGAGATGATTGAATGATTGATTTGTTAATTTAATGAAATATCAACTTTTTATGGGTTATTTCATGCTGAAATTCAATTTTTCTTTAGAGCACTGAAATAATAAAAATATGATAAGCATTATTCCGCTTTTCACAACTGAATACAATTGAAACAAACTGCTTCCACTTTATATTTGGAATAATGTCTCCATCTTTATTTCTATTATCTCAGCATTTTAACTGTTGTGCTCTCCAACCTTCCTCAGGTGTCTGTCAATCCAGATAACGTTCAAAGAATTTATTTAATCTGTGTAGATTCTATTTGTTCTGCTGTTCATGTCTAGGGATATCAAGAGACAGATATCTGAAGAAAGCTGAAGGACACAATAGCTAAATCATTGTGATAATAACAATAAATATGAGGATATTATTTCGACTGTAAATTATGTCAATAACGATAACTCTACATCCCAGAAATTCAGACAAAAATTATCCTCCTTGTTTGAAAACTGTTGGATGGAAATGCATTAACATCTCTATAATTAAACATTAACCACAATGATCTTGTAGAAGGTGTTCAAGGACTCTCTAACAATCATCCACATCCCCTGTGGATACAGTCACATAGTCAATAGGAATCAGAGATGGAGACAAAGGATCTATTAGGCAGCCTCCCTTGCTAAAGCAACCATAGAAAAAAGAGTAGAAGAAAAGAGGTAGCTACACAAAGCAGAAAACTTTGCTAGCTGTTGAACACTCTCCTGTAGTCTTTATGAAAAGGTATCCTTATTTTATAAAGGCTTTATTAACAAAGTGAAAATGTGTGTGTGTGTGTGTGTATGTGTGTGTGTGTGTGTGTGTGTGTGTGTGTGTGTATTTTGGCAGCAATCCTACTTTCATGCAAGTTTAATTAAAGATGGCAGACAAAGTGCTATGATCAAGCCTTTTATTTAATTTTTCTTGTTTGTGTAAGCATTTTGTTTTCCTGGCAGATTAGTGTGTAAAAATTGTCCAATTGTTCTGCATAGCCAAAAAATTTTAGCTATTCTTTTAGACATTGTCAAGGATGACTTTATATTTTTAACTGAATGTATGAATTTTTTATGCATGTATCTAGAGTTACTGAAATCTGTTTTTTTCCAAAGATGATCCACACATTGTGGCTAAATATGAATTTTTTGTTTTTTCTTATTAGTGCTTCTATTAATTTTAGTCTTTTTTTACATGTGGATGTGGCTATTATAATTGTATTTTTTACAAGTATGTTATGGAGTTTGGGAGATATCCTTCTGTGTTCCATAAGGTACCTACTCTCTCTTTCTCTCTCTCTCTGTCTCTGTATGACTATTTACGCTCTCACACCCTGATTGAGCACTCTGGAGGAATGGTAGACTTTGAAAAAACAGTAGCTACTTTAGCATCTATGCATCTATGCATCGCTCATTCAGTAATGAATTAGAGCACTCTGGCTACTGGCATGTGATACATCATACGCTAAAAATCTGCCTCTTTCTACCGAGTGCCAGAGGTAGAATCGCCAACTGACACCAATTCGGTTGGGTTTCAATCCTGGGTTAAAAGCAATCGGATGTCTAACCGTACTGATGAGTTGTGATACAGTGAAACAGATCTGTTTGCGGATAACGATATATATATATATATATATATATATATATATATATAATTCATATGTTTGTGTATGTGATTTCATCATTTTTTATAAAAAATGCCAAAGGATTCAGTTTTATACTGTGTAACAATGAATGTATCTAACTGCAATTCACTTCTGACTATTGTTTGACATTTCTATTTTTTTACGTTTTCTACTTTCATCTCTCCCTCACACTTTCTTTACTTCGTGCATTTTCTCACTTTTTCATTTTTGTTAAGCCTAGACATCGCATGACCCTTATGTGTATCTATCTATATTTCACCTCCTACCAAATTTTGGGTCTATTTCTCACTGAGCCCTTATCATCGGCTCTCTCCTCTTAGCTCTTTCTTTTTCTCCTGTCTTCCTCTTTGCTTTTTATTTCCATTTTTTGATTTTTGATTTTTGATTTTTATTTTTTATTTTCACTATATTTTCTGTTTTTTTTTTATTTTATGTATCAAGCTCTTTATTTCCTATGTATCTCTCTTCCTTTTTGTTTTCCCTTTTTTTTGATTTCCTTGTTTTCTTCACCTTGTACAAAACAAAATTCAAAAAATAAAGGAGAAGTGAGATTTTTTAATTTTCTTTTTAAAAAATAATGTTTAGTACCATCATTATTAACTACCTGATGAGACATTGTTTTTTCAATGTCAAAACAAAATGTACACTTTTGTAGTAAATTATAATTTGTCCATGTTCGAAACTATAACTTAATATATATATATATATATATATATATATATATATATATATATATATATATATATCTTCTCAACTATGAGTATCTATTTAAAAAATGTTTAAACAAATAAATTAAAATATGTTGGAGTTAATTCATTTTGTAAAATAATTCATTATGTTGAAAATACTTTGAAGGAACCATAATAAATATTTTACAAAATATAAACATGTCAAAAACACCAACATCACCAACCTTTATTAAATTAATTCTTAAAGAATCTACTGTAAACAATATTCATGTAAAAATGTCACTAAATCAACATGCTTACATAATGCAAGGTCAAAGAACCACTCAAGATAGTGATGTAATTTTACAATATTATATCCTTTGAAATGATTAAAAACAACATTTAATTCTTACTCTGCTCACACAAAATTAAAAATTCTAGGAGCCAATATAAGACAAAAATTAAAACATTTTTTAGAGGTGATGGTATCTTGAAGTGTGTATAAAATCTAAACTTATTTATAAATGGAATTTTGTCTGTGTGAGTGTGTGTGTCTGTATGTGTGTGTCTGTATGTGTGTGTGTCCATTATCTATAGACTCCAAAACGGCTGAACGATTTTCTTGAAAATTTACACAGTTGTACTATAAGCATCTACAAGTGTTCTTAGCTAGGTTTTGTGTTGTGGTACCCCCAATAAATATCGAAAATCAATAATTGAAAAAATTGCATTATAGAAGGAGTGGTCTGATTTTAATCAAATTTGATACACTCATAGACAAAGACATAAAAAACAATATTCAAAAGTTTCAAGGTTGCAGTTCTTACAATAGTGTAAAAAATCAATAATATATATATATAAAAGGCAAGATGTTTGTGTGTATCTCTTTATCTGCCTGTATGTCCATATTTTTTTCAGCCCTTTTATTTTAGTTTTTGCTTCGGGTTTGGCTCTAAGTAGGTATAATTGTAGTTCTTAGTCTCAGCCATGATACCATTTACTCAGAGGATTTATTTAGCCTTCAAAATTCAGTTTACGATGAAAAAAACTTATTTGATATCGATACCAGGATATCAAAATTTGACTTACCTCCATTCAATTTTCTTTAAGTCTACCGTTTCGCTTTAACTGGAAACAACTATTGCTTTTTAGTCTTTCATGCCAACGCCCAAAGAGTCTGAGCTCCAGGACGATGGATTAGTTTTAAAGCTTTCATTCCACCTGAGCAACGCCAGGCTATACTGCTAGTATTTAATACTTATACAAAATAATAATAATAGTAACAACCATAAATCTAGCTACATTTAACCATTAAAAAAGTTGTCACTTAAGGCTAATTAAAATTTCATTGCTCTAAAAATTTCAATTTGTCAATAACAAAATCTTGTCTACACACTGACAACACCTAGTTCTGGATAATGACTGAAACAGTTGAAAGTACTTGAATAAAAGAGAAGAAAACATGAAATTAAGACAGGTTATGTTCAACTTTGATCGTGATGTATATATTATTCAAAAATTGGAAAAATCCTGTAAAAATTAAAAACAGAGACACCTAGTCAGTTTAATTTAAAATTTATTTTGATAAACTCTTGCTGCCTAAATATACCTTTTTATAACCACAAAACAAAAATTAAAACATTGATATACTTGTAGACAGTTTGGCACAGAATTTGAAGGCCAGGTCAAGAATGGTTTGCAATTGGTTGGAATGCCTTGTAGGTGTAGTATTCTAACAGTGATGAATTGCCTTAGTCTGGGTTTCAGGTATAAGTTCAAAATGGTATGAAATCAACAGAGGGACTGCAAAAATTTTGAAGCATTGATATGCTTTCCACACCCAGGTCAGAGACTGGCTAAGACCACTAACAGACAGATGTGTAACATGCAATCCCATAATGTCATTCCTCTCACTGTCACCATTTTTTCATAATAAAAATTAATAAGCAAGAGATACTTTTTTTTTCTTTTTTTTTTTATCACCCCGAGCAAGGCAAGGCGGTAACACCACTGAAGCGCAGGAGGCTACGTAAGAGTGAAAAGATTGGAAAAGAGAAAGCTGGAAACCACATCCTAAGCAGGAAACAAGGGATGAGCCTCTTCACCTGTTCAATAGACGTGAATGGAGCGTGAACCGGGCGATAGTTTAGTCTATCTACTCCAATTAGTCTATCGTCTTTTTTTGTTAATACCGATTTATGTAGCAGTGTGGGGACCCAGAGATAACACAAAATGTAGCAGGTTGAAGGGGTGAAAGTTTTGGCCTTGTAAAAATATTTAACTCATCTAAAAAGAATCATCTACAATGATCATAATAAACAGATTTGGTTTGAAATTTCAAACACTTGAGGAGAGTCAGAGCGTGCAGTGGCTGAAATATTGTAGATATGACAATAAAGTTGAGGACAGCAATCTGAACAATGTAAATAATGTAAATTTGATATATGTTTCAAATTCTGTATAATTTTTATCTTTGTTACATAAATTATAATTTAATTAAATTTTAATTTAAGTTAGTATCAACTCAGTCAGGATATTGTATCTTAGTAATGACTTTTCACTTATGTTGTAAAACGCTTGGGAAAAGTATGAATCCATCTCTTCTCCACCCAGCTATGGGTAAATAGCAGGACAGACTGGGTTCTATAGCCTTGGGTGTCAACTGGTCTAAGAAAAGAAAAAAAACTCTTAATTCAAAATCAGCCTGGAGGTGGACCATCTTGCCTGAATGGTGAAGTGGTTTGCATAGGGCTAAAACCTCTACCTGCAAAAAAGACAAATTACAGAAGCATTGGCAACAAACCAGCCCAGAACAGTGTGTAATAGTGAGGGGTCGTCGATGGCTTATGCTCCACTGGGAGTGATGGTCTAGGAGATATGTATAAAAAAGTCTTAAGTAAAAAAATTAATTAATTTTTTTAATTACATAAAACACAGAAACTTCATTTGGCTAATTTATTTTTTATAAGTAATATTTTTAATGTAAGCCTAGAATACTTTTTTCTTCTATGTGCTGTTTTCCTTATGAACATATGCGATCATGGCCCTCCACATCTTTCTGCCCTTTGTAGCTCTTCATACCCTTTTTCTTGTTACCACTCCCAAACCCAACTCTGTCATTCATTTGCTCAAGCCCATTAAGTATGTCGCGCATTGCATTTTCCAGGTTTCTCTTTCCCTCTATCTGTCCTGTGAGTATCAGATTCTCCAAGCCCTCCTTTCTCATTACATGTTCCAGAAACTTCAGCTGCCTTTTCTTAATATTAAGTATCAGTTTCCTTTTTGTTCCCATCTTCTCTAAAACTTTGTCATTGGTCACATGTTCAGTTCATAGTATCCTCAGGATCCTTCTGTAGAACTACATTTGGGTTGCTATAAGATTTTCCTTCATCTTTGATGAGCTTGTCCAGCATTTGCTGCTATATTGAACTGCAGACATCACATAGCAATCCAGTACTCTGTTTCGAACAAAATTTTTCTGTCTCTCAATATTCTACTCAGCTTTACCATGCCAATATGCATTTGGATCTAAGAAGTGATATCAAAAACTGAGGTGTATTTTGAGGCCAAAGAGAAATCGTTCTACAAAAAAGGTATCGAATTGTCAGAGAAGTGTTGGAATTGGTGTATCACACTAGAAAGAGACTATATTGATGAATAAAGTAAAACTTTGCCTAAAAGTTGTTTATTAGTTAGGCCTGGAGTTTATTGAGTGGTGTGTGTGTGTGTGTGTGTGTGTGTGTGTGTGTGTGTGTGTGTGTGTGTGTAAGTGTGCGTGTGCAAGTTTCATTAAAAATGGCAGACATTGTGTTGTATTTATCTATTGCTTGATTGTGAAACTGTTTGTAGCCAAGCAGTGAAGGATTGCCAGATCATATATTGGTTTTTCCTGGGAAAACTCTTATAATGCTGGAATCAATAAGCATGTGAAATCTGAGATTAAACATCATGCAATCAATGAGTCAAAGCAAATTCAATTTGCAACAAATGCAGGTTAACTTGTAAGAGCCATGCAGAATTGGTGCCATACAGCAGGAACAAAGTACAGTTTGGAAATAATAAGTCTTTGATACACAAATGTTGTAAATCATAAGAGTTCATTTTATATATATATATATATATATATATATATATATATATATATATATATATATATTATATATATATGTTAAGGGTATAACTCAGAGTTTCATATGTTATACAATCATCAGGTGCATATTTTAAACTCTTTTAAATGTATATTTATTAAAATATAAGCTGTATCCCTAAAAGGTTACTGCATGAGTAATCACCAAAATAGAGGTTAGGAATAATAGTATATCAATAAATACAAGACTCGTATGCGGTGTGAAGTAGATACACTGCTAGTGAACTGCGAGTCAGTATAATCACTCTACTCTTCCCTTTACTCCACTAGTGTCCACTTATTTAAGAGGATAGGAACATACCATTACTGTATACAGGTAGGTATACAACAATATATATATATAAAATAGATCTGTTGATACTGCATTGAGTACTGTTTTATTAACACCTGAATAATAATATTATACATGTGTATACCCTCAATATATATTTATATATATTTATTAATTCATATATATATATATATATATATATATATATATATATATATATATATTATAAGAAAGTGAAAGAACTGGTAGATTAAAACCCACTGTTCAAGCATTTACTTTTTATAAAGTGTGCTCACTACAAAGTAGTGTATTGTGATATTTTATTACAATGGTTTTATGTGATAAATTTTATTGTGATATTTTATTACAATACAATGGTTTTATTTTATTACAATGGTTTATAAAAGAATTATATTACTACACAAAAATGTTCATGTTTCAGAACATACCGCTCTTCTTCAGGTGATAGTTTAAAGTAAATTGTGAAAATGATTTATTTAGAAAATATAAGATGAATTCATGGTTATTTAGAAACTGCAGGGCTAGTAGCATAAGAGGTAAGTAGAAAATATGCTTGTAGGTGTGTCAATATTGTTCAATCAAAAATGAGAATTAGATAACTATGGAGTTGAAGATTTGGGTTGCAAAAGGAAGTAGAATTGTTTGGTGTCAAGGCATGTCACATTTTAATCTTGTCTGGGTAAGATACATAGTTGGATTCTACATTATTTAAATGGGTAAACAATAATTTTTAACAGCAGGTTGTATTTTATTTTTAATTTTATTTTGTACCACCTCATGAGTAAAGGGGCTGTAATGTTTAGGTTAGAATTAGAATTAGATAATTATGATATACTGTTGTGATACCGACCAAGCAAAGTGAGGGACCGGATGTTTGCACTCTCAGGACCAGAAAGCAAATGACCAAAACTGGTCTTTGCGCACCCGGCTCCACACATATGTTCTGGCAGAAAACCAAAAATTAATTAAATATCAAATTCCAGTTCGCGAACCAATGCAAATTTTATTTATCATCCAATGGGAAGCCCAGAATTAAATATGGGTGTGAATTCCCAAATGACCTGCTGGGACCCACAAAGACGAAATAAAAAGCCAACACAGAAAACATCGCCAGAGTTGAGAAAGTGCGAGCATAATTATCATGTCCCTTGACCTCATCAATCGATCCACTATGCTCGCCTTGCCTTTCCCTCTCACCTTCTTCTTCGCTGTTCCCTGAGCTACTTACCTGATCAAGGACAGAGACATCAAAGACATTCCTAACTGACAAACGTTCCCACATACATATGCACAAACTCTCCTTTCAGCATTTACTGCTATAAACATTTTCACATCTGTTGGACCCATCCTAAAGACATTATTTTATTTGTAAAAAAACCTTAATTGATATCTGTGTATATATAAGTGTTGTTTCTATACTCAATTTGATTTTCTTGTTTTATAACCCCTTTTATAACTTATAACTTATAATTATACCCAGTTAATTTATTTCAACACACTACTACATTTTACTAGAACGGATAACCCACTATAATATTACAATATATATATATATATATATATATATATATATATATATATATATATATGAATTGGGATCAAATACAGATCAAATATGGATCTGAATCTGACAAAATGATAGAATAAAGAACAAATAGGAAATGTCTATCAGTCTAATATGTTTCACTTTAATTAAAACTTCATCAGAGAATGAGATATGAAAAAAAAGAAGAAATTTTGTGTTGTTGATTTTCATTGCTTAATCAGGCTTCACGGATCAACCTAGATACTTATATGGTAATGTTAAAATACACAAACCTGGATACCCCTTTGCAACCTATCATTTCTCAGATTCCATCACCTGTATGTTAACTGTCAAAGTCCCTTAATGATATTATCATCTCATGCCTATCTACTAATTATAGCGTTAAGATAACTCATGAATTCCTTCAAGTTCTTCAGTCTAACATAAAACCAAAGCATCCTGGTATCACTAAATTTATCAATGTTTTACTTTTACCAAATCTTCATCAGAGAATGATATATGAAAAAAATAAAAGCAATCTTGTGTTTAATCAGGCTTCACGTGCATTTGACTTGTTAAGCAACATTAGTATATTTTATGTCATACTGAGAAATTTTATTAAAGAAAATATGCCCTCCAGTAGGATTCGAACCAGTGTCCTCCTTTACAAGGAAAACCATAGAATTTCTTGCTGGTAGATGAAATAAAATACTGTTTAAAATAAATTAAATAGAGCAATGTCTAGTCAAATAGAGATGCCCTTTAAAAATAACATTTTAAAGTAATAAAAAATATTTTGGATTAACAAATCCATTATTTCTTAAAATTGTCTTTACCCATACAGTTGGCCAGTGACCTTGATGACAAGTATTTCATAAAAGTTGACCTGCTAACCTCTACTGAGTTCCAAAAACTCAAATTTGCACTTTATAACATTCTTAAATGTTTTTTGATTTTTTTTTTCAGCGTTATCGTTATGGTTGTAGGGAGTTTATTTAACTTTCTTTTCTTAAGATAAGTGGCATTACCAGTTAATTGTAAGAAACAAATTAAAAGGAAAAAAAAAATGAAAAGTTAAAAAAATGTTAAATAAAAAAATAATTCCTCAGCCCCAAAAAATCAAAGAAAAAAGTTGTTCCTTCGCAAATCATTGAGAAAGATACACAACTCTATATTGATTTATTTTATCTTATTTTTTTCTCTCTGAATAACAACTTAAATAGTTAACTGAAAGATAGTCGGAAAGAAAACGACTCTATTGGAAAAGAAAAAAAATCTATGTGCGGATTTCTACCGATAGGAAATTTGATTCTCTCTGGTTTGTTTTTAAAAAAATAAATAAAAAAATAAAAATAAAAACCGTTAAAACATAAACTAAAAAACAATTCTTCCAAAGAACATCTACCTATATTCACCCCCTTCTACTTTCCCAAGACAAAAATTTCCTTTTAGTTCGTTCTTTCTTTCTCTAGTCGTCACTTTCCCTTACAGTTAATGTGGCTGCTCAAGCCTAGAAATAAGAAGTTCAACTTCTTAAGCAAAGATAGCGTAACAAATTACAAGTGAATGCGTCATCATTTTTTTTTATTATTACTATTTTAGTCTATGTCTTGGAAGTAGAAAGAAAGAAAAAAGTTAAAAATTGTCAAAAAATTGTCCAAATTGTCAAAAATTGTTAAAAATTTACAGCACAAGGATTTGATTGGAAATGTCTCATGAAACTATAAGAGAAGAAAAAAAAATAAATTAAATAATTGTATTGTCTGGAGTACCCACAGAAAACAACAATGTTATTGTTACCAAATTATTTAGGATTAACTTGTCTGTTCCCTTTTTCTCATTTCACTTTCGTTGATGACAGAAAAACAGAATAACCTGACTCAAAGTAGCATCAAGGAGAAAGGAAAGAACAAAAATCAATAGGAGGAAAATGGTATGCCCTCACCTTCCGCCAACATTGTTTCTCATTCAAGTCAACGAATACAAAAGAAAAACAAAGTTATAATAAAAATAAATGATGGGACCAGTTGATATTTCATATTGAAACAGGTGAGTTTTTTAAACTTAATTCTTTGTTTCTTAAAGATCTTTTTTCATTTGTTTTTACACCTGTCTTGAGTTTGACTTGGTAAAGAAAAAGATCAGTTAGTCAGACATAAAACACATACACACACACACACACACACACACACACACGCACACGCACGTGCACGCACACATAAAAAATAAATTGAATAAATTTTTAAAAAATGGCTCAGACCAGTGGGATTTCTTCTGATCAGGTATTTTATAGCTTTGTGAAGCTGTGGTCAGCAAGCTCAACCCAAAGAGGAGCATATGTACTGACTTGATGACCCCCACAATTCTTGCCTTGAGCCAGATTCAATAAACTGACTGCGTTTGTAAATTATTTAGGCAGTACGTTTTAATAGTTAGATTGTTCAATCACAAATGAGAATTTGGTAACTATGGAGTTGAAGATTTGGGTTGTGAAAGGAAGTAGAATTGTCTGGTGTCAAGGCATGTCAGTTTTTATTTTGTCTGGGTAATATACATTGTTGGATTCTACATTATTTAAATGGGTAGACAATAATTATTAACAGCAGGTATTTTTTTAATTTGATTTATTATCAATGCATGACTTTAAGAATTTGTGGTAGCATTTAATCAATTTTTACATGTTTTAATCTGTTTAGCATAACTCTCTCTATATTTACAAATTACCTTTGAACAAAAAGAACTTCCTTGTTTTACAAATGAATTTATTGTAATCATAATTTGTACACAGTGCCTTTACACTTTTACAGTACACTAGTACATCAATTTAAGTTTAAACTTTAAAGTATAAATGTGCAAATATTCAAGAAGAGAAGAATAATGTATTTTGACATTTTCTGAAGTTGGCTTTAGTTGGTTAGACACATTTCAATTAAAATAAAATGAAGTTCAGTCTCTAAACTCTTAATTGCTTTTAAGTCTTTCTTTAAAGTAGGTACCTCCAAAGATTAGCCAAAAAATGAACATGTATAATGAAAAAACGCCCTAAAAACCTTAATAAAAACAAAACTTTATCAACAAAAAAATCTTTGTGTTAAGAGGAAAGACTGAAAGATTTTCTGATGTAAAAATGATTTTTAAAAATCTTTTTTTAAAACCTTTTAAATTTTGTTTAAAAATTTTAGTGTAGTGCCATAAATTAGTACAAGAAATTTTTTTTTGTGGGGAAAAACATTGAGTTTGAAATTCGTGCAAAAATCAGGATGTTTGTTAGATTTTAAATGAAACTTTCAGGACTTATTCAGGAATTAATAAAATTATTTTTTAAATGTTTCTCTTTTAGAAAATCTTGGTAAAATTATAATTTTTTTTTACATCTATTACCCACTTCCACTTATTTATTTGATTTTATGAAATTTATAAAATTTCTTTTTTTCTTTTGCCTTATATTTATATTAGTTATAAGAAATCCTCAGAAAATTTACATCCTCAAATTTTATTGGTCTAACTAGACCCCTAAATGCAAAACATCTGCTCTGGATATTAAAATAAAAAATGCAATAATACTATTACATTATTTAATTAGAAAAGATTTTATTTGATTTTGAATAAAAATAAAATATAGCATGGACACTATTATTGTCCAAAGAAAAAAAAAATTGATGAATATTGAATTTTTACAAGAATTTTCATTATTTTAAAAAAATTCAAACAGAATTATTTATAAACTTTTAAATCCTTTAAAATTCTGTATTAATTTATATCAGTCAAGTGGTATTTTTATTAAATGAAAATTTTATTTACTAATCATAAATAGAAAAGCTCACTACAATTCAACAGCCTTCAATATTTAAAAACAAAATTTAATTTATTTTATCTATGTATAAATATTTGTAAATATGGGTGTCAATATAAACCATTATCAGAAAATAACAGTGGTAACTAGAGTAAATTTAAAATTTATTGGCAATTTTCTAACATTTCCTCAACAAGCGTCTTTGTAAGTAAGGTTATAAAGCCAAAGTGTCTAAAATTCAATAACGTTTAATTTTTTAGAATATTTTCTAAATTTTTAAGATTACTGAGTAAATAAAAAAGTTATATAAAAAAGGTGATTATGTTATCAAGTAATTTTTACAATGATGTACCCCTTAGATAAGTTTCCCAAACATCAGTCTGTCAACACCTTGTAAAAATGCCCATGCCCATGTTAAAAAATTATTTTCTGTGAAATTTTAAACTAAATTTAAATAATATTTGTTTTAATTCAAATTAATTAAATTTTAAGCCAGCTAAATTTCCTCAAATAAAGTTTCAGAAAAGTATATTTTATTTTTGAAAGATTTTTAATAAAGAGAACTATGTTGTGTTTACAGATTTGTCAGTATGGATGATTTTATAAATTCTACTGATAATCAGAAAAAAAAATTACAGTCAATGTAAATTTTGAAATACTGTAAAGTTTGAAATACAGTAAAGTGTTTTGCTTATTGGAAATATTAAATTTAATTTATTAGCTTGGAATTAAAACTAAAATAGAAGCTTCAAGAAAGATTTTTCATTTTTTTAAAATGCATTTTAAACATTTTTTCTGCTTTCTTTAGTACTTGGATTTAATGAAGTAAGTTATATTGGTTTTGTTTTTCATTTAAAAAATACTGAATATGAAATGTAATGTGTAGGTTTTTACTTTCCTCTGTGTGTGTGTGTGTGTGTGTGTGTGTGATAATACATTTCAAAGGGCACAGATACTACATTTTCATCCTAGATATATAGCTGGAGAGCAGCAATTTGATCCATGAGTAAATAATACCACTATATTTTATGGGAACTTGACATATCTAAGATGCATAATGACGAAAGGTGGCTTGGAGAATTTACCACTTACAGGATATATTGAAAGCTGAAACAGAAGAGAGAAGCAATAAGTAACCTACCTAATATCAGAACAAGGATTAAGAGAGATGGTGAAAAGATAAACCTTACTGAGAGCTACAAAAGGTAAAAATTGTGGAGAGCCATTATTGGCCACTTCCTGAAAGAAGAAGATATACATATATATAAGACATATACTGAGCTTTTGATGCCTCTAGTATCATTAGGCAGTGAGTTAGATTATCATCTGTCTTCCTGGTTACTCTTCTATTGTTCTCGCTTCTTAATAATATTTCTGTTTTCTAATTCTTTCACATTCAGTAACCCCTTGTGTCTCAGTGGCTTTACTACCTTGCTTGGGGAGAACTCAAAGTGTATATATATATATATATGTTCTTAATTATTACTTTAGAACATGTGCAAACTACAAACTACTACAAAATTGTACATTTTGTTTCGACATTGAAAGAACAATGTCTCATCAGATAGTTAATAATTACCATCATTATTAACTTCCTGATGAGACATTGTTCTTTCAATGTCGAAACAAAAGGTCCAATTTTGTAATAGTTTGTACTTTGTACATGTTCTAAAATAATAATAATTATTTATTGCTCTATTTTTATATGGAGCACTATTTTAAATTAATGTTGCAAACATTGCAATTATTTTCTTTGTTCCTTTTTTTATTTGTATATATATATATATATTTAAAAGCACTCTTGGCCACTTCTATAGACATTTTCAAGAGTATGTTCTTGCTGTTGTTATTTTTTTCTTATGTTTTGTCTGTTATGTAGAATTTTTTTAATATATATATATATATATGTATAGATAGATAGAAAGTGATGAACAGAAAGTGTAATCCAAAAGATCTATTTAATATATATATATATATATATATATATATATATACCCTTGATAAAGTCCTTTGGAGAATGAAATGCAACAGCTAAAATAAGTTTTCCTTGGTCTTTATTCATATTGTTTTTTTACAGATATCCTCTATCTGAAATTTTTACATGCACGCATGCACGCACGCACGTGCACACACACACACACACACACACATATAGCTAACCTAAAGAGCCAACGAACCTACCAAAGTTTCACCTAATTGATCTTCAGGGAAGGTTGGCCAACCTTCCCTGAAGATCAATTAGGTGAAACCTTGGCTCTTTAGGCTAGCTATTTACTTTGTTTACTCTACTTGCATATTGAGTGCTTTTTTGTTTTAGGTTACTCATCTCGGGTTTTTCTTTGGGATACACACTTTGACTAATGTTCAAGTGTTTAGCTCATTCTTTTTTTATTACCATTTTTTCCTTCTGAGTATGTACTTGGAGGGTTTTTCAAAATGAGTATAGCGATAAGTTTACATTTATATATATATATATATATATATATATATCTACTTCATTTGTAAACGAGTTATTACACGACCTAGGTTTCTACCATGAGTGGTGTCTACAAGCGATTTGCAAAAACTGATTTTACCGTTTACTGTTTTTTTAAGAACGCTCACATAACAGTGGTTTTTTTTTAATGCTCACATAACAGGGATTTTTTGAATGCACAATTTTTTTAAATCATGGTAGAAACCTAAGTCGTGTAATAACTTGTTTACAAATAAAGAATATCCAAAAGTTCTACAATATAATTGTATTGAACACTTTTTAATATAAATGTGTACTGGTTTAATTTTATTATGACTAAAAACTAAGTAATTAAACAATCAATATATATATATATAATATTGCACATTGAGTGATAGTGTTAATAAAATAGTGCTAGATGCAGTATATTGCATCAAGCACTATTTTAAACTATATTAAAACTATATATATTAAAACTATATTCGATATATATATTCGATATGATATATATATTAAAACTATATTAAACTATACATTTATAAAAATATTTTTTTCCTCACCGGTAGCAAGACTTGGAGACTTAAGTTGCTGAATTGAGTTTGATGTTGCACTTTCATGTGCAACACAGTAAGCAGGTGATGAATTTAGACTGACCATTACACTTTCGTGCACAGCACAATCTGCAGATGTTGAATGAAAAATGACCGTTACAGTTTCATGCACAAAACAATCTACAGGCACTGAATTGAAACTGACTGTTACACTTTCATGTACAACTCAATATTCAGGTGCTGAATTGGAACTCACCATAACAATTTTATGCACAACACAATTGTCAGGTGCTGAATTGAGACTGACCATTACAGTTTCAACTACATCCGGCAGCAAAGGGTGTTTGTGATGAGCATGAAACCACCGCTTAAGTGCTGTTGTTCCCAAATCCACCCTGACCCAGAGTGGTAGCACCTGTTAGGGTCCTATCTATAGGAAAATAGTTTATCCTCAAACTGGAGTCAAAAGTATAAAAATAGACTTTTATAGAAATATATACATAAGAATAGACTTTTATAAAAAAAATATACATTTTTGAAGGGAAAATATTACCAACAACACATTTTTGAAGGAAAAAAAATTATTACCAGCAGTACATTTTTCAATACAAAACTGGAAGACGTCTTCAGTTTTCTAAAATAAAATAATAATAATAATAATAATTTTTTCATTAAAATCTGACTAAATCAACCTACTCACTACAACTGAACACTAACAAAATACCTCAAAACTCTACTTTTTTGGCATTAAATAACCCACAGGGGTTGATATGCCATTAAACAAAACTCAAACCATTACAGTTTCATGCACAACATGATGTGCAGGTGCTCAGTTGAAACTGACTGTTACAGTTTCATGTGTAACTCAAACTTTATTTGAGTCAGTCTTAATTCAGCACCTGAAGGCTGTGTTTTGCATTAAGCATAACTCAACTCAGTGTAGCCCTATTAATGAGAAAATTTTTTTTATATTGTGCACACACACACACACACACACACACACACGCACACACACATATATATATATATAGGATCATACAATCATGATGAAAGTATTTTAAGACTCTTAAGTAAACATCATAATTTTGAAAATTGTGCGTACATAAAAGATCCCCATTATGTGAGCATTTGAAAAACAGTAAAATAAGTTATTATAAATCACCTGAAGACACCGAAACCTAAGTCATGAAATAACTAATTTCCAAATGAAAAATACTAAAAATTTCTACAATATAATTGTATTGAACACATTTTAATACAACTGTGTACTGGTCTAATTTAATTATGACCAAAAATTAGCTGATTAACTAATTATATATATATATAATGACTGATATACATTTAATGTCATCAAAACTTAAAATTATATTACCAGAAAAATAAATATAAATATCAAAATTATCTTCTATTAATATTTTTTGTGAAAATTAAAAATAATCAAAATATTTTTAATTAAATTTCAAAGGTATCGGATAAAAAAATAAACACCATACTGCAGTTGTAGCAATTATTAAGGATCAAGGAAATTAATTAGATTTTGGCAGGAATTTGAATATTATTTTCAGCTTGATGTTTAAATAAATATGAAAATAGAAAAGTCATTAGGTTTTCTAATTTTCTGTATGAATTTATGTATGAATTCTCTGTGTAAAGTCATGTGACTTTACACAGAGAATTGGAAATGACACTGAAATACAGTTGTATTTAGTTATCAGCTCAGCTTTATGAGGGTATGAAAACAGGGTATGAAAACAGGGTATGAAAACAGAAAATAAGTAATATCTTCATTCCCTCGATAAGAACAGCAAAACTCAAGCTGTTGCCCTAGATATCTCCAAAGCATTTGATAGGGTCTGGCATGCTGGCCTTCTGTATAAACTACAGGGCAATGGTATCACTGGACACTTGCTTGGTTTGATTCAATCGTTCCTATCAAACTGCATAATGAAGGTCTTGAATGGGCATGCCTCCAGATTCTATTACATAAGCATGGGTGTCCCTCAGAGCTCCATACTAAGCCTCATGCTCTTTCTGATCTTCATCAACGATCTCCTTGATGTGATCAAATCCTAAGTAGGTATTTATGCTAATGACACCATCATTTACTTCTGCCTCAGTAAGAAATCTGCCAATGTGGACAAAGATAACCATGCAGCTGCTCTTGAGAAGAAACTCCAATCTGAGATGGACTGGAGTAAGAAATGGCTTGTAAATTTTAATGCTTCCAAAACAAAGGTTCTATCCATCAACCAACATAGACAGTCCCTCCTGCACCCCCATGAGCATGTATCAAGCTAGTCTCCCTGAAAGCAATACAACATGCCTGCTCGGCTTCACTCTCTCAGCCGACCTCAACTAGAACGACTACATTGAATCAACAGCTGAATCTACTGCTAGGAAGGTTGGGTCACTGTGTCGGACCAAGAAGTTTTTCTCACCTGAGTTTGTCTTGCACATATACAGATCAACCATCTACCCATGCATTGAATACTGTTGGCATATCTGGGCAGACACCACTGCTATTCATCTCGGGGTTCTCGACAGGATCCAGAAGAGAATCTGCCATGTAATCAATCCCAACCTGGCAGCTCAACTCCAGCTACTTTCTCACTGATGGAATGTGGCTTCCCTTTATCTCTTTTACAAATATTTTCATAACTTCTGCTTTGATAAGCTTAGCTCCCTGGTGCCCCCTCTACAAGAATTTACTCGAGCAACAAGACTGGCAACAAGGTCCCACCCTTTTATAGTTAAAACAACCAAATGCAGCTTCCACTTCTACTCTATCAGCTTCTTTTCTTGCACTTCCTGCCTGTGGAATTCCCTTCCATATACTTGTTTCGAAGATAGCTACAATCTCCAAGAGTTGAAATGCAATGTCAATATCCGTCTCCTTGACGTCCATACTTTGCTTATACTTTCCCCAAAACCTCCTGAATCTTGTTCTTCTCCCTTTTTCACTCTACTCTCACTCAACTCTCTTCATACTAGAAATCATATCCTTCTTTTGCCCATTCTCTGACACCCACTGTAACTGGTTCCTTTTAGATTTTTCTTTCTCTTTGCTCTCTTTCTATGTAACCCTTCACTCTCCTCTTATGTAGTCCCTCTATACCAGTAGCAGTACTACTTTTCTTGGTGTGAAACAACTAAAATAAATTTGAATAAAGAATATTTTTGATAAGAAATAATATTTTCATTTACTTAATGGATAAGGGGCTATCAAAATCTGAGGAGGACAATTTCATTTAATATATCTTAAAATGCATCATATTTCATTTATAGTATTGAAATATTTTAATAAACTGATGATACTAACAAACTTATAGTAATTAAGGTAATATTTTAATAAATTATTTTATTAAAATATCATTTACTTTCTTACTTTAAATTAAATATGATTGTTATTAAGTTATCTATATTAATAAAAATGGAAATGTGTGTGTGTGTGTGTGTGTGTGTGTGTGTGTGTGTGTATTTTTGCATGTCTCCATTCTAATGAACCCTACTTCTCTTACAGGGTATGGCAGAAATCATTGAAATACTTAGAATTTATGAATTCTTCTCCTCTGAGATGCCTTATGCGAATTCAACCAAAATTTGGTAGCTTGTAGATCAAGGGCCAAATCTTTGATGTACACAAAAATTCTTTGAATCATTGTACAGTGTTCATCAAAAATAAATTACAAACATTATTTTGGGAGGTCTTTTGTGCACTTTTCCAAGATGCTTGACTCAAACTCAACCAAATTCAAGTCACTGGTAGATCAGCGTCTGATACCTTGATATGCAAACAAAATTTCTATTGACACACAATTTCAATTATTGGAAAATGTTACTTTTTGCAATTGTTTTGTTTCTCTGAAACATTTAATTGTATTCCAACAAAAATTGAGTCTTTTTTGTAACTTCTACCTTATCATATGCCATAACAATTTCATGTTTTCTACAAGGTGCCAATCCCTCCAAAGTTGCAGAGACAATGCATTCACTTCTTCTGTATCACAACATCATCAAATCACATTACAGGCTCCTGTAACACCCACCCTCGTTCTTCCAATTATGCATACATCATTACTATTTATTGGCAAAATTGACCAAACATGAAACCTGTTTTACAAATACAACAAAAACCAATTCTTATTTTGCATTTTATTTAACTTACACATTACGACAACCTCTTACTGGAGCTTTTTGAATAAGCACTTGACCTTACCATTTCAACATAACCACTAAAAACCCGAGCAATAGCGAGCTATACTGCTCGTATTCAATAAATAGAAATATTAACATTTTTCCTTATCCACAAACTGAATTTATGACTTTTTTTGCTGGTTTTTGAAATTTAAGTAATTGAAAAATATTTTTTCAAAATAAATTTGAACATATTTACTGAATTTTTGCTCTTGTATCATCATGGTAATTGTGAGAATAGATGTTTCCATATAGAAAACATCTGGCGATCAAACAATTAATGTTACTGTTGGATGAAATTTATTAAATCTTTTTCTTAAAGGAGTTTTTAAGGAAAATAGGGTTCTCACAACCACTGCCATCAACTATTTCTAGTATTGATAGTAGTTTTCTTCCTAACCTTTTGTTTAATCTAGTAAAGAAAGCCAGCATTTTCATTAAACCATTATTTTCTCTTTTTGTTGCATGCGATATCCATTTTACTTGTTGCTGGAAATTTTCAGGTGGTGTTGTTTCTGCTATTTGATAAAGTTCTTGGTTGTGATTTTGCCAAAGCAGATTATAAGATCTGATGAAGTATGAAGACAGTTTATTTGCTTGAAGTCATTTTTAATCATTGATCTGAGAAAATGGTTATATATAGCTGATAATTTAGACATTTCTGACCAAGTGGATGCCCTACATGACATCCATGTGAGAGTCTAGATTCGACAAAGCTATTTAAGCACATGACTTTAGTTCTTAGGTTAATATTTTTTGTAAGGCCTAACTTTTTTTTATGATATCTTTCTTGTAATGGTGATGCCAGGTGGCAGTGTCTTTGTTGTGTCTACGATTGCCTCTTCAAAGAGTACAGGCTTCTCTTGTTAATGCACATTTGATTAATGTGTTTTTGGTTAGTGCACTGACGTATTCTTCCGTTTAATTACAGTAACTCTAAATTGATTTTTTATAGTTACCGATGTACACATTAGCCTCACTAATCAAGGGATTCCTGTACAATTGTAATAATTGGGAAAATATACATAAAAACGCAAATATGAATATTTTCTAATAATATTAAATTGATGGTAATGGTGAGAATAGCCATTTCCTTACAAGGAATCATTCAGTATTTATTGATTTAACTGTTAGTGTTATTGCTGGTTGTAATTTATAAAATCTTTTTATTTTTGCAAATTTAAAAAAAATATTTTAATTTTATTTTATTTTAGGAAATTAGACTTTCTACGGCATTATATTGTATTAAATACACTGGTTCCCGTCCGATCACCAAAGTTAAACAACATCGAGCCTGGTCAGTACTTAAATGGGTGACCATTTGTGAATACCAGGTGCTGTAAACATAAGGACCAAGAATGGTTCACTGGTCCTCCAGGTTTGGGGGTTGGGTGCAAGACTAACAACCCTGCCTCGTAAAAAACAGTTTGTTACAGAAACAGCAACAAAAAGTTGCTGCCCTATGCACCATTGGGTGTGATGGATAAAGGATGATGACGATGATCAGTATGGCTGATGCTAACCTCCAGGAGAGTGACTCATTGCACCTACTTGGGATAACGTTTACCTTGACAGGAAGTAGGACGATTATATTGAATCAATTGTTAGGTTTGCTGCTAGGAAAGTTAGTTCACTGTGTCATGCTACACAATTTTTCTTGCCAGAATCTATCTTACACATTTATAAATCTACCATTTATCTCTGCATTGAATATTGCTGTTATATCTGGTCTGGTTCTTCTGCTATGAATTTAGTGGTTCTTGTTAAGATCCAAAGAAGAATCTGCAATGTCATCATTCCTGACCAAGCATCTCAGCTTGAATCACTTTCTCATCACTGTAATGTGGCTTCCCTGTGCTTTTATTATAGATGTTTTTTTGCTAACTCTTCTGATGAGCTTTGCTCTTTGGTTCTTCAACTTTATGAAATTAAGCCCATTACTAGGTTGGCAGGTGGGTCTCATTCTTTTACAATTGAAATAGCTACATGCAACCATAATTTCTATGCTAACAATTTCTTCTCTTGTACTTCTCCTTGTGGAAATCTCTTCTGGCCAGCCTTTTGCTTTGCAATCAACTTCGATCTTCAAAAATGTAAATGCAATGTCAAGTGCTATCATTTGTCTTCTTAATTCCTGTTCTTTTAGTGTTCTCTCCCTTTTATGATGTTTTTATATTTCTCATATTCTTTCAAAATCAGTAATTCTTTGCATCCTAGTGGCTTGTAATGGTGAGATAGCTTGCTAGGGGTGAAATGATTTTAAAAAAATGTTATAATTCTATATAAAATTAAGAAGAGTTTCCTCACCATTTTTTTTTTTTTGCATATTTGCTAACCAGAACTTGTTCTATAGAGTGTTAATTTTGAAATTAACCATTTTCATACAGGACTGAAGTGGGATAGTCACTAATTTAAAAAGAATAGGTTGATCAAGTATAGATTAAATTAGGCTGCGTTTAAATTGACTATCCTCTTGATTTAAATTTTGTTCATCAACCAACTGCAAAACAGTAAACATCAATGAGAAATAATACAAAAAATAGTTTTGAATAACAAAATATTTTGATTTATATAACATAAAAGATCAGTTAAGTGCCATATGTGAAACACGCTTGGGTGATCATGTTTCGAAAGAGACATGACTGACTGGGCAGAAGATTTTCCCACAGTAGGTTGCCATTGCTTTCTGCAGTAGACTGGTTGCCAGCCAAAGCTATAGAACCCAATCTGTCCTGTTATTTAACCCATAACTGGAAGGAAGAGACGGATTAATACCATTCCCGAGGGTATTTGCATGTAAGTGAATGCAATGAATTCAACTGGAATTTGAACTTGGCACCCTGATTTCTCGTTCCGAGCCAATATCCACTGCACCACAATGCACATCCAACATAAAAGATACAATGCTGAAATGAATAAATCTTTGTTATGTTTGTCCATTTAATTATGTGTGTAAATTCTTATTTTGGTGTTTGGAGATGTGGTATATGAGTTTACTTGAAGAAATATTTTTTTGTAGTTGTGGGGATATAAGTTTCACAGAGTTAGTGGAAGAGTAATTCTGTTTATGAGATAACTAAACAGCGTTTGCACAATATATTTTTTGTGTAAATTAGGATAACTTAGTTGTGGTGCAGTTGTCTTTCTTTGACCATAATATTGTCAAAGAGTAATAACAAATTTTTAAACAAATTCTGGATGAAATAATGTTCTATGGTTGAGAACTTCTGTGTGGTAAATAAAATCTAGTGTGATTTGTGTGAATGCATTCTTAAAGTTTATTTATGTTACCACAGTAACTTAAAACTTTAGATAACTGAGTGTCTCAGATTCATTTGGCAATGTGGTTCTCAATGGTAAAATTGTGCTAGTGCACCCTGTTTATTTACTTGATGGTCACATGATAGGCTCAAGAACATATTTCCTTAATTTTGGCAGTTCTCTGGTTTGAACACTTGTATGTCGGTGTATATATGACCTTGGCATTTATTAACCAATCAGAAAAGGTCTATTTTTGTATTTTTAGCTTGAAGCCTAAAAGTGTTTAGTTCGTTCAAATTTCAAACTTACACTTGAAAAATATATAAAATACTATTTTAATATTTGTTGTCCAATCAGGACGTTGTTATATAGCATCCTTATAGAAATTAGGTGCAACTCAAAAAATGTAGAAGTCAGGTTCTACAGGATACATTTGATAATTATTAATCAAAACAACGATGCTGTCAGTTAAAATTTATAAAATCTTTCGCTTAAAACAGTTTTTCAGAAAAATAGGTTTCTCTAGTCCAATAATTGTTCATTTTTGTATTGATGTGGGTTTCCTTTCTAATCCTTTGTTTAAGGTAATGTGGAAAGTCAACAGCTTGATTATATCAATATTTTCTTCTAATAATATATATAAGTTGATCAATTCTCAATAAAAAAAAATTGTTCAGTTTGATGACATTACTGCAAATATGTTTTGAAATATTTTTGTAGAGACAGAGCAATAACAGGAGATAAAAAAGCAATTTAAAACAAAAAAGTAGGTAATAAAAATAGATTTTCTTCTATGTGCTGTGTCCCTTCAGGATGTAGGCAATCATGGCCCTCCACTTCCTCTTATGTCTTGTGCTCTTAATATTCATTCTCCTGTTATTCCATTCAATTCCCACTCCACTATCTGTTCATGATCATCAGATATGCTGTGTGCTGTTTTCCCTTGTCTCTCTTCCCATCTATCTGTCCCATTAGCATCATGTTCTCCAAGCTCTCCTTCCAAAAGCTTAAGCTGTCTTTTCCTGATGTTAAGTATCAACTTCCTTTTAGTGTCTATCTCCTGCAAAACCTTGTCATTGCTTGCTTGTTCCATCCATAGTATCCTCAGCATGTAGAACCACATTTCGTTTGCTTCAAGTCTTTCCTTCATCTTGGATGAAATTGTCCAGTATTGGCTGCCATATTGAAGGACAGACATCACATAACAAGCCAGTACTCTCTTCTTCATTTCCAAAGAATTTTTCCTGTCTCTTAACATTCTATTCAGCTTCTGGAATGCATCCTTAGCCATGCCAGTGTGCCTTCAGTTCTGAATATCGAACTTTCCGTCCTCTGTTAAAACACTTCCCAGTTATTTAAATTTCTGCGCCTATTTGATTTTCATATCATCAACTTGTAGTTGGCATTTTGGCTTCCTCTATTCACTGATTACCATGCATTGAGTTTTCTTGTAGTTTATTTGTAGTTCTTTCTTTCCACTTTCTTTAACTACTTCCAGTAAGAGGTCTTGAAATTGTAGTATAGTTGTACGGTATGGTTACCAGTATGGTCTTGACGTGGTTGTGATAATAATCAACAAAGGTCAGGTTTATATGAACTATACCTTCATTTTTATTATTTTTGTGGTTGACTCCATTAGTACATATTTTTGTTCATTTAGTGAAGGTTCATCACTTTACATGTATTTTAGTATGTACGTTATAAAAAGTTTCATATAATTTGTTCCGGTATTTGCATGTGTAGATTGTTCTTTTGAATTAGTCCTTGATTTTCTGTATCTCTTTTCTGGTATCAATATTATTTTTAACAGTTATTTTTTTTGGTTTGGTGTTTGTTGAATTTGACTTGAAGCATGCACATGTGTGTGGCTGAGTGTGAAGAGAAACGAAAAGAATTATACACATGATTTTTTTATTTTATACTCCTGTAACATCTTACGTGTTTCTGCTTTGACTTTGGTGGTAACATTAGTGATTGGTTGACTTCTGCATGACATCAGCTGACCATGTGCACTATGTCTGGGTTATAGAAAAAGAAGGAAATGATGTATTGTGTAGAGAGAAAAAGAGAGTTAGTTTCACTGTCATTCTATTGTGTAGAGAGAAAAAGAGAGAGTTAGTTTCACTGTCATTCTATTGTGTAGAGAGAAAAAGAGAGAGTTAGTTTCACTGTCATTCTATTAGTAAAGAATATAATGCATTTTTACAACTATCACAACAGAATAACCAAAATATAATAATGGTTTAAAATGGCTAAACCAGTTTATCTAATGAGAGAGGATTGATAAACTGGTTTGATTGTTCTTTAGTTGTTATATTTTTGGCATTACCATTTTTTTGTTGGCAAATGTCTAAAAAATGTCATGTATTCACAATTTTACTGAAAACAAAAAGCTAAAAAAGCAAAAGTCTATTCCAATCAATATAAATTCAATATAAATACAGTGAGCATAGTAAATTTATTCCTTTATGTTTGAAAAGCTTCAAGAAAAATTTTCTATTTTTAAAAATACATTTTAAATTCTAGGTATCGCAAATCTGGGAACATTCCTAATTTTAAAATAATATATATTTTTTTTTGTTACGACTCTTTGCTTTTTAAGTTTTTAGTTTTTCAGCTTTTTTGGTGTTGATAAAATATAATTATATTTTTGCTTTTTTTTAACAGATGAATATTTTTCATGCTTCTTGACTGGATGTCAACTTAAATGAAACTACATGTGAGACTGAATCTTGATTTAAGTTTTTTATGAAACTATTTTTTTTATTTTAACACTCGAACCGTTTTCTTACATACCAAATACTGATTTATTTACCTTAGATTGCTTTATCTTAGCATATTCAGAACATTTTCATAAATAAAAAAAGGAATATAATTCAATTTCTGTGACTAACAATTTGTAAAACTTAAAAAAAAAAGAAAAAGAAGAGTAAGGTTGGTTTTACCTTATGAAAAGTTCTATACAAAATATAAAATTAAAGATATTGTCAGAAATGTTTCAAATAAAGAAAGATATGTAAACCATTTCCTTCCATTCAAATATGAAAGATATAGAAATAAAACACCATGTTGTCGAAACACTTGTGGGAACTAAAAATGAAAGGGAGAATACTGGTAATAGAATGGGATGTAATAGAAAAGTTGAAGAAAACCAGAGAAAGAAATTGCAATCTATGAATAAAAAGGAAGTTGAAAAAACATAGAATTCAAGAACATAAATAAAAATAAAATAAAAGTTATAAAATTATTTTGAACTGGAATCTGAAGGCACATTGTGATAGAAAAAGCCACCTTCTAAAAGCTAAGCAAAGTATTAAGAAAAAGAAAAGTTCTGTTAGAAAGAAAAAAAGAAGAGTACTGAACTGTTATGTAATATCAGTCCTATGTGGAAGTGAATGCTGGACAATCCCCTCACAGATGAAGAAGAACCTTGAAGCAACAGAAATGTGGTTCTACAGAAGGCTGCTGGACAATCTCCTCAAAGAGGAAGAAACTTGAAGCAACAGAAATTTAGTTCTACAGAAGGATGCTAGACAATCTCTTCCCAGATGAAGAAGAAACTTGAAGTAACAGAAATGTGGATCTACAGAACAATGTCTGGCAATCTCATCACACATGAAGAAGAGACTTGAAAGAATAGAAATGTGGTTCTACAAAAGGATGCTGGACAATCTCTTCATAGACGAAGAAGAGACTTGAAGTAAACTCAACACTAGTTTAGAATAACTCCATTAAAAACATGGTAGGTAGAAATAAGCAGAAATCATGAAAATGTAACAATACTTGGTTTAACCCACCCTTCAGTCATAATGTCCAAATTGACTTTAGTAAACTATTCTTTAACTTAATTCATAAACATTGTACTATTCACCCCTACTAAAAATAATCTTCAACAAAAGCAATATCAAAGTTAATTGTAGTTGTGTTAAAAACATAGATAAATATATTTCACAACCTAATGCTATAATATCAAATAAATATTTTGCCTATATAAACAACATTCATCACCCAGCTAATAGCAAAAATGACCCTTCTAAAAATAATTGCAACTGCCAAAAAAATAAAACTGTCCAATGAATGGTCAGTATATGTCCGAAAGTATTGTTTATAGAGCTTAAATTCATTTGGATGATAATGATGTTAAATCTTACTTTGGAAGTACTTCTAACAGGTGGAAGATAAGATTTAACAACCACATGTTGTCTTTAAACAACTGTAAATACAGCAAAAGTACTGCTTTATCCATACATGATTGGAAATTAAAAAACAGCAGTAATAACCCGATAACCTGGAATATCGTAGCTAAATCCAAACATTACAATGGGAAAGGAGATAAATGTAATCTATGCCTTTTAGAAAAACTTATCTTAAACCATATCAAGAATCCAAATTTGCTTAATAAAAAAAGTGATTTAATGACCACATGCTGTCATAGAAAAAAAATACTTACTGAAATTCTTACTCCCAGATTAACATAGATCTCTTTATGCTTGCCTATTTCTTTCTTTCTTTCTTTTATTCTTTCTTTCTTTTTTCTTTCTTTCTTTTTTCTTTCTCCCCCAGTATTACTTTTAACAATTATGAATTAAACCCCTTTTATTTTTGCTCCTTACATTTTTTAATTCTTAATTCTAAATTTTACCTCTTAACTTTTCATTTTTCTTTTCTTTTATCGTATCTTTATTTTTTTAAATTTTAAAATTTTAGTTTTCAATACATTTTTATGCATTTTTGTGTGTATATTTGAATATCTAAATTTTTAAGACTAATGATTTACACCCCTTTGATTTCTTCTTGCTTTATGAAATATGCACCTGATGATTGCATAATGCATGAAACTTTGAGTTGTGCCATCGACGTAGGGTAATATGTATACACACACACACACACACACACACACACACACACACACACACACACCTGGAACCCAACTGACCTATCTTTGTTCTTAATTTTATCTTATTTTATTTTTCCTTCTATATTTTTCCTTCTTCTTTTATTTTTCCTTTCCTTTTATACTTATTTTTTTAATGCAATGTCTCCTTCTAAACCTTGGAAATTTATTTACTATATATTCTTATTTTATTTTTTCCTTCTTAATAAGTGTAGATAGGTTTGCCTATTGTCCTTTTCTAACTCCTCTGTGGCTTTTTTAACAGGAGTAGAATTTTATCCCTTGTTTCCTGTTTAGGATCAGATTTCCGGTTCTTTCTAAAGACTTGTCATTCTGTAACATTTCCAGTAGGTTCTTGTGTCTTAGTGGCATTATTACTGGCTTGGGGTTAATATATATATATATATATATATATATATATATATATATATATATAAATATCTGAGTGAGTATAGAATGAGGAGAGAAAAAAGAAAAATTTTTTCTGTCCAAAACATTAATTTAAAACAGTGCTCGATATATGGTGTATAGAGCAGTGAATATTTATTATAAATTATGTTTTAGAACATGTACATAATTTCTTCTATATATGTCCTCTTCCCTACAATCATATGTTTGTTTCAGTGTTTGGATTTAAACACTTCCTCAGGGGAAATAAAGGTTTGGAATCATTCTCTGTTTATATTTGGTTGTTGTTGTGGTCGTAGGGGTTGGTTGGGGTTATTGGTAAATAAGTGAATGTCTCAGTTTGATCATTAGACTTTTGAGGAATTTGGTGTGTAAGTGTGAAATTGTTGATTAATGGTATTATCTGTTGAAATGTATGTTTTATCTTTTTATAGGTTGGGTATATCTTTTGGTTAGGATTTCTAAGAGGTCACTATTGAGTGGTCATTTTTATGGTCGGCTATCATTTAATTTTTTGAAGTCTGCTGCTAGTGGACCTAATTCATGCATTTACTTTGATCCTGTGTCTAGGTTTTCATAGCCGTGATAGGGGTGGGGTGTTTTTTCTTTCCAATTTAGATTTTTTAGGGTTAAAAAAAAAAAATATTTAATTTATTAAATATTTTTTTTTTTTACCCCAACCAACCCCCACGACAACAACAAACCAAATATAAACAGAGAATGATTCCAAACCTTTATTTCCCCTGAGGAAGTGTTTAAATCCAAACACTGAAACAAACATATGATTGTAGGGAAGATGACATATATAGAAGAAATTATGTACATGTTCTAAAACATAATTTATAAAAAATATATATATATATTATTTTCAGTACGTATTAAAAGACTTATAAGACACACACACACACACACACATGTGTGTGTGACTGAAAATAATTCACAAAAACATTTATCTATTTAGTTTTCCAAGGTCAGGTAGTACTTTTCCAAGAGATTCGCTTCCAAGAGGGATGTATTCATAGAATTTGAGACGAGGTAAAGTTACGAAATTCTAGACTTATTGGTTATGGAACATGAATTATATTGGCTTTTTTTTTTTTAATTTAAATGCTGTACTACCGTGATTCTCGCTATAATTGTTATTATTCCGAGGGTCTTGGTACTAAGATATGAGGTAAAGCAGTCTAAGGGAGGTAAATCCGTATTTGGTATCTGAAAACCGTGTTGCAAAGTTAAGATACTCCAAATTTGTTTCTTCAAACTTTGACTGATATAAATTACAATATTGAAATTTTGAATTTATAGAAAGGTGGAAACAAAAGCAATCGAATTTCAAAATCAGTTAATAAATGTGTATAATGCTTAATTTTTTTCAAAAATGTAAGTCTGTGTCTGTGATTTAGATAAGGAATTATTATTATTTACTCAGACTAGTGTTTTCATCGTGGTTTTTAGTGTTACAGTATTTTGACTGTTATACTCTCTGTCTTTTTTTTAAGTGTCTGTCATAATTGGTAACCTTTGAGAAATTTCAAATAAAAATTCTTTATTCAATCCACAGAGTAGATTGTTCTTATTCCACAGTAAATGTTCAAGAATATCTTGTATCCGTTAATACCATTTAGTTAATTTGTTCTTGTGATTTTGCTTGTTTCTTTCACTGAATTAGAATATGCAATATTTTTGCAATCCCTGAATTAAGTCGTAAAAATCACTTACATCTTTCTCCAGTGAGAGAGGCAAGCAGCATCATAGCGTAGGTATCTGGATACAGATATTTTCCCCCAAAATTACCCTGCTTCCAGTGCAGTCAGTCAGTTAAAGTGCCATACATGATACATGCTTGGGCGATCATGTCTCGAAAGAGACATGACTGACTGGGCAGAAGATTATCCCGCAGTAGGTTGCCATTGCTTTCTGCGGTAGACTGGTTGCCGACCAAGGCTATAGAACCCAATCTGTCCTGCTATTTAACCCATAACTGGAAGGAAGGAGACGGATTAATACCTTTCCCAAGGGTATTTGCGCGTAAGTGAAGGCAATGAATTCAGCTGGAATTCGAACTCGGCTCCCCGATTTCTTGTTCCGAGTCGATATCCACTGCACCACATTCAGTGCAGTAGTGTTATATATAAGAGTTGATAGGAAAACCACAAAAAAGTGGGGTTCACCAGGAATCAGTGTATGCATAGAGCTTAGCTCTGAAACTAGGATTCCTGATATCAATAAAATATATTCCTGAAAAAAAAAATTCACCCAGGAAAAAGAAATTAAGAATTTATAGAATTGACAATATTTTACTGCTTGTTTTGTAGAAATGCCAGATTTTACAGAAATATTTGCTTTAACATATATTTTTGCTTGCATAGTGTGAGTTTTTGTTGATATACAGGTATAAGAATTTGCTTTTCTTCATGTATTTTAGGGTATAGTCCTTCATGTACCAACAAATACCTGATTCTCAATTCTCCAGTCTTTTGAGTAGTAGAGTATCCAGATTAGGTTTCAGGTTCCTTGTAAAATTTATTCATTCTCTTTAACTCACAGTAGATCCTAGCATCTTAGTGGCATTATCACCTTACATAGGGTTGGGTTTATGGTTCCTTCTAAAATCTTTTCATTCTCTTTCACTCCCAGTAGACCCTTGCAACTTAGTGGCATTATCACCTTACATAGGGTTGGGTTTATGGTTCCTTCTAAAGTCTTTTTATTCTCTGTCATTCCCAGTAGACACTTGCATCTTAGTGGCATTATCACCTTGCATAGGGTTGGGTTTATAGTTCCTTCTAAAGTCTTTTCATTCTTTTTCACTCCCAGTAGTTTTTTTTTTCAATTGGAGTAGATAGATCTATCTATCACCCGGTTCACACTCCACCCACGTCTATTGAACAGGTTAAGAAGCCCATCCCTTGTTCCCTGTTTAGGATGTGGTTTCCAGCTTTCTCTTTTCCAATCTTCTCACTTTGTTTTTTTTCAATTGGAGTAGATAGATCTATCTATCGCCCAGTTCACACTCTACCCATGTCTATTGAATAGGTTAAGAGCTCATCCCTTGTTCTCTGTTTAGGATGTGGTTTCCGGCTTTCTCTTTTCCAATCTTTTCACTATTACATAGCCCCCTGCATATCAGTGGCGTTACCGCCTTGCCCAGGGGGATACGATTAAAAAATAAAAATACTCCTGAAAACAAGATAAATTTTTTAAAAGATATAGCTCACAAAATTCATAACTTTTGATTAATTTGTAAAACTACGATGATTTTTAATTTTCAAAATATTTTTTTTAAACACTGTTAATCTGTCATTGCATTTATAACAAAAATAAACTTGTAGTTTTAATTAAACTTTATTCCTTTTTTCAAAAATTTTACTATCTATGCCTTTTTCAAAATGTATGGTAATTACTTTAAAGGCTTCAAAAAATTACCTGAAGTACGCACTTATCTAGAGGGTACATTTGTCTAGAGATACAAATGTCCTGGTATGCAATTGTTTAGGACACAAATATCCGCCATGCAAATGTGCATTTTTGATATCTTTAGAAACGTTGAAAGGTACATATTTGTCACATGTGTGTATTGAGTTATCTCCCATTGTATGAAACTCGGTTGAACTGGTCTTAAAACTATCTCAGACATGTCTTGGTGGAATCACTCAACATTCTTGTTGCTTACTGATTTAACTTGAATATAAATATATCATATTCAATATGAATATATTATTGATATAATATTTAAATAAACTATATGCATATCTAAAAAGCTGATGTGCTACGATATTTCTAAGTATTGATTTGGAATCAAAATATGGCGTCTAGTCAGTCAATTAAGTGCCATACGTGATACACGCTTGGGCGACCATATCTTGAAAGAGACATGACTGACTGGGCAGAAGATTTTCCCACAGTAGGTTGCCATTGCTTTCTTCAGTAAACTGGTTGCTGACCAAGGCTATAGAACCCAATCTGTCCTGTTATTTAACCCATAACTAAAAGGAATAGACAGATTAATACCTTTCCCAAGGGTATTTGTGCGTAAGTGAATGCAATGAATTCAGCTGGAATTCAAACTCGGCTCCCCGATTTATCATTCTGGACCAATATCTAATGCACCACAACACGCATCCATGGTGTCTAGTACAGTATCATTTATTTAGATAGTCGACAAAAGTTTGACAAAGTTTAACCTTTGTGTTGAAAAAAAATGTTTTTTTAAAAAGAACAACTTTTCTGTTGACATCGCTAAACCTCAACTCCATCAGCTATTTTTATTTCCAGATAGATCCAGATATCCCGTGACTTGTTAGAGTCATAGGGGAATGACATGTACTGCAGCCATAGTAGAAATGGTGTTTCTTTAGGCATGACAGCCTGACAGAGCCCAGTCACCAGACTAGTTTGAATTCAGAGTTTTATTTCTTGACCTAGACTGGTTGCTATCCAAGGCTATAGAACTAAGACTGTCCTTTTGCCTGGCCTTTAAAAATAAATATTGCTGAGGGAGTTGATGTAGTAGTAATCATGGTGTCAAGAGTAAAAAGTTCTTTTGATACCCCTTTTTTATGGCCATCAAGTTTAAACATTGACAAATGTCAATTTTTAATGTCATTTTTATTGCTCAGTTTTAATACTACATGACACCCCCTAGAATCTTAGTGGGTTTATTACTTTTCTTGAGGTTGTTACATTCTTTTCTAAAATCAGATCTTTTGATTCACACCACAAATTAGCATCCAGCATTAACCTGATGTGAACATTCCAAATGCCAAACCTGAATTAAAAGTCAATCAGCTGTGCACTTATCTTCTGTTTACTCACACACTCAAAAAAAAAATAAAAAAAATAAATAAAAAAGCAATACAATCCAGAATTTCCATTCAATAGCATCCACTTTTGCTTAAAGAAATAAAATGAAAACTGGAGTTGATTTGCACCTCAAAAAGGACATACAGGCTCATGAAAGAGATGTTCAACATTTGGATAACATCTTGACTGGGAGTTTAACAAGTGACCTCCCATCTCCAAAGACATCAGATTCGGCCAGCTCATCAAACGTCATCACCCAGTAAGTCACTACACATCCTCCTTCTCCTTCCATATGACTCACCCAGGAGTTTTTACAATTTCTCTTATCTCCTTTTGGTATATGAGTGGCATCTACACTGATTTTTCAAAATTTGCAGAATTACAAATGGAATTTGACCATAGCTCCATGAAAATATTGAAGATAAATGTTATTTCAATAGAAAAATGTTAATATTTTTTTCATATCAAAGAAATATAATTGAGTATTTTAGCTAATACATAAAATTAATAAAATAACATTTTTCTTTAAAATAGAATAGGGTGATTATATGAAAGTTGGCTAAGAATTTCTTAAGCTGGCTTATGGATTTTTCTATACTTCTGAGATGAGGTAGTGTTTACATTATTCAGACTATTGTCCTCATCTTTGTTGCTAGGTTTATGACATTTCGTCCATTGTACTCTCCAGCTAGAAACTTCGAACTGAACCCTTGGTTATGATCACTGGTGTATATTATTTTCATTCCATATATGGTTTAACTTAACTCTTCTAAATTATTTGTTCACCACTGCTGTAGCCTGGTATTGAACTCCAAACTCTTTGGGACAAGTTACTGGAACTAACCAATGTCTATATCCACTAGGCCATGTGACCTCAAGGACACATGACCGAGCAAAAATGAGAACAATAGCCTGAATAATGTAAATAGTCTGACTTATGAAATGTGATTAAAACACGTTTATTTTTCAACATAGTCCCCTGTGCAGTCCACACACTTCTTCCATCAGTGTTGCAATACTTGGATCTTTTGATTTATAGTTCATAATTGCCTTTTATCTATCACCATGTGGTGACTGATCGATGGTTTCTTCAGTGGTAGTAGTTGCTGGACATCCAGACCCTGGTTCATCTTCATGACTCCCCATTCTTCTCCTAAATTCAGCTGCCCACTTTTGCACTATTAACAAAGCAGGAGGGTCATCCCCTAATGCAGTAACCATGTCAGCTTCAATTTCATTGGGGTCTAAACTCTTTTTCTGTCTGTACATCATAACAACCTGATGCTAAATTTTGTTCATTTTCAAGAGAAGTTGATACTAGTTACTTTTGAAGTCTTCTTTAAGCAGTCACATGTCAGTTTACCTGGAAAAGACAATGCAGAAAATTGAAATTAAGGAATACAAGATTTCATATCTCTAGTTTTACAGTTTTCTACTTTATGCTCCTTCACAAATATAATGATAATTTCTCTACATTGAAGAATTTAATTATACTCTACTAATTCGTTTATATGTTCATATATTTTTTATAATCATTTCATCCCAAGCAAGGCAGTACTGCCACTGGTACACAGGGGGTTACATAAGAGGTGAGTGAAAAAAAAGAGGAACAAGGTACAGGGGTATCAGAGAATGGCTAAGAAAAGGATGAGAACACTGATGTAAAGAGTGCTGTATAAGAGTAGAGTGAAAAGGGAAAAGAACATGATACAAGGGTTGTTGGGAAAGGGTGCGAGTCAAAGAGATAAGAGATGGCAATTGACATTGCATTTAAATTTTTGAGATTGTAACTGTCAGAGAAGCAAGTATACGGAAGGGAATTCCACAGGCAGGAAATGCGAGAAAAGAAGCTGATAGAGTAGAAATTGCAGTTACATTTGATTGGTTTTACTGTAAAATGGTTGGACCGAGTTGCTAGTCTAGTAGCTCAAGTAAATTCATGCAGAGGGGGCACCAGGAAGCTAAGTGCATCAACATTGTCTCTTCTACAAATAGATCGTGAATGTATTTGTAGAAGAGACAAAGGGAAGCCACATTATGTTGGTGAGAAAACCGGAGTTGAACTACCAGATCCAGATCAATTACATTGCAATTATCAGATACTAGCAGTATAGCCCGGCATTGCTCGGGTGTAATGAAAGCTTTAAAACTAATCCATGGTCCTAGAGCTCAGACTCTTTGGACGTTGGCATGAAAGACTAAAAAGCAATAGTTGTTTCCAGTTAAAGCGAAACCAGAGACTGAAAGAAAAATGAATGGATGAAAGTCAAATTTTGAAGTTTGGTGAGAATCGGATAAAAATTGTGGATTTGTATAAAGGACATACAGACAGATAAACAGATACACACACAAACATCTTGCCTTATATATATATATATTACCGATTTTCTGCACTATTGTAAGAACTGCAACCTTGAAACTTCTGAATATCGTTTCTTATGTCTTTGTCTATGAGTGCATCAAATTTGATTAAAATCGGACCACTCCTTCTATAACCCGATTTTTTTGATTATCGATTTTTGATATTTATCTGGAGTACCTTGACACAAAACCTAGCTAAGAACACTTGCAGATGCTTATAGTACAACTGTGTAAATTTTCAAGGAAATTGGTTCAGCCGTTTTGAAGTCTATAGGTAACAGACACACACACACACACACACACAAACACAGACACACACACAGACACACACACATACACACACACACACACACACACACACATAGAGACAAAGTTCCATTTATAAAATAAGTTTAGATCATTTTACCTGATTGCCACTTAAGTGGTGTTTGTAACAAAACAAATTGTTGTCTCTTTGCAGGATATCCTCATTTCTGATATGGTTGGTTCTTTTAACATCAATCATCATTTTCTGTCTGTTTGAAACCTGTTCTTTTATTGTCCTATTTGTTTCTTTTCTTTTCAGTAAGCCCTTACATTCTATTATAGTTGAAATGATTAGATGAAACCATAAGTTCTATGCTAACAGTTTCTTCCCAAGCACTTTTCACTTGTGGAACTCTTCTTGCTTTCCCTGTCAACTTTGACCTGCAAAAATGTAAATGCATTTGTTATCTTTTGTCTTTTTAAGTCCTGTTCTTTTATTGTTCTATCTCCTTGATGATGTTTTTATTTCTCTTTCATTCTTTCACACTCAGTCGAGAATCTCTACTAGCAGCAAACCGCCTGCATACAGACAAGAAATGAATTCATTTTGTCTAACGCCCCTTTCTATTTTTGTAAAAAATAGAAAGGGGTGTTAGACAAAGATGTGTCTTTTCATCGGATCTATTCAACTTGTACAGCAAGACTATTCTGAGGACCCTAGAAGTCATGCTAGGATTCATCATCAGAGGCTACAATCTGAACAACATAAGATATAAAGATGATACAGTGCTGATAGCAGATACAGAAAGGAAACTACCAAACCACTTACAGAAGGTAGCGGAAGATTGAAAAGAAAGGACTACAAATAAACTGCAAAAAGAAAAAAAAAACAAAGGCATTGTTATAAGCAAAAAGAGCAGCCTAAAATGCCAAATATAGGTGGGGGATAGTAAAATTAAGCAGGTACAAAAATTTAAGTACTTGGACAGGGTTCTAACAGAAGATGGAAAGTATCACACAAAGATCCGAAGGTGAATTGGCATGGTGAAGGAAGCATTCCGGAAGCTGTGTAGAGTATTAAGAGGCAAGAAAATTTTGCTAGAAACAAAGAAAAAGTACTGGATTGCTATATGATGACAGTTCTTTGATATGGCAGTGAATGCTGGACAATCTCAACAAAGATGAAAGAAAAACTTGAAGCAACTGAAATGTGGTTCTACAGAAGGATGGTGTGAATATCATGGATTGAGCATGTGAGCAATGATGAGGTTTTGAAAAGGATGGAAATGAAAAGGAAATTAATACTGTGCAGCAGGAAAAGACAGCTAAAGTTCCTGAGACAAGTAATGAGGAAGGAGGCTTGGAGAATCTGATGCCCACAGGCCAGATAGAGGGAAAGAGAGATAGGGGAAAACAGCAGGTAGCATACTTGATGGGCCTGAGCAGGTGGATGGCAGAGTGGGTGTTGGGTGGTGTAACAGGAGAAAGATTGCAAAGAACCACCAGGGATAGAAAGATGTGGAAGGCCATGATTGCCTACATCCTGAAGGAACATGGCACATAGAGAAAGAAGAAGAATAATCCCGTGCTTCTTAGTGGCTTTATTGCCTTGCTTGGGATGAAATGATATTTCTTTCTTAATATTAGGTATTTTACAAATTTAAAACAACTAATGTCTGACAAGCTACTTTCCTTTGTCTCCCCACCCTTGACCTTTGCAACTAGGATCTGCCATACCATATACACAAGTGTGAATCATCCAACATTAGCTTCATATTCGACAGCTTCATCAAAAAACTGTTGCCTTGTGGAACAGACTCCCGGCAGGATGTTTTTCCCAATCACTACAATCTTGACCTCTTCAAGTCTAGAGTTAACTGTTGTCCATCCCCATGAATTTCAGTTCTTGCCTTTTCTTATGCTCATAAAACACTACACAGTATCTCACTGCATTGAGTCACTGTTGGATTTTGCATTTGGTGGACATTAGTATTAAAAATGTTAGTTTACCTGGAAACAAGACAATACGGAATATTGGGTTGCCCAGAAAGTTCATGTTGATTTTTAGTTGTTCATATTAGAACACATTAGAACATGTCAAATTTATCAAAAGCTATAATATGTTGTTATTTCAGATTAGATCATACCTGAAACTACCTCTTAAGAAAAAGTTTAAAATTACTTACTAAAATGTAGGTCCTGGGCATGACGGTAAAATGCATCCGGCAGCAAGGCCAGTGATTGGAAGGTTGTGAGGAGCATGGAACCACCTCTTAATTGCTGTGGTCCACTTGTTAGGGTCCCAGCTATGGGAAAATAGTTAACCTCCAAACTTGGGTCAAAACACAATGAAAGTATAAAAATAAACTTTTATAGAAATATATACATAAAAATAGACTTTTATAGAAAAATATACATTTCTGAAGGAAAAATATTACCAACAATTCATTTTTGAAGAAAAAAATATTACCATAACTCATTTTTGAAGGAAAAAAATTATTCTCAGCAAAACATTTTTGAATACAAAACTAGAAGACATTTTCATGTTTCTAAAATAAAAAAGAATAAAAACAAATTTTCCTTAAAATCTGACGAAATCAACCTACTCACTATAACTGAACATTAAAAAATACCTTAAAGTCTCACTTTTTGGCATTAAATAACCCACAGAGATTGACATGCCCTTAAACAAAACTCAAAGAAACAAACAAATCAAGAAAATGATACACAAAGAGACTTGTGCAAAAATGTTTGTCAAAGAGTGAGGGACAAACTTCAAAGTTGTATAAATTGTGATGGACAACAGTTTCAGAACCTGAAGTGCTTTTGTATTATTGTACACAATAGAATTTAGTTGTCAATGTAATAATAGTATTAGTAAATATAATTGTATATATAATCTCAGATGTTATCATTTACTGTCTGTCTACTTTTGGATCACCCTGTACAGTAAAATTACCAGTAATATGTCTTACAGTAGATTTACCAGTAATACAACTGAAGGCGTGCAATTGTATTTAAAATATTTGCTTCTGCTCTGACAAACTTTATTCCCTGGTGTCCTACCCTCATCAATTTACCTGTGCAACTAGATTGGCAACTAGGTCCCACCCTTTTTGTTGTAGATTATATGAGCTGGTGAATAATTTCCTGAAGAAGTGTATTTTTATGAAACAGCAGAAAATATGCTAACTGACTAGCAAATTAAAAGTAGACATTGTTTTGATAAATATTTGATTATTGTCAAAATTAAGAATGCAAGTAAAATTCTTCATGTCAGGAAAATATTTGATTGTTTTGAAACCAGCATAGCCAAAGTCAGAGAATGTGGGCATTGAAATTTATGTAAACAATGTTTCAGGATATGACGTAATTGCTGATATAAGAAACAGAAATTATTAGTAGTAAGCAGTCAGTGGGCAGTTAAGATCGAAACAGATACTGAGAAAGACATAGGGAAAACCACGGATGAGCATGACCTCTGGCTCCTCGATGCATGTGTGCTGTCACATACCTCCACTCTACAACACCTAACCTGATGAGGGAATAAATGATATGCTGCTTACATTTGTTTATATATACATTTTATGGTCGTCATTTTGTTAAGTGAGAATATTGTCATTTTATCAGCGGGAAAAAGGCAAACAATTTTATAAGAGAGAAGATAACAAGTTTTGGGACCCCGTCATCGTATTAACAGTCATCGTTCCATCAAAGGGTATGCAACATATATGTCATTTTGGTTGCAGTTTAAATTTCGTCATCTTTGCCTCTAGGCAACAGTTTCAGAACCTGAAGTGCTTTTGTATTATTGTACACAATAGAATTTAGTTGTCAATGTAATATGTTGGTCATTTTGATTTTTAGGTTATACAGCATACTTTGTTCTAGTATATGCATATTTTGAATTCGCACATATATTGAATTTGTACATTTTACTGTTAAAACAGGTAAATGTAATTGCCAATTCTATCCCAGCAGTTTCTTTCTTCACACTTCCTGCTTGTGGAATTTCCTTCTTCATGCTTAGCTTCCCTGATAGCTATAACATTCAAAACTTTAAATGCAATATCAATTGCCATCTTCTATCTTCGAACTCCAACCTTTCTCTTATCCTTTCTACAACATCACCTATACTGTTTCTTTTCTGTCACCTCTCATTGTAAACACCTGTGCACCAGTGACAGTATTGCCTTGCTTGGAGTGAAATGATTATAAAAAAATGTGGAAGGATAACATTTTCTAAAAAAGATATTGTTACTTGATTTGCAAAAAAAAATAAAGAAAAGATTTTCCAAGATTTTCCTTAAATATTAGCAGGTATCCTGTCTTTGTTATATTAAGCATATTATAACATCTTTTAATTGCTCATGCATGAAATTTGAAATATTAGCAGGTATCTTGTCTCTGTTATATTAAGCATATTATTAAATCTTTTAATTGCTCATGCATGAAATTTGAAATATTAGCAGGTATCTTGTCTCTGTTATATTAAGCATATTATTAAATCTTTTAATTGCTCATGCATGAAATTTGAAATATTAGCAGGTATCTTGTCTCTGTTATATTAAGCATATTATTAAATCTTTTAATTGCTCATGCATGAAATTTGAAATATTAGCAGGTATCTTGTCTCTGTTATATTAAGCATATTATTAAATCTTTTAATTGCTCATGCATGAAATTTGAAATATTAGCAGGTATCTTGTCTCTGTTATATTAAGCATATTATTAAATCTTTTAATTGCTCATGCATGAAATTTGAAATATTAGCAGGTATCTTGTCTCTGTTATATTAAGCATATTATTAAATCTTTTAATTGCTCATGCATGAAATTTGAAATATTAGCAGGTATCTTGTCTCTGTTATATTAAGCATATTATTAAATCTTTTAATTGCTCATGCATGAAATTTGAAATATTAGCAGGTATCTTGTCTCTGTTATATTAAGCATATTATTAAATCTTTTAATTGCTCATGCATGAAATTTGAAATATTAGCAGGTATCTTGTCTCTGTTATATTAAGCATATTATTAAATCTTTTAATTGCTCATGCATGAAATTTGAAATATTAGCAGGTATCTTGTCTCTGTTATATTAAGCATATTATTAAATCTTTTAATTGCTCATGCATGAAATTTGAAATATTAGCAGGTATCTTGTCTCTGTTATATTAAGCATATTATTAAATCTTTTAATTGCTCATGCATGAAATTTGAAATATTAGCAGGTATCTTGTCTCTGTTATATTAAGCATATTATTAATAAATCTTTTAATTGCTCATGCATGAAATTTGAAATATTAGCAGGTATCTTGTCTCTGTTATATTAAGCATATTATTAAATCTTTTAATTGCTCATGCATGAAATTTGAAATATTAGCAGGTATCTTGTCTTTGTTATATTAAGCATATTATAACATCTTTAAATTGCTTATGCATGAAATTTGAAATATTAGCAGGTATCTTGTCTTTGTTATATTAAGCATATTATAATATCTTTTGATTGCTCATGCATGAAATTTGAAGTTTTAACCTTTTTAAAATCCGCAGCTAGCACCAATAATGATTTTTCTCTAACTGCTGTCAACACTTTTGTTTAAGAAATCAAACTACAGGTCTTGCAGTCTTTAGTTAAATGTTCTAGCCAGTAAGCTATCTCCAAACAATTCCAATTCATCTGTTTGTCCTTCTAGCATTGTGTGTATTCCTTTAAATAAAGACTGCTATTTTGTTTAAATTGCTGATGAAGAATAGCCTCAATAGAGAGCCGATCCCTTTTCAACAAGCTATCTCCAGCCTGGAAGGTATTCCAGCTTGCTGTCTCTACTAAAAGATTTACCTGCTAAGGATTCGGCAAACAAAACAAACACAGATGTACAAACAATTCTGCATCTGAGTGTACAGGTGTTCTGATGATGCTCATTCATGTGCACTTAAATACCGCATTCATCCAGTCTGTCTGGATACCGCTCTACAGATTCCACTCTCAGAAAGATCGGAAACACCCAAACATGTATGCACACACAGTAAAAGAGAAAAAAAAGTTTTAATAAAAAAAAGATTACTAAAAAAACTATAAAAAAATCGCTTCATGACCTTCTGATTATTTCAGTCGATAAAGGTTTAATGCAAGTCTCATGTCCACTGCAGAATCTATGATACAACCTCCGATCTATCTGAATGTTTGATATGGGTCCCCACTTTACTGCATCTCAATTTTCATAAGGTAGTATTCATATAATATTCATATAATTTTATTGTATGAGCTCCTTGCTATGATGCTTAGACATTTGTCTATATTTCTGAGATGAGGTAGGATTTACATACTAGCTCAAAAACATATGGCCCAGTGGATACAAGCATTGATTATTTAACCCAAAGAGTTGTGAGTTCAATACCTGGCTACAGCAGTGGTGAACAAATAAGTTGCATTAAAAGGAGATAACTACATGGTATCTGGAAGTGGTATTGAACATGGAATGAGAATGATATACCCCAATAATTGAAATAAAAGTATTCGGTTTGAAATTCCTAGCGCCTGAAGAAGGCTGAAGTGTACAATAGGTGAAATGTTGTAAACATGACAATAAAGATGAAGACAACAGGCCAGACAATGTAAATAATGTATGATACTCAGATATTTTAAAATTCAAACACAGTCAAGATCTCTTTAGTTTACAGTTCAGCTGGCTAGATGTAGTTGTAACTTCTATGCTAACAGTTTCTTTTCTTGCTCTTGTAGAACTCCCTTCCAGCTCCATGCTTTCTAGCCAACTTTAATCAGCAAAAATTTAAATACAATGTCAATTACTATCTACTATCCTCCTCTTCTCTTTCCATTCATTATTAATGCTTCTAGTCCTAATTCTTCCACACCCTGTAACCTTTGTGTCTTAATGGCTTTATTGCCTTGCATAGGTGATACTGATAAAAAAAAACAACAAAGTAACGAATTATATACTACTAGCAGTATAGCCCGGCATTGCTCGGGTGTAATGAAAGCTTTAAAACTAATCCATGGTCTTGGAGCTCAGACTCAGCCTAAAGAATATTTGTGTGAAGTTTGGTGAGAATCAGATAAAAATTGTGAATTTGTTTAAAGGACATACAGATAGATAAACAGACACACACACAAACATCTTGCCTTTTATATATATTGTCGATTTTCTGCACTATTGTAAGAACTGCAACCCTGAAACTTCTGAATGTCATTTCTTATGTCTTTGTCTATGAGTGTATCAAATTTGTTTAAAATCGGACCACTCCTTCTATAACCCGATTTTTTCAATTATCGATTTTCGATATTTATCAGGAGTACCATGACACAAAACCTAGCAAAGAACACTCGCAGACGCTTATAATACAACTGTGTAAATTTTCAAGAAAATCTGTTCAGCCATTTCGGAGTCTATAGGCAACCGACACACACACACACACATACACACACAGAGACAAAGTTCCATTTATAAATAAGTTTAGATAATGAATTATATCAGGAAAAGACAGATAAGATTCCTGTGACACATAATGAAGGCTTGGAGAATTTAATACTCACAGGACAGATAGAAGGAAAAAGAGACAGGGAAAAGCAACATGAGACATACTTGATAGGTCTGAGCAAATGAATTGCAGAGTGGGGTTTGGGAGAGATACCAAGAGAAAGAATTTTGAGAGCAACAAGAGACAGAGCCAAGTGGAAGTCCATGATTGCCTATGTCCTGAAGGGACACAGCACATGAAGAAGAAGAAGAATGAATGAGATGCTATATAGGTGAACAATTCAACTAGAAAAATTGAAAATGGATACAATGTACAAATTAGAGACATCTCATAATTGATCATTCCATCTTAAATAAATTAGTGAAGTTTTATGGCAATTTTTACATTAATTTGGTATTTTTCTTGTTAAAAGTTGGGGAATTTTATCACATTCAACATTATGAATAAAAGACAGTGAATTTTATATAGTGTTTTTTTTAGACTTAGCATGAACAAAACAAATTCATGGATTTGGATTAAAAAAATCAATGCTCTTAGAATGACATCAAAATCCTCAAAAAATCTTTCATCCTTTAATTGTCAGTTGTTCTTACTTTAATTTGTAATGTATAGATAGAAAAAGCAAATGTTGATCAGATAGCAAGGGTCACAAAGCAGTGCCCAGAGCTCCCAATCAGGCTCTCCCCAGTTGAGAATAGTACATACCAGCACTGGGTAAATACAGACCAGTTGTTAAAATGACTGGTCTGTTTATAAATCTAGGGAACATTTTAGTTGGAATAATTTTTGTAGATTAGCATTCTTTAGACTCTCATCTTAGCACTGTGTTTGTTAGAATTGAAATATATTGATTTTATATCATTTTTTTGAAGGCAGGGTCGTATTCCTAATTTACTGTCAGTTGAACTAGTGGATGAAGAGGGCGATGCATAATGAATATGCTGCAGAAGGTGTCATTTGAAATTATAACAGTCGCCAACAATTTGTTGCAGTTTCATGACCGGATTCTGTATATCTCATTCCATATATGCTGCAGAGAAAATTCATGAAATCAAGTGTGTGGGTCACTTCCTGGTATATTGAGATCTAACATAAACAAATTCCTGTTGTTGGTACTTTCTTCTTTCATCTTTAACCAAAACTTGCAAAGCAAAAATGGCAACAGAGAATAAACAAAAGGAGCAGGTTTCGGTTAAATTAGAAGCTTCTTGTTTTGAAGCTGCATTTTGGCAGCAAATTTAGTCATCAATGCTGTCATCATTTTTTTTTTTATAATCATTTCACCAGAAGCAAAGCAAGACTGCCACTGGTGCACAAGGGGTTACAGAGAGAAAAAAACAGTGTCCAGGAAATGATGAAGAAAGAATGGGAGGTGGATGGGATTTAGAAAGATAGATGGCAAGTGACATGGCATTTAAATTGTAGCTATCAGGGAAGCAAGTATACAAACATTATCAACTAAGAAGAAATTAAATTCTTCGATATGCGCTAAAGCTGATAATTTTAAAGCTATTTTATCGATATGAAATAATACAATGAAAAACAAAAAAAACAAGCAGTGGAATCTAGTGATTTACTTAGCATAACTAAGATGATTGAAAGTTTAAAGCACCCAGTGAGGATCATACTCATTACTTGGTTGAAAGACTCGAACACCCGGTGAGGATCATACTCATCACTTGGTTGAAAGACTGGAGCACCCAGTGAGGATCATACTCATTATCTGGTTGAAAGACTGGAGCACCCGGTGAGGATCATACTCATTACCTGGTTGAAAGACTGGAGCACCCAGTGAGAATCATACTCATTACCTGGTTGAAAGATTGGAGCACCTAGTGATGCCCATATTCATTACTCAGTTGTAAGTTTGTTTTATGGGATATTAACTTCTGTGTCATTTAATGCGGAAATTTAGTTTTCTTGGGAGCTTGAGTAAATTGTTTCTTTTTACAAAAATCTATTAGTGTTCGCAATTTATTTTTTTATTCTGTTTCTTTTTAAAAATCTATACTTTCATTTTTCTACCCCAGCGTAAGTGTCCACGATTTTCCCATAGCTGGAACTGTAACAAATGCCACCACCCTGAGTCAGGTAGGACCTGCGAACTAAAAATAAGAGGTGGTTCCACACTCCTCAAAACTTCCCAATCAGAGGTCTTGCTGCTGGATGTAGTTAATCATCATACCCAGGAAAACAGTTGTAAGTGATCTAGCATGGCAAGCTTATTAACCGTTATACCATAATTAAGTGTCTATTTATTCTATAATATAAAAGTGCAATATAACATATATTTAGTAATCATATATACTGATTGCCTCCACTTAGTCATGAAATATATTATTATTATGTCAGTGTTATGTGAATATGGGTGTAACCCCCTTGATTATTATGTGTGGGATGCAGTTGAGCAAGAGACCAATAAAAACTCCTTGTAACAGCAAAGATGAGCTGAAAGTAAAGGTTATAGCAGCATTCACCAAATTAAACAAGAAAAACATCCAGAAGAGCTGCAGGAGATTCTGAAGTTGTCTAGAGTCTGTGGTTGAAGCCAATGGAGATTTTATTGAATAAATTTACTCTTTAGTATTCCAAGATATTTTTTTGTGTGTGTGTGTGTGTGTGTGTGTGTGTGTGTGCGCGATAGAATAAATAAAGAACAAAATAAGAAACGTCTCTTAGTCTAACATGTTCCATTTTATTAAACCTTCTTTAGAAAGACAAGATGAAAAACACTTAAAAAAAAACCCAAACAGACAGTATACTGGAATGTTGTTTGGGATTTGATTCTTATTGGTCAAATATGTGTCATGTGTAATAAAGCAATAGATGATCAGTTTAAATGCAAGTGTATGTATGTATAGCAATGCTTATATTTATGTCTGTGTGATAATACACATGTCAGGTATATTAAAACGATGGATGATTTTTTAAAATAAATGTGTGAGAAAATCTTGGAAGGTGAAATGCGTGAATGTGTGTCTTTGTTGGATGTGTATGTGTGTAAGATAAAATGAAATATATTTCCATTTAAATTTATAGTGAAATAGTGTATACAAGTGAAATACTGTATACAGGACATGAAGATTGCATCAAAATGTGTAATAAACTGTCGCCACTCAGTGTTGAAATCAGTGCCGACTTTTATATTTACATTTTTACCCATTAATACAGCATCCTTAAAAATATATTTTTATATATATATATATATATATATATAGACTGGAAACAAATACAGACCAAATATGGATCAGAATCTGACAGAATGATAGGATAAATAACAAATCAATTAGTTAATTGCCATATGTGATACATGCATGTACGATCATATCTCTTTTTAGACATGACTCACTAAGCAGAAGATTTTTACCAGTAGGTCACCATTTCTTTCTGTGGTAGACTGGTTGCTAATCAAGGCTATAGAACTCAATCTGTCTTGATATTCAACCCATAGCTGGAGGGAGAAGAAATGGATTAATACCTTTTCCAAGGGTATTTGTGCTTAAGTGAAGGAAACAAATTTGATTGGAATTTGAACTCTGTTCTCCAAGTTCTCATTTCAAGGCAATATCTATTGCACCACAACACACATCCAAATAACAATTAGGAAATGTTTACAAATCTAACATGTCTTACTGTTACTAACATGTCTTACTGTTTTAACATATGAACATTTTAAATTTACATCATATTTTTACAGAATAGGCTTACACAAAAATGTCCTATGTGTGCCATATTGTAGATATTGTGTTGAGCGAAGAAAGTCTGGAGGTGGTAGTCTTGAAGTCAGAACATGATAAAGGTAGCAGTAATATTAGAAATTGTTCAGTGTCAATCTACAACTTGACAGAGCTATTCCTCTCTAGGTTGATTGAAATTCAGAGTTTACCAACCAAGACTATAGGATCCAAACTATCCTGTTATTTACCCATAGTTGTGGGGAGAACAGATGAATTCATACTAATGAATAATGTAATTTATAAAACCTAAGGAAGGATAACAGATCAAAATATATAAAGGATCTCAAAAAGATTTACACTACAATTTTGAAATAATGAAAAAAACCTTGAGAAACTAATGCCTAAACTTATAAGATTGAAAATACTCTTTAAAGAATATGCACCCACTGAATAGAAAGATTAAAAAAAACCCACAGAGGGCTTTGGCATATCCACTTGTGTCACTGGGACATTTAACAATTGTTTGATGAAATTTTCATATCTCATGGTCTTCTGACTTTTTCAAAACTTTTGCTACTTTCTGGTCAAAAATTATCACACTTTCTGGTCAAAAATTATCACACTTTCTGGTCAAAATTTTATTTTTACCATCTGGTTGAAAATTACCATTACCTTCTAGTTGAAATTCTAATTACTTTTAGAAGTTATCCACTGATTCGTCTTCTTATATATCTTCAAAGAGTCTCTAGATAGATCTTAACTGGGGAGCCACCCTTTTGACTGGATGATAAATACAAAGAATATACATTTTGAAAATTTTGAAAATGAAATCAGTCTGCCTTGACTGAATTATATCCATGCTGGTTCTTTTAGTGACAATTCTGAATTTAGAACCTGTTACAGGGAAATGTAATGCATAAAATTAAATTTTGCTTTTAAATACTGTTCTCCTAAAAGTAAGTGTAAAAGAAAATCCTAGAATATTATAATATTTATTAATTTATTTATCTACACTTATTAATTAGTTTTTTTAATTATTTTATATTACTAATAACATTTTTTATAAAATTTGCTTATAAGGAAAATTACTAAAATTTCGTGAATTTTGTATTAAGTTTTACATGATAATTTATAATTTTGTATTATGTTTTATAGCAATTTTAAATACGATATTCATTTAAATCAAAATCATTTTTGCAAAAATTTAACCGATTTTTGTCGTGAGATTTGTATAAGCCCTGTTTTGGAGTAGAATGTTTGCATTTTATACAACAGCAAATAAATCTAGTTATAAATAGTAGCATTTGAATAATAAATTCTTTACTAAATTAAACCGAAAATATGGCGAATAATTTACCTATTGATACGATTAAACCTAACATATTTTTGTCTGAATAATCAGTGAATTTGTATTTATTACGAAGGGCAGTAACCCTTCATGTCTTAGCATTAAGGTTATTGCCCTTGTCCTAGAAACTGACTTGTTATCAATATTATGACCCAGTCAAAATGAATGTGTGCGTGTGTTGGTTGTCTCGCAAGCATACGTTGAGCTGTTACGGATGTGAGGTTTGCTTAATAAATTTTGATACATCAGAAGGTATTTTTTGTAGGCTGCGTTCAGTTACTCGAACAACATTTTAACATGCATACAAGACAGAAGGTCAATATTTAAGTGATCAACAACTCTTTTATTTTTTTTAACAAATAACTACTTTTATATACAGAAAATATATACAAGCATTACAATATTTTTGAATTGATAGAAGTTTTGAGCCCAAGTGAATGTTGGATAAATATTCTGAAGAATGGATTTAACCTAAGTAAAACAGTTCAAATCAGGATTCTCTATTTGATGTTCTTAAGTTTGTTTAATCAAGATCGTTCCAAATACTTTTTTGGCTTTCTTGTTGCAATCAGAAGTAGGGAAAAATTCTAATTCTAATTTTTGAAGCAATCTTTTATATATTAACCAATCAGAAAACGTTTTTGAATAGTCTTCTACTTGTAATGGGTTTAGCAGAAATAGGAAATATATTGCTGTGATCCACTTTTAATAGGTTCATATTCAATTTGTTACATATCTTAATAATTAACATTTGCAAAATTGTCACTCCAACTGTGATGTAAAAATTGTTTATTTTTATCCCAGAGTTGGGCTCCAAAAAGCCATCTAAAGAAATTTTGATAAAAAGATGAAGGAATAAATCAAAAACATCTTTTTATATTTCAAAATTCATGAAAAATTAAAAAAATGCAATTTAATAACTTTAGGAATAAAAAGTAACATAAAAAAAAGAGATTTTTGCACATAAGTGATGAGTTTTAAAAAATATGTTTATCTTTTTTAGTTTATATTTGTAATTTTGCACATTAATGAAATCTCATAAATACAAATATTTACAGGTACATGAATTTTATTACAAAAACATAATTTATTTTCTTTTTTTCTGATTAAGTAATACTGATCCAAACAATGCAACAGAAAGCATGAATTCCAACAGATTATGCAACACTTATTTGATTAACTATTTACTTAAAACAATTACTTTGTCACTTAGGCAAATGTAAAAACAATTTTATAAGATAAAAAGTGATAGATGACTTTAAAAAGACAGTGTTGGTTATTTATGGTTAATTTGTTGAAATAATGCACTAACAGTGCATTACTTAAACAATGTGCATTGTGTTAAACAGATGTGCATTGTTGTACAGTGGATATCATCTCAAAACAAACAAACGGAGAACCGAGTTCAAATTCCAGTTGAATTCGTTGCATTCGCTTACGTGCAAATACCCTTAGGAAAAGTATTAATCTGTCTCTTCTTTACAGCTATGGGTTAAATAACTGGACAGATTGGGTTCTATAGACTTGGCTGGCAGCTGCCCTACCACAGAAAGTTATGGCAATCTACTGTGGGAAAATTTTCTGCCCAGTCATTCATGACTCAAAAGAGACATGATTGCCCAAGCATGTATTAAATAGGGTACTTAATTGACTTAATGCATTGACTGATTTTTTTGTCATGTGACACAAATTTTAAGTAAAATGATGCATAAAAATAAGTAAGCAAATAATCATTGTTTACACTATTTATAATCAGACTATTGTCATTATCTTTGTTATCCTCATCAATAAAGACGAGGACGATAGTCTGAATATAAATAATGCAAATAATAAATCCTCATCCCAGGAATTCAGACAGAAAGTAAGTTACTGTTTTCTGAATATCAGTGCCATCATGAAATACAAGACAGTGATGCTGAAGATATCATGGAATGAACATGGGAGCCATGATAAAGTTTTAAAAAAAATGGAAACAAAAAGGAAACTTATACTTAACATGTGGAAGAGGAATGTTGAAATTTCTGAGACATATTGGAGTAGATAGACTAAACTATCGCCCCGTTCACACTCCACCCACGTCTATTGAACAGGTGAAGAGGCTCATCCCTTGTTTCCTGTTTAGGATGTGGTTTCTGGCTTTCTCTTTTCCAATCTTTTCACTTTTACGTAGCCCCCTGCACATCAGTGGCATTACTGCCTTGCTCGGGGTGATATGATTAAAAAAAATATAATGAAGAAGGAGAGTTTGGAAAATTTGATACTCAAAGAACAGATAAAAAGCAAAAGGAACAGAGGAAAACAATGTATAATCTACCTAAGGAGCTTGAGTGAATGGATGCCGGAACAGACTTTAGGAGAGATAACAAAAAGACATTTCTTAAGTGCTACAAAAAACAGGAAATTGTGGAGAGCCATGACTGCCTGCACCCTGAAGAGACCCAGCACATATGATGTGAGTTTTAGCCCCTGCTCAGAATCACATGATTGCTTTAAGTTGGATAATGAAGAAGTGGAAAAAAATGTGGAAAAGAAATATAAACATTTTAGCAAATATTTTTATTCTATAAATCATAGTAAAAAAATAATTTAAATTATATATTGTCAGTTACTTTAAACATTATATATATTTTTTAACCATTTCACCCCCTAGCCTATGGCAATAAAGCTACTAGGATGCAATGGTTATTGAGTAAAAGAAAAATATGCTATTAAGAAGAGAGGGCAATAAAAGAACAAAAATTAAGAAGACAGTAGTTAATAATTGACATTGCACTGAAATTTTTGAAAATCATTGTTGACTGTTGAACAAGAAGCCAGAAGAAAATTTCACAAGAGAGAAGTGTGATAGAAGAAACTGTTATCATAGAACTTACAGTTACATGTACCCATTTCAACTGTTAAATGATGAAATCTTGCCTACAAATATTTAAAGTATACTCATGTTTGAGTAGGTATCCCTGTTTTTTAAACAGTGTAAATTCAAGAAAATTAATGAATAAAATGTACTCTTTGTTAAGATTCTCTAATGCACAGTCTGGTAGATATAATTACACTGTTTAAAAAACAAGGATGACTACTCAAATGTATATCAGACTAAATATCATGTTTAAAGTAAAAAGAAAATAATATTGGATTAAATATAAACATCTATTAATGCCTGAGAAATTGTTTTGCCAGTTGTGTAATAAATTAAAAAATAAGTCATATAAAATGATATATTTGGTCTTGTTTCTTTTGCAAATTAATTTTTGTTCTTGCATATAAAGTGTGGAGATGCAAAAGTCAATTATCTCCCTTCGGTTGAGACAATGTCACAAGAGTCCAGTGAGTGACATCATTTCATAGAGTATCAAATTCCAGTTGGCATTTAGCATATTTGGAAGCAAGACATGTCTATCCATGCCAGTTGCTATTCAGCACACAGAGAGGCAAGACACTACTGGCCTGCCCATTTTATCTTTGGGAAATATAACAAGACAATCTTTTTTTGGTTATTTCACACTGCTTGTTGTAGACATATGTTATAATTTCTCTGTGAAGAACAAATTAGTAATAAGCATATATATATATTTGTGTATTTAGTCAGCAAATTCCCTTTTAAGCATGTTAGATTAAATAAATTGCAAACATTATGTCTGCTTATTTTTAATAAAATCCATTTGTACTCACAGATAAGTTTTTGTGTATTATAGTTGAAAGATGTAAGAAATGTGCTGTAACTTTTACAGTTGATTTAAAACTTTTAGCAATACAGTTTGCAGTTATTTTTGTGACTACAACTTACACCCCTGAAGATGATCTCAGAAGGAGATTGAAAGCACTTGGGAACATTGGAAAATAAAATCAACTGTAGAAGTTACAGTGAATTAATGATCATATGCAAACATAGAAATAAATATCTGCTCAAATATGTTGACCTGAATTAACATAGATTCTCTTATGTAGACTTTTGTACATTTATATATATATATAGTTTTTAATTTCATTTTTACTATAAATGTCTTTTGTATTTATCTAAAATAAAAGCAATAAGTAATCCTCCTTGACCCAGAGGCACAAAACATTATACCTCAGCTGTAAAAATTTTCAAAATTAATAGGTAGGAAAATGAAAATTTTTCTACTAATTAATTTAAATTTACTTTCCTATTTCATCTTTATCTTTTACTCCAGATCAAATTAAATTATACAATCAAAAATTTAAAAATTGCACCTCAGCATTATAATATATAACTACTATGAACAATGGGAGAACCAAAAAGTCAGATCCCAAAACAATCAGTTTATAATAATCACCTGATGATGTGTATATTTATTAATACTTACTTCATAGCTCTGTTATATTACATTAAGCACTGTTTTATTAACACCAGAAAAATATTTATATATGTGCATGTCAGTCAGTTAAGTGCCACACGTAATACATGCTTTGGGTGATCATGTCTCAAAAGAGACATGACTGACTCGGCAGAAGATTATCCCACAGTAGGTTGCCATTGCTTTTTGTGGTAGACTGGTTGCCAGCCAATGCTACAGAATCCAATCTGTCCTATTATTTAACCCATAACTGACAGATTAATACCTTCCCCAGTATGACTATTCTTCTCATAAAACAATCTTCAATGAAAAGAAAAAAAAGATTATAAAAGGGCCTTAAATGAAAGTGGGCATAAAGGCAAGTTAGAATACAAACCTAAGTTAAAATGAAAAATAAAACTAGAAATCAAAACATTATTTGGTTCAACCCATCGTTTAACTTAGAAGCAAAATCCAAAATAGGACAAATATTTTTTAATTGAATAAATTCAGTAGAAATAAGATATTCAATAGAAATAAGATATTCAGTAGAAATAAGATATTCAATAGAAATAAGATATTCAATAGAAATATGATATTCAATAGAAATATGATATTCAATAGCAATAAGATATTCAATAGAAATAAGATATTTAATAGAAATATGATATTCAATAGAAATAAGATATTCAATAGAAATAAGATATTCAATAGAAATATTCAATAGAAATAAGATATTCAATAGAAATAAGATATTTAATAGAAATAAGATATTCAATAGAAATAAGATATTTAATAGAAATAAGATATTTAATAGAAATATTCAATAGAAATAAGATATTCAATAGAAATAAGATATTTAATAGAAATAAGATATTCAATAGAAATAAGATATTTAATAGAAATAAGATATTTAATAGAAATATTCAATAGAAATAAGATATTCAATAGAAATAAGATATTTAATGGAAATAAGATATTCAATAGAAATAAGATATTTAATAGAAATAAGAAATTTAATAGAAATATTCAATAGAAATAAGATATTCAATAGAAATAAGATATTTAATAGAAATAAGATATTCAATAGAAATAAGATATTTAATAGAAATAAGATATTTAATAGAAATATTCAATAGAAATAAGATATTCAATAGAAATAAGATATTTAATAGAAATAAGATATTCAATACAAATAAGATATTCAATACAAATAAGATATTCAATAGAAATAAGATATTCAATAGAAATAAGATATTTAATAGAAATAAGATATTCAATAGAAATAAGATATTTAATAGAAATATGATATTCAATAGAAATAAGATATTTAATAGAAATAAGATATTCAATAGAAATATTCAATAGAAATAAGATATTCAATAGAAATAAGATATTTAATAGAAATAAGATATTCAATAGAAATAAGATATTTAATAGAAATAAGATATTCAATAAAAATTCAGTTAAATTAAGTTATAGCTGTGCTAGTAATTTACAATATTACATAAAAAACAAAATGCCAGATATTCAAAAAATAATGTGCAACATAATATCACTAATAAAGTATGTAAATGTAGGGAATAAAACAAATGCCCACTTGATGGACTTTGTAAAAGAGAAAGGGTTATTTACAAAGCAGGATAGAGATGGACAGAGCAAAACATATTTGGGATCTACAAAAAGTATTTTTAAAAACAGATATAATAACCACAAATCTACATTCAAGCTGGAAAACCTTAAAAATTGTACCAAACTAGCTAACTACATGTGGAAATTAAACAAAAAATAAAGGTAAAGGTTATCATGAGGTGTCTGGTTTTTAGTTGAGTGGTATAGGGAGATGATGGTTTCATTTTAAAACATAATAAAACATTTTTTTTATCATTTAACCACAAGAAATCTGAATCCAGGGTCATCAGCAAAAGAAGAGCCCAAAATGCCAAACTACAGGTGTGAGAATAATAAAATTAAGCAGGTACAAAAATTTAAATACTTTCTAACTAAGGACAAAATTGGCATGGCTAAGGACAATTTCTAGAAGCTGATTAGAGTACTGAGAGACAAGAAAATTTTGCTAGAAACAAAGAAGAGAGTACTGGATTGCTGTGTAATGTCTGTTCTTCAATATGGCAGTGAATGCTGGACAATCTCATCAAAGATGAAGGAAAAACTTGAGGCCATTGAAATGTGGTTCTATAGAAGGATGCTGGGGATATCATGGATCGAGCATGTGAGCAATAATGAGGTTTTGGAAAGAATGAAAACAAAAAGGAAATGAATACTGAATATCAGGAAAAGACAGCCTTGGAGAAGGCGGGCTTGGAGAATCTGATACTCACAGGTTAGATAGAGGGAAAGAGAGGCAGAGGAAAGCAGCGTGTAACATACTTGATGGGTCTGTGCAAGTGGATGGCAGAGTGTGTTTGGGTAGCGTAACAGGAGAAAGCGTGCTAAGAGACATCAGGGATAGGGTAATGTGGAAGCCCATGATCGTCTACAGCCTGAAAGGACATGGCACATAGAAGAAGAAGAGGCTGAGTGGTATAGGGAGCTGATGGCTTGGTTCTCCTTCAATTTTCATTTTCAAACATCATAATACAACTTATTTTTAATTATTTAACTTCAAGCAATGCTACTAGGATGTAGGGGGTTACAGAAAGGGAAAGAGAGTGAGAGAACTTTAGTCAGGAGAAAGGACAATAAATGAACAGGAATCAGAAGGCAGATGATTGCATTTAGATTTTTGAAGATTGCAGTTGGTAGGGAAAAATAGAAATCAGAAGGAACTTCCACAGGTTGGAAGTGCAAGAAAAGAAGCTTAGAATAGAAGTAGCAGTTGCATCTAGCTAAGTTAATAGTAAAATGGTGAGACCTAATTACCAATCTAGTAGCATGAATAAGTTCATGCAATCAAAGCCCTAAGGTGAAAAGCTCATCTGAACAATTATGATGAAAATATTTGTAAAAAGGCCACAAGGAAGCTATGTTATATAGTGATGAGAAATTGGCTAAGTACTTCTGATAAATCTTTTATACTAGTTAGAATTGAAACATTTGTAAAGTAAGGAATAATTTTTTACATTTTATCTGTTTTTTTTCACCCCAAGCAAGTCAATAATGCCACTAGGATGGTCGTGATGATGAGGTTACAGAAAGTGAAAGAGAATAAGAAGACTTTAGCAAGAAGTGAGAAAAAGGACAACAAAGGAACAAGAAGACAACTGATGATCATTGATGTTGCATTTAAATTTTTGAAAATTGTAGATGACAGGGAAGGATGGAATCGGTAGGGAGTTCCACAAGCAAAAAACGTGTGTAAAAGAAACTATTACAATAGAACTGATAGTTTCATCTAGTTAAGTAAAACAGTGAGATCAATTTTCCAATCTAGTAGCACAATTAAGTTCATGTAGTCAAGGTAGTAAGAAGAAAAACACATGAACCCATGGTCATAACAATGACCATGAAAATGTTTTTAGAAACGACACAGGGAAGCAATAGAGCAGTAAGAAATCGAATTATAAGTACTTTTGATCAGACCATTAATTAAATAAATTTGAAACATGATATTTGTAAAGTAAAGAATTATTTTCTACATTTTTATATTATATTTTCATGGTAATTTCTGAAATGAATTTTCCTCTATGGTACTTAGACTTTATAGAAACTATATAACAGAGATGGGAAATTAACTGATAAGTACTTTTGATAAAACCTACAATTGTTAGATTTAAAACATGATATTTATGAAGTTAGGAATAGTTTTCTACATTTGATATACTTATTTTTCATCCAAAGCAAGAGGATAATACAGTGGGGGGGTTTACAGAAAGAGAATGAGAAAACTTTAATGAGAAGTGAGGAATGGACAAAACTTTAATGAGAAGTTGTTGGTTGTTTTTGTTTTTATGGCATATCAACCTCGGCGGGTCATTTATTGCCAACTAAATTTTATTTATTTATTGCTGGTAATACCTTTTTCTTTCAACAATTTATTGTTGTTTTTATATAAGTTTTGTGTCTAGTAATACTTTTTTTCTTTTTGAGTATCAAGATTCATTGGGATGTGTTTTCTTTTTTAAGGGTCTCCAAGTCTTACCCTTGTTATTTAACCCATAACTGGAGGGTAGGGATGGATTAATACCTTTCCCAAGGGTACCAGTGCTTAAGTGAATGCAGGGTATTCAACTGGAATTCAAACTCGGCTCACTAATTTCTCTTTCCGAGCTGATATCCACTGTACCACAACGCACACCTGTCACTAAATGCTTACAACACTTGGTATTCCCAAGCGGTCACCCATCTAAATACTGACAAGGCTCAACGTTGCTTAACTGCGGTGATCGAGCGAGAACCGGTGTATTCAACATGATAGGCCATAAGCCTTTAATGAGAAGTGAGGAATGGACAAAACTAGCTTTGAGCAGTCTAGTCAGATATTCTTTCATTTCCTTCCATTTCCAAAATTCTGTGGGTAGTTACCTCAGCTTTGAGGCCATGTTTAAAATAATGGCTCAAAATTGACTCCATATTTGCATATAACATTATAACATCTGAAACAAACAGTACTCCTGATTTATCCTGATCTAGAATCTCAGCTTTGGTCATTTTCTCACTGCTGTCATAGTGCCTTCCTGTGCCTTTTCTATAAATACCTTCATGGTAATTCTTTGGATGAACTCCTCATTGTGTTACCTAGACTTTATGAATTTAAATTCAGCACTATATTAGCAACAAGGTTTCATCAATTCACAGTTGAATTGGCTTGATGTAACTGTAAGTTTTATCCTAACAGTTTCTTCTGTTGCACTTCTCACTTGTGAAACTCTCTTCTGGTTCTATGCTTTCCAACCAACATTGATTTTCAAAAATTCATGGTAATTGTTTTTATGAACTTTCTTTCATGGTATCTAGACTTTATGAATTTAAATGCAGTAAAATTGAATTGGCTAGATGCTAAGCGTTTCTTCTCTCACACTTCTCACTTATGGAACTCTTTTCTGGCTACTTGATTCTCAGTCAATTTTGATCCTCAAAAATTTAGATCCAATGTCAATCGTTATCTACTGTCTTTTTGATATCTCTTCTTCTATTGTTCTTGCTTCTTAATAATATTTCTTTTTTTCTTATTCTCTTAAACTAATTAACAACATGTGTTTTCACAACTTTATTGTACTTCTTGCTTGTAGAACTCTATTTTGGCTTCTTGCTTCCCAGTTAACTTTGATTTTCAAAAATTTAAATCCAGTGTCAATTGTTATCTACTGTCTTTTTGATTTCTCTTGTTTTATTGCTTTATTGCTCTTGCTCCTTAATAATGTTTCTCTTTTTTCTTACTCTTTCACACCCAGTAATCCCATGTGTCTTAGTGGCTCTACTGCTTTGCATGGGGTGAGATAATTAAAATATATATATATATATATATATATATATATATATATATATATATATATATATGCAGTGATGTTCATTCTATACAGGGCATTCAAATTAGTGGGTTACAAACTAAGCGGTATAGTTTATATGGATATGTTGGAAAGATAACAGTTAACTCTGGTCAAAATTTGGGAGTGGAAAATGCAGAATATACTTTTAGGTGTGTCAAAATTGTTCAATCAAAAATGAGAATTATGTAACTGTGGAGTTTGAAGATTTGGGTTGCAAAAGGAAGCAGGATGGCCTGATGTCTAGATATGTCATTTTTTAATTTTATCTAGATACGATACATAGTGGGACCATAGATTATTTAAATGGGTAGACAATGATTCTTAACAGCAGGTTGGATTTTTGGGGTTTTTTTTTTCAAATAAGATTTTGTTCTACCTCATGGGTAAAGGTGCTGGAATGTTTAGATTAGGATTAGGATTAAATAATTATGGTATACTTCGATATGTTGTAGTTAAGAAAACCAATTAAGTATTGTGCGGGTCATTTATTTTAGTAAAATAAATTTTAATTTTTTAAGTTATACTGGAGCATGTTATAAATGAAACATTGCGATTAATATAATTTTAAAGAATTTTTTTATTTCACCTTTTTATGGCAGATCTTCTGTTATTACTATAAGGGATATTTAATAAAAGGGCTGGGAATGTGAACAAAAAGTAAAGGAAACTAAATAAAATTGTCTAGACTATATACCCAAAATATATATTTAAAAAATAAAATTTAAATTTAAAATTCTCAGTGTCTGTCTGTGCTTTGTGTGCATGTGTTGTCACATCAATGTAAACATCACTTTAATATTCATATATTGATGGATGAAATGCACCACATAAAAACCTTTTCTATTTTTCTCATAGGTTTTCCTAAATATATATATATAAGGTTTCCATAAAGTCCATGTGCTCTTTAAAAAATTTATAACTTTTTGTGATAGAAATAATCTATAAAAAATGTTATCAAGTTTAACATACCTAGTTTTAAGTATAGTTATTGAATAATTCTTTACCATAAAATTTGCAACAATTTTTAGATAAGTAAAAAAATATGAACTGCAAAATCGTATTACCCTTTGTATTGCTAAGGATGGAGAACATTTCAATAAAACCTTTAAAAATATAGATTTACTTCTTTCTAATCCTTTTTACAAATTATTTCTATCACAAATACAAATAAAGTTATAAATTTTTAAAAGTGCACACAAATTTTATGGACACACTGTATTTAGAAAAATCTATGGCAATACATATATATATTTATAGGGTATGTCACAAATACTTTTACAAGTGTTGCGACAGTTTCTTACATGAAAACAAGGTAAAATGCTCATGTAAACATATGTCTAAAAGTGAGGGATCAGAGGGTGAAAGACCCTGCACATGTTGCAAATGACACAGTTAAAGGAGCTACTCTTGAAGTACCCAACATGCGATACTATGAGATATATGACATGCTAGAGTTACTTGATGTGTTCTGATACCTGAATCGTCTATGATAGCCTGTAGAATGTGTTCTTCATGGTCAGGAATATGAAAAAATCTCATTTCTCCTTGATCCATAGTTTGTAGTGCAATGGATTCTGTCTCAGCAATGTGGCGATAAACAGAATCAAAGGTTGGATGACTCGGCTGCTTTTGGTCTGGATTTGTAATCTAATACATATGTAATATAATAATCTGGCCCGACCGAAGAAGGCGATGAAGCGTGGGTGTTTCCGGTCATTGAAAGGAATGGATGTTTGTTTGACCCTATTTCCGACAGATGCGGAAGTGACTCTGAGAAATTACGTAGGCGTCGAGTAGGCGTCGCGAATCGAGGCAAAACTTGGAAGATATATAAAGGCCTCGAAACAAGAAGTCACAGACGAGTCTCCAGAAGTCGACAGTAGAAGAGAAGTCGAACCCAGTCAGTCTTGACGGTCTCCAGAAGTAGACAAGAAGAGAAGTCGAAGAAGAAGTCAGTCAGCCTCGACAGAAGAGTCTCCAGCCTCGACAGTAGAAGAGAAGTCGAGTCACAGTCGAAGTCAGAAGTCGAAACAGAGAAGTCGAAGAAGTCAGTCTCGACAGACAGTCTCGAGAAGTCGAAGAAGAAGCTAGACGAGCTAAGAGAGAGGCTACACTCACGTCGAACCCCACGTCAGCCCCTGGAAGCGCTCCCTCAACTCTCTGTCCACTAGGCGACACGGTCCAGCGTTCATTAATAAAAATATTAATATATTTTTATATATACATGTTTGTCTGTTTCTTGCTATATAACACATACAGCCTTGCATCCATTGCCATTCTTGTAGCTGTATATAAAAATAATATCTACCTACTCACAATATAAATTTCCTGCCATTGTTAAAAGAACACTTCTTAGTTAGCTCACTACTAAACATTATTTACATTGTTCAGACTGTTGTTCTCATATTTATTGCCATATTTACATTTTGGCTGTTGTATTCTTCTACCTTCTTAAAGGACTTGGAATTTTGAACCAAACTCTTTATTTCAATCACTGAGGTATATCATTCTTATTCCACATCCTATGTCACTTCCATATGTCATGTAGTTCAGTCAGTCAGTTAGGTACCATACGTGATACACGCTTGGGCGATCATGTCTCCAAAGAGATATGACTGACTGGGCAGAAGATTATCCCGCAGTAGGTTGCCATTGCTTTCTGCAGTAGACTGGTTGCTGACCAAGGCTATAGAACCCAATCTGTCCTGTTATTTAACCCATAACTGGAAGGAAGAGATGGATTAATACCTTTCCCAAGGGTATTTGTGCGTAAGTGAATGCAACGAATTCGGCTGGAATTCGAACTCGGCCCCCCCCGATTTCTCGTTCCGAGCCAATATCCAATGCACCACAACGCACATCCTGTGCATTGTGGCGCATTGGATCATGTAGTTATCTCCCTTTAATTCAACTGTCTAAGTTATTTGTTCATCTATGCTGTAGCCAGGTATTGAACTCACAACTCTGGGTTTTTCATCCAGAAATAGCATGGTATAATAGCATGAGAATGTTATACCCCTGTGATCAAAATAAAGGGTTCAGTTCAAAATTTCAAGCACCTGAAGAAGGCTGAAGCATACAACGACCAAAACATTGTGAATATGGCAATAAAATTAGGACAACAGTATACTGGTCTAATTTAATTCTTACCAATAACTGGTTAATAATAATTATATATATATATATAGGCAGAGAGAGGGAGAGAGAGAGATACAGACAGATAGACAGAGACAGAGAGATAGATAATCTGGATTAATATATTCATATGCATACGCAAAAGCATGTAAATAAACAAATCTATCTCCTTCTCACACACACACACACACATATTGGTGAGTGATGCCATTTTCTCTGTTCACTCCACATTCATTAGATCTGGGGTGTAATGGGACTTACTCTGCTGGTAGGGGATTTAAATTCAGTGTGATCCTTCTTGTCTTCTGAGAGTAAAAACCAATTGCTGCTCTACTATTTTGCCTAAAGTATAACAGTGATGAATTCATGCCTTTTCCAAGGCATTACTGTGAATGCAGCAGACTCAGTTTGAACTAGGCCTGCCAATTCCATTTCCAGTACCATTTTTGAATTTTGTCTTTTTTACTTTTCAAATCAAGTATTTCAACTCCATTTCTACAATCTGATTCCCGCAAGAGGAAACAGCCACAAAATAATGTATAGCTTCAATCTAACAGTACAGATAACTGCTTGTAAAATCTTTGATAATCATTGGTATAAATATCAATGTATAAGAGATATCTCACTGAAAGGAAGCTGACAGAGAATATGAGAAAGGTGGGTATGCAGGTTCTATAAAGAAAATACAACTGTTACTGGTGAATTAGGCACTGCTTTATAAAAGCTTTTTGAGCCTAGGTAGATCAATGCTTTCAGCTGCCCCTGTCTCTGACACTTCGGCTGAATAGGTGCATCTCTCTTGGAGAGATATAGTCATCTAATTTCAACATACAATTCAAAGGAATTGGAGAGTTGTAAGTATCTGCAGGTGGCCGGTTCAGTCATGTCAGTTTTCTTGTCAGCTCGGATTCTCTGTGCCAGAGAATATAGCTGGGCGTCACTCAAAGAAGAAATGAAAAGAAATAAAAAAGAAAAAAAGAAAGAGAAATAGAAACAAGTATAGATATGTCAGAAAGGTGGCAAATAGTCTTTGTAGATTGTGAGCCAGTGCTTGGGCATGTCTTTTACAGACGGGTGGCTTTATAGCTTGAAGGAACTTTATACAAGAAAGTTATTTTCTGGTTACATTTTGAAAGTTTTAGAAGCAAGAATTATCTTTTAAATATTTAAGCTTTATTTCTTCATCTTCAGTATGCCATGTCTGTTCAGGAGGTGGGTGATCGTGGCTCTCCACAGTTTCCTATTCTTTATAGTTTTGAGTAAAGTTTGCCTTTTGCTATCTCTATCAATCCCTGTTCTGCCACCCATTTACACAAGCTCATTAGATAGGTTATTCACTGCTTTCCTCCATCCCGCTTGCCTTCAGTATGAAATGTGAGTGGCAAATTCTTTAAGCTCTCTTTCCTGATTATGTACTTCAGAAATTTCATCTATCTTTTTTCTGATTTATATATAATTATTCTTTTTATCTCATTTTCCCTAAAACTTGGTCATTGCTCATATGTACATATTGTTGTACATGAATGACCTACATGTGCTTATGCTATTTAATATTCAAACTAGCACACACACACACACACACACACACACACACACACACACACACACACACACACACACACACAAAACACACTGGAATAATATCTTCCACTGAGCAATTATCTCAATTATAATAAAGACCATTGTGTATTTATTTGTATATATATATATATATATATATATATATATATATAATTCCCTCCTGTCACACTCATGAAAAGAGAGACAATATTGAGACAGAGTTGACTCAGTTCATTAGAGAAACAATCATGAGGCTGTGTCAGTCAGTTTATTTCCTTTACTACCAGTTATTAAACTTTACTACCAGTTATGCCACATGTTTACCAGTCTTTACTACCAGTGTTTACCAGTGTTTACCAGTCTTTACTACCAGTCTTGCCACATGTTTACTCTAACAGTGCCTTATTATTTTACTTTTTTATAATTATGTTGTTGAGTAGTGAAGAATATATATAGCCTTTCTATTATAACATAGATTGTTGTGTATTTATTTGTATATATATATATATATATATATATATATATAATGTACTTTCCTTCTGTCATGCTCAGGGGTTTAGATTTTTTTTTTTCTCTTAGGTCTTAATGTAAGATAGTCAATAGTAAGTCCATCAATATATATGTTGCCATCATTTTAGATAGAATATCGATGTAAAAATTTTGCTGTCATTTTTATGGCACAAACCCACTAATGAAATACATAAATTTACTGATAATAAAAAACAAACTAATTATCTAGCCATCAACAATCATCTTCAGAATGTTATCTAACCATTAACTATCATCCTTGGAACATTATCTAGTCATCAGTCATAATCCTTGGAACATAATCTAGTCATCAATTATCATCCTCAGAACATTATCTAATTGTCATCTGTCATCTGCGGAACATTATCTAGACATTAACAATCACCTTCAAAACATTATCAATAACCATTATTATAATATTATTTAGTCATCAATAATAATTATCATAACAATTATCTAAGCATCAACTATCATCCTCCAAACATTATCTTGCTATCAACTAGAGTCAGATTATGACCTTTGAGAGTCCCTAGGCTGAGATTATCCATACCTCTCTCAGCCAGTACCAACCTCTAACTTTCCTACACCTATTTTGAATATTTTTTACTTGTGATATATTTTAGTGACATTTACATAGCTTGAAGTAAACTTTTTTCAAATTCTTTGAATAAACTATAATAGCTATATTTTGTTTTTCAATTAAATTATTTTTTAAGAAATACCACTATTTTACTATTTATTGCAAACCAAATTAGCACATATTTCAACACAACTATTGTAAAAAAATCAGTTTGTGATATAAATATACTTTCAGTTTATAAAACTATTTAGAAGTTTTAACAACTAGAAAATTAAAAACATTGCTTTATAAAAACTTGAGAGTCCCTTGGCTGCAGCTTACTACTCCACACTTGTTTTGTGTTTTTTTTGTTACTTGACTTGTAACTCGGATGTGTGTTGTGGTGCAGTGGATATCGGCTTGGAATGAGAAATCAGGGAGCTGAGTTCAAATTCCAGTTGAACTCTTTGCATTCACTTACATGCAAATACTCTTGGGAAAGGTATTAATCTGTCTCTTCCCTCTAGTTATGTGTTAAATAACAGGACAGATTGGGTTCTATAGCCTTGGTCAGCAACCAGTCTACCTCAGAAAGCAATGGCAACCTACTGCGGGATAATCTTCTGCCCAGTCAGTCATGTCTCTTTTGAGACATGATCACCCAAGCGTGTATCACGTATGGCACTTTAATGACTGACTGAATTGTCACCAACATAGACAGATACTTCAGTTAATAACTATCTTTGACCCAAACCATGACCTTGTACCCAATATAGACCAGTACTTCAGTTAAAAATTAGCTTTCATCCAAACTTTGTAACCAACATAGACCATCCATGATCAACTATCACCTTCAGAACATTATCTAGATATCAACTATTATCTTAAGGACATTATCAGCTTATCTATTTAGTGTAACTGCCTAGAGTGTCATGAGTCAGTCAGTCAGTTAAGTGTCATACGTGATACACGCTTGGGCGATCATGTCTCGAAAGAGACATGACTGACTGGGCAGAAGATTATCCCGCAGTAGGTTGCCATTGCTTTCTGCGGTAGACTGGTTGCCAGCCAAGGCTATAGAACCCAATTTGTCCTGTTATTTAATCCATAATTGGAGGGAAGAAATGGATTAATACCTTTCCCAAAGGTATTTGCGCATAAGTGAATGCAAGGAATTCAACTGGAATTTGAACTCGGCTCCCCGATTCCTTGTTCCGAGTCAATATCCACTACACCACAATGAGTAGCTTTCTTAAAAGCAGATGTAATGGGGATCATGAATCATTATTTGTTTGTCTTGTTTTTGTTTTAGCTGCAACATTTCTAATTGGCTCCTTTTATATTGTATTTTGTATATTTTTTTTTCTTTTTAAGGAAATTTGTTTTGTGAGCCATGTGATCTTCAGTGCCATTACACAGGAGGGTGAAATTTCTCAGCAGCAAAATTTCACCAATGTACATTACATCAGAAAGCAATCTAGTTTGAAGCCAAGTATAACACTTGTTTTGTGTTTATTTTTTTATCAAATAAACAAAAATAAGAGATGTCTATCAATATGAGCAGGTGGAACAATGAAGTTAAGTACAGACTGGTAGCTTGATATCTTGAAGTGTTTTTGTGCAAGAAATTTTAAAATTCTATATCATATAACAAGCAATAATTATTTTCTAGAAAGGTTTAATGGTGGCTCTTTACAATTTCCTGTTCTTTATAGCTCTTAGTAAAGTTTGTCTTTTGCTATCTCTCCTATTCCTTGTTCTGCTAGCCATTTATGTAAGATCATTAGGTAGCCTATTCCTTACTTTCCTCTATGCCTCTTGCCTTCAATATGTCTTGTGAGTGTCAAATTTTCAAAGCCCTCTCTCTCTCTTCATTATGTGCCCTAGATATTTCAACTATCTCTTAAAAAAATGTCAATTTTGTTCCCATTTTCCCTAAAACTTGGTCATTGTTCATATGTTGTTTTGTTTTTTACAGCTGATCAGCCCTTTGTAGGTTATTTAAAGCCAGAAAATATTTTTAACTTGTAAGAATTTTGTTTTGGAAATTATTTATTTTATTTCCCTTCCATTTACTTGCTTCCCCAGCAGCTACAATCTCTAAGAATTTAAATGTTAAGTCAATAGTCATCTCCTATCTCACTAACCTGCACCCTCTCTCTCATGCTTCTTTCTCCATCCACTCCACTCTCACCAGTATTCTCATCCTTCTCTTACCCACTCCCTGACACCTCCTATAACCTGTCATGCTTTCTCATAACTTTCCTCCTATGTAATCCCCTGCAAAATAGTGGCAGTAAAATGCCTTGCATGGGGCGATATGATTATAAAAAAAAAATGAACCCAGTTTTACTAATTAACCAATAGCTGGGGGAGAGAAGTGGTGCATTCATACCTTTCCCAAGGGTATTTGTGCATAAGTGAGTATAACAAATCCAACTGGAGTTGGAATTTCAATTGAGTCCATTATAGTCACTCTTTTTTTTTTCAAATCATATCACCCCATGCAATACAGTAAATAAAATCATATCACCCCATGCAATACAGTAAATAAAATCATATCACCCCATGCAATACAGTAAATAAAATCATATCACCCCATGCAATACAGTAAATAAAATCATATCACCCTATGCAATACAGTAAATAAAATCATATCACCCCATGCAATACAGTAAATAAAATCATATCACCCCATGCAATACAGTAAAACCACTAAGACACTAGAAATTACTGGGTATAAAAGAATAAGAAAAAAAGAGAAACATTATTTAAGAGAGAGAACAATAGAAGAATAATCAAGAAGACAAGAGATAATGACTGATGTTGCATTTAAATTTTTAAAGATCAAAGTTGACTGGTCCTGGTTATGATGGTAAACTGCGTCTGGTAGCAAGGTCTCTGATTGGGAGGTTGTGAGGAGCATAGAACCACTTCTTAATTGCTGTTGTTCCCAGGGTCACCTTGACCCAGAGTGGTAGCATCTGTTATGGTGCAAATGGTTAACCCACAAACAGAGATCAAAACACTATAAGAGTATAAAAATAGACTTTTATAGAAATATATACATAAAAATAGACTTTTATAGAAAATATACACTTTTGAAGGAAAAATATTACCAACAATACATTTTGAAGGAAAAAAATTATTACCATAAAACATTTTTGAATACAAAACTAGAAGACATCTTCAGTTTTATAAAATAAAAAATAAAAACACGAAATTTTCATCAAAATCTGACTAAGCCAATCTTCTCACTATAACCAAACATTATAAAAACACCTTAAAATCCTACCTTTTTGGCATTAAATAATCCACAGAGGTTGATACGCCATTAAACAAAACTTAAACTCAAACACAAAGTTGACTGGAAAGCATGGAGCTGGAAGAGAGTTCTACTACTGAGAAGTGTGAGAAGTGTGAGTTTATTTTAACTGTTAGCATAGAACTTATGGTTACATCTAACCAGTTCAGCTGTGAATTGATGAGACCTTGCCGCTACTCTAGTGCTACACTTAAATTCATAAAATCTTTGTACTCTAGTGACGAGTCAACCTTAACAATTACCATGAAGGTATTTATAGAAAAAGCACAGTGAATCAACATCATAGTGATGGGAAAGTGACTGAAGCTGAGATGCCAGGTCAGGACCAATAATATTGCAGATTCTTCTTTGGATTATATCAAGAATCTCTAAATATATAACAGGAGCACCAGACTATATGTAGCAGCAATATTCAAAGAATGAGTGAATGGTAAATGTATAAATATGTTAGATAGATTCAGGAGAGAAAAATTGTCTAACAAAATACAGTGGACCAATTTTCTTGCATATTTTGTTTGTTTCAGTTTGGTATAATAAATTATATAATTCTATTTTTCAGGATTTAGGAATCCTTCCACTATCATTAATTAGATTTGACCCAATACTTGTCCTTGTAACCAAACTAGAGAGGCACTCAAGTTAATGACTAGCTTTAACCCAAGCTTTGACCATGTAACTAAAATAGACAGGCATTCCAGTTAATGACTATCTTTGACCAAAACCATGGCCTTGTAACCAGTATAAACAAGTACTTCAACTAATTACAAGTTTTGATCCAAACCTTGACTTTGTAACCAACATAGGTACTTTAGTCAATAGACTATCTTTGACCAAATCCTTGACCTTGTAACCAACAGAAGTACTTTATTAATAATTAGCTTGACCTTGTACCCAACATAGACAGGTACATCATTTAAAAGAGAGCTTTGTCGCGATCCTTGATCTTATAACCAACAAAGACAGTAATTCAGTTAATAGCTTGTTTTGACCAAATCATTGACCTTGCGACCAACAGAAGTATTTCAATAATAATTAGCTTTGACCCAAGCCATGACTTTGTAGCCAGCATAGACAAGTACTTCATTAATAACTATCTTTGACCAAATTCTTGACTTTGTAACCAACAGAAGTACATTACTGATAATTAGCTTTGACCAAAGCTTTGACCTTGTACCCAACATAAACAGGCACATCAGTTAAAAGCTAGTGTTGTCGCAATCCTTGATCTTATAACCAACATGAACAGTACTTCAGTTAATAACTTGTTTTGACCAAATCTTTGACCTTGCAACTAACAGAGGTATTTCAATAATAATTAGCTTTGACCCAAGTCGTAACCTTGTCGCCAACATAGACAAGTATTTTATTAATAACTAGCTCTGACCCAAGTTATGACCTTGTAAGCAACATAGACAGGTACTTCAGTATAAAAACTAGCATTAACCTAGACCTTAACTGTGTAACTAAGATAGACAGGTATTGTAGTTAATAACTAGCTTTAACCAAAGCATTGCCTTTGTAACCAATGTAGATAGGTGCTTCAATTAATAAAATATAAAAATATTCCTGTGTAATTTTCTTCTTATTTTTTTTTATTTGCTTTTAAATAAATGTGACGATTTTTCAATGTATACTTAGAATATGAGCACGGGTAAAGCTATCACTTCATGTGCATAAAAAAAAAGGAACATTGATACACAGGTACAAAACCAGACTGGACTGAACTGGACTTGTGAGTTAAATATAATTACAACAGTTCATTTAATTTTGTCCAGCTTCTGGCTAACAGTCAACCAGACTAACTCTGAAGTATTGCTTCACCGAAAGTACTTTTCATCCAACCCACTACCACTAAACTTACATCTACATAGCTGTCCCTCTTCATCCCCAGCAAGTGACTCTTACCACTGTCTCTTCAGCTATTCCTTCCGAGACACCCACTTTCTCTATTCACCTGCCTGTAACTATGTTTTCTTAATTCTCCATCACCTACCAACTAATCTTTCTGGGCTTCTTTCCGACCAAAGTCTCCAGTTCCATTTTTGGAATGTGCAAGCCACCCAACCAATCATCCAGATGAATAACTGACTGGTTGGCACCAACTTGATTGTGGCCTCTTGGATTTTTTTTTTTACTTTTCCCATATTTAAAATCCCTCACCCCCAACCTGGAGAAGTATAATACGTTCTTTGTTGAGGGATGGGTTCTATTGTTTATTGACAAACAACCCATTATCACAGTTTTCATTAGCTTGTTCTTTCTCTTTCGCTATTTTCTTGTTTCTTTTTTAATATAATTTTCTCTCCCCTTTTTCTGTTTCACACTCTTTCCCAACAACTAGTTTATACTACTTTACTTTCTTTTCTGAATTTTCCTCTTTTTTTCAAAACTTTACTAACACCTGTTCATTCATTTTTTTTTCCTCTTCGTTTTTCTTTTCAGATCTGTTCAATTCTTTCTTTATCTTTTTATAATTACTGTCTCCATTTTTTGTTCCCGCTTTTTCTCTCATTCTTTTCTCTTTTTTCTTTTTCTTTTTTCTTTCATTCTTCTCTTACTATTTTCTTCTTTTCTTCTTTTCTTTTATTTCTTTCTTGTTCTTCTCTTCTCTTTTTCTTCTTTTCTCTAATTCTATTCTCATTTTTTCATTCTTTTCTCTTTTTCTTTAATTTTTCACTTTTTCTTCTTTATTTTTCTCTTCTTTTCTCTTTTATTCTTTTCTCTTTCTTTTATTCTTTTCTCTTTCTTCTTTTATTCTTTTCTTCTTTTATCGTATTTCTCTCTTTTTCTTTTCTCTTGATTCTCTTATTTTTCTTTTATCTTCACTTTTTCCTTTTTTCTTTACTCTTATTTTCTTTTCTTGTTTTCTTCCATTCTTCTTTCTTTCATTCTTTTCCCTTTTTCCTTTTCATTAATTTCCCTTTCTTTTTTGCTTTTTCTTTTTTTTCTTATTTCTCGCTTCATTTTTCTTTTCTCATTTTTCTCGTGTCTCTTTTTCATTAATTTTTTTTATCCATCTTTTCTACACTCTTTTTTTCCTAGCAGATTTATTTTCCTTTTCCTTTCACCTCTCTTATGTCTTTGCTTTCTCCATGTCTTCATAGATACTGAGAAAAACTGTAAGAGAAAATAACATCTCCAGAGGCATGAGAACAAAACACATTTTGCTGGTTTTTACCAACATCATGTATTCCCATACACCTATTTCCAATAACTGCACGTACTCCCACCTCCATCCACATAAATTCTCACTCACCCACACCAATACCAACTCTTTCATGCATGTACACGTGCAGTCAAGGCAACTGCTTGGTCATCGAATTTTGCCAAAACCTATCTTTTCCTTCCTTTCTTCCTTTCTTCCTTACAAAGTTAGATAAAAAGAAAAAAAAATGCAAATAGAAAACAGTCTTTTGATGTATGAACCACATATAGCCCCAAAACTAAGCCCCCCCACCAAAGCAAAGTATGTAGAGACAGGCAAGTAAATAATGAATATCCTCATTTGAAATGTACGCTATTGCTTATACTGGCAGTAGAAATGTCTACAAATATATATATATATATATATATATATATATATGTGTGTATATGTCATATGTCTTGTGTCTGAAAATATGTGTGTGTGTGTGTGTGTGGATACAAATGAGTTGTGTGTCTGCAGATATATGTGTATGTTTGTATATTTATGGGTTGTGTGTCTGCAGATATATATGTTTGTGTGTGTATTTATGGGTTGTATGTCTGCAGACATATATGTGTGTGTGTGTATGTATTCATAAGGTTTGTGTGTCTGCACACACGCACACACACACACACACATATGCACGCACACATGTATCTCTCAATATTTTATAATGCTCTGGATAATACCAACTGAGCTCTCTATTTTTATCTAATTAATAATTTATATTAATTCGATAAAATCTTTTGGATTATTCTCTCTGTCTTTATGGGTTTGCTATTCTCTCCTATATACATATATATATGACCCACACATAACCCAAAACTTAAGCCCCCACCCTTCAAGCAAAATATGTAGAGACAGGCAAGTAAATAATGAAGAACCTCATTTTAAATGTACTCCATTGCTTATACCGGCAATAGAAATATCTCTATACCTATATAAAAATCTCTTGAATATGTTTGTATTGATAAATACATTCTTACATATTATTTTTTTATATGATTTCATACAAAACTCTAAATTCAGGGATTGGTCCCCTGTAGAACTCCAGAAAATATCTAACTTCTGCTATTCTTTACCATCGCAAGAGGACAGAAATAGAGTAATGCTTCCAGTGGTGGACTGGCTCAGCAGGAAACTTGGAAATTTCCCAGTGAGTCTTAAAGTGAGGGTCCATCACTTTAAAAATCAAAAAAGGTAAAAACTAAAACAACAAAAAAAAGAAAAATGTATTGCAGGTGCTGGGAAGATTTAAATAAGGCTTCTTTGATGTTTAAATTTATTTTAGTAGATAATAAAAAAAAATCTTTAGTTCCTTTTGGGATTAAGTGGATCCTTTTGACTGCACACTTTTACAAGTTTTCTTGGTAGAAATTTTTAACCTAATGTGCCACTGACTGCTACCCAATCTGAGCTGGAGCTTCTGAATCTTTTATTTTTTAGCCTTTACAGAAGCTAAAAGTTTTTATGTGGTCTTGTGGGGGATTAATTATTTTCCAGCTTACAACCCCTTTTCCCAGGTATGAAACATTGCAAACCTTTCACTACTCTGTCAGTATTTTGATAGAAAATGTTCTGATGAGCTTCTAACCTTCACAGCTAAGACCCATCATGCCATGTACACTGTAGCAACAAACCATCCTCATTCCCTTCTCTCTATCTCTTGGCATTATTTCTCAACCCAGTCTTTTTTGGCTTTTTCTGTGCTCTTCCTGACATTTTTTTGCTGTTTTCTTTGTATGCTGTCACTCCAACTATCATTATGTTGTATCGCTGAGGTAGATACAATACACAGAGAAAGTATGCTGTAGTATTATTCAGCACAATATTCAGTGCTAAACAAATATAAACAAAACAGTACAATAGTTACAATAAGAAACAATCAAAACTTGCAACACAGAGAGTAAGGGTTTAGATCGCAATAGTCACCAAAGTAATCAGTCTGAACATTACTTGAATGACACTCAAATATTACATCTTGAATGCTACTATTCTGTTCTTAAATAGACCAATTCAGACCATGGGCCATTTCATCATTGAGAGTGCTGCATGGATGTCAGCCACTCTACAACATATTATCTAGCTAGATTTTAGGAAAATAATAACATAGTTAAATACATGAACAAGTTACTAAAGGTGTGTGTCAATAAAATATCAGCATACTGTATAAATTAATATACTATATATCCAGGGTCAGATTTATATAAAGCGAGGCCCTAGACTATTTCCCTCATGAGACCCCTCCAAATCACCATTCTCATCAGTAGTGGAAAATGGGAGAGTGTTAAGTTAAACAATTTTAATAAAGCTGATGATGATGAATGGTGTTTAAAATTCTATAGTTGACAATTCATCCTTTAAAGGACAAAAGATGTTATTGTTAAATACAGTATGTGATTGAAAATGTTAAAATTTAAAAACTCTATAAAGAAATCAATGCTATTATTGAGTTATTGGTTTAAGATTGTATTATTCTGAAATGGAATGTAAAGAAAATTAATGAAAGGTTGTTTAGAGTCTACAATGCATTATGACAGCATGTGTAAGAAAGGATTATTGTATATTATATTATAGACCTTGGTTGAATGCTCCCAAGATTTTGAGGCCCTAGGTTTCAGCCTGCTAAATTTAGCACTGTGTATATTCTCCTTTGGTGTTAACATGAGCCTGTATTCTTGCATGCATATGATTGGATAGATGGCAAATACCATCCCATAATACATTATTATTCATTGGCTCATGCAAAACAGGTAGAGTTTCAGTGGGCTTTTCTTGTTTATTATCCTTTTAAATTTTCTTAAATCTTTTTATTGTATATACTCATGTATAGGCCACACCACTAGATTGGTTGCATCCTTAGTTAGGGGATGTCAAAGTGGGTATTTGCAGTTGACTTGCAGATAGTTTGCTCTATAATCTGGGGAGTTACACAGCCCCCTTTTTTAACATAAATGTAATTAATATTTGTTAAATATTTTCAAATATTCATCTTCATCTCAAAACTTTGTTTACATATATTAAAACATAAGAAAATTGATTGGTTATAATTGTGTGGGATTTACTTATCAAGTGTGGGGCTGCTCTGCTTAAATGAAAATTTAGATACCGATAATAGCTTCAGTCCTAAAATCACTTAAAAATGATAGTCTTTTGTCATAAATTTGATAATAAGTGGTAAATATGAGTATTGCCAATTAGGTGCTTTTATTTAATGTGTGATGTCATGCTGTTGGAAGAGGCAAATGTGTAAAATTAAGATGTCAGGATAAATTAATTTTCTCCCTTGCTCTCACTTAGGCTCGAGCCCAGGGTACTCAACTTAAGTACTCATATGATACAGTCTACTTCAGATTTTCTATGATGTGTGAATAGATTGCACCCAGTGGTGATTCTATTAGGGGGAGGGGAGAGCAGGGTACCCCCCCCCCCCCCACCACCACCACTTCACTACTTTTGACTGGCCTTGGTTGGCACCCCCACTTTTATAAGCTTCAAAAATTTATGAAACTGATCAGTCTCTGATTTTGACAAGATTTGATCTTCAGCACTTTTCCCTCTGCATTTTCTTTTTCATTTAGCTTTTTAAGGACACATACAGAGACCAGTTTGAAAGAAAAACAAACAAAACAACCAGATAGATGGAAACAGACATGTTGTTAGGAAGAGAAAGAGACTTAATAGTCATATTTTCATGTCTGAAGGAAGTTGTTAATTAAAAATAATGTCTCCAAACTTGATATGTTGATACATAAACAGTCAGTAATTTATGGCCAAGTGAAAGAATTGGTCAGAAATTATGCTGCTTGAGTTGCCCCCTCCTTCCTCAAAAAAATCTTGGTCCTTAAGTGACCCCCACCCACACTTTCAGAGTCCCACAATCACTGCTGATTGCACCCTTGATTGTTATCAAAATTTTCGTGAAAAAGAAGTGCAATCTATCCTCGAGTATATATAGCATGTAACATTCTCTTCTGAGGCTATATCTTTCATAAGACTCATGACAATCTTTTTATATCTGAAATTAAAAATTAAACATTAGTAACTATATTATGACTAGCAGTATAGCCCGGCGTTTCTCGGGTGTAATGAAAACTTTAAAACTAATCCATGGTGCTGGAGCTCAAACTCTTTGGATGTTGGCACAAAAGACTAAAAAGCAATAGTTGTTTCCAGTGAAAGTAAAAACCGTAGACTGAAAGAAAAATGAATGGATGTAAATCAAATTTTGATTTCCTGGTATCAATATCAAATAAGTCTTTTCATTGTAAACTGAATTTTGAAGGCTAAATAAGTCGTCTGAGTAAATGGTATCATGGCTAAGACTAAGAACTACAATTATACCTACTTAGAGCCAAACCTAAAGCAAAAACTAAAATAAAAGGGCTGAAAAAAAAAAAAAGACATACAGGCAGATAAACAAACACACACACACAAACATCTTGCCTTATATATCTATATATTATTGATTTTCTGCACTATTGTAAGAACTGCAACCTTGAAACTTCTGAATATTGTTTCTTATGTCTTTGTCTATGAGTGTATCAAATTTGATTAAAATCGGACCACTCCTTCTATGACCCAATTTTTTCAATTATCGATTTCCGGGGGTACCTCATCACAAAACCTAGCTAAGAACACTCACAGACGCTTATAGTACAACTGTGTAAATTTTCAAGAAAATCGGTTCAGCCATTTCGGAGTCTATAGGTAACGGACACACACACACAGACAAAGTTCCATTTGTAAATAAGTTTAGATATGTTATATTTATGACAATATGATAAATGATCCTTGAGTTGCATAATAAAGTTTCACACCACCAAATAAGTAATTGTAAATCTTACTCCTAAAAACATATATTATAAGCTGAACTTCACATGGTATATTTATGATATATGTCCTGGAGAATATACCAATATTGTAAGGCTACTACTGACTTTAATATGAAAATATTGACTTGCATAATAAAATCTGACATAATTCAATGTTTGATCAGCTTATTATTTAATAACAATAGAAAACTGATTCCCCACTTTATGTCCAGTAGAAGTTTATATTATATATTCAATATAAATATATCTTGAAAATTTTCCCAACATCATTTTATTATTATCAATTTCATTATGAAAATATTGACTTATAAAATCTTTCTTTTTGTAATAATACTGGGGGATCATGTTATTACTTAATAACAATAAAAAGCTCATACCCAACTTTATGTCTAGTACAGCCTAATATTTAATGGAAATATATCTTGAAAATTTTCCCAACATCAGTTAGTTAATACCAGTTCTATTGTGAAAGCGTTGATTTATATCATAACATCTGATTTTATGTAATAACGCTGGGAGAATCAATTTATTATTTAATAACAATATAAAAAGGGTCCCCTATTTTATATCCACTAGAAATTTCAATTAATATCTAATGTAGATATATTTTGAAAATTTTTACAACATCAATATCAAGTTAATATCAACTTTATTGTGAAAATATTGATTTGCATAATAAAATCTGACATCATGCAATAATACTAGAATGGATTATTTTATTACTTATAACAATAACAATTCTATAACAAATCTAGAGCAATAGAAAACCAATCCCCCACTTTACCTCCATTTTTTTTTTTTTTTAATCATATCACCCCGAGCAAGGCGGTAACGCCACTGATGTGCAGGGGGCTACATAAAAGAGAAAGCCGGAAACCACATCCTAAACAGGGAACAAGGGATGAGCCTCTTCACCTGTTCAATAGTTGTGGGTGGAGTGTGAACCAGGCAATAGTTTAGTCTATCTACTCCAATTGAAAAAAAAAAAGAAAAGAAAAGAGTGAAAAGATTTGGAAAAGAGAAAGCCGGAAACCACATCCTAAACAGGGAACAAGGGATGAGCCTCTTCACCTGTTCAATAGTTGTGGGTGGAGTGTGAACCAGGCGATAGTTTAGTCTATCTACTCCAATTGAAAAAGGAAAAATGTTGGTGGATTGCTAAGTTTTAACTTAGTTAAAGTCCAGTCAAAGAGATTTCTGGTAAATTTTACAAAATAAATTAAAGAAAACCAATTAAACATGAGAAAATTATATTAATATTTAAGTATTTCTTGAATATTTTCCCAAGCTTTATTATGCTAATATCAATAATAATTTTGCATAATAAAATCACATACCACCATATCAGCCATTGTGCATATTTATAATACAAAGAGACATGTAAGCTGAAATTAATGATATATCTATCATATAAATATACAATATTTTGCCAACAATGTAAGATGAATATTAATTTCATTGTAAAATTATTGACTTGTATAATAAAATCTGAAATAATGTATTAATAATGGGGGATCCTTTTGTTAGCATTTGTCTATGTTTCTGAGATGAGGTAGTATTTACAGTATTTGCATTATTCGGACTAGTGTCCTCATCTTTGTTTCCATTTGTACGACATTTCAGCCGTTGTAAACCCCGGCCTTCTTCAGGTGCTAGGAATTTTGAATTGAACCCTTTATTACAATCACTGGGGTATATCATCCTTATTCCTTGTGTAAGACCTTGATTGGAAGTCATGAGTTATCGCCCTCTAACCCTGTAATTTACTTCTCCACCACTGTTGTAGCCTGGTATTGAACTCACAACTGACTTGACTCTTAGAGTCATGTAGTTATTTCCCTTTAACTCAACTCTATGTTATTTGTTCACCACTGCTTTAGCCAGGTACTGAATCCACAACTGTAGTTTCAATACCTGGACTCATGGATATAGGCGTTGGTTAGATCCAGTGACTTGGCATTGTAAACATAGCAATAAAGATGGGGACAACAGACTGGACAGTGTAAATAATGTAAATTCAGAATTATAGGCAAAACTCCAATCTCTTGTTTCCTCCATTTACACTTTTACACTCTTACAGTATTTACATTATTCGGACTATTGTCCTCATCTTGATGCCATTTGTACGACGTTTTGGCCGTTGTATGCTCCGACCTTCTTCAGGTGCTAGGAATTTTGAATCAAACCCTTTCTTACAATCACCGGGCCATCCAGTGGATATAGTCATTGGTTAGTTCCTGACTTGACTGTTAGATTTGTGAGTTCAATACCAGTCTACAGCGGTGGTGAACAAGTAACTTGCAGGGTTAGAGGGAGATAACTCATGCCATGACTTCAAATCAAGGCTTTACACAAGGAATGAGGTTGATGTACCCCAGTAATTGTAATAAAGGGTTCGGTTCAAAATTCCTAGCACCTGAAGAAGGCCGAAGCATACAACAGCTGAAATGTTGTACAAATGGCAACAAAGATGAGGACAATATTCTGAATAATGTAAATACTGTAAATACTACCTCATCTCAGAAATATAGACAAATACTTTACAATCTTACTTAGTAATTCTCTATCTTGAATGGTTCTTGTGTCTTGTATTGAGTGAACAATAATGTAAGCCCTTCAATGTCATTTTACTGTGTGCTTTGACCACCACTATTTTGGTTATTTAATCATTTTTATTCTTATACTCTTGTGGGAAAACCTTCTGCTTTCTAACTCATCTCTTGAAAAAAGACATGATCACCTAAGCTTGCATCATGTATGACAATTAGTTGAATGACAGCTCTTGGTTTGTTTTTAAATATATGTTAACTTTTAATTTAAGTTTGCAAATAGATTGGCATCTAGGTCCCAATTTTTTACTGTTGAAATAGTTAAACGTAACTGCCACTTCTACCCCAACAGGTTCTTTTCTCGCACTTCCAAACTGTGGAACTCCCTTCTATTTACTTGTTTTCCTGATAGCTATAATCTCCAAAAACTGAAATGCAATGTCAATTGCCATCTTGTATCTTCTTGAATCCCATTCATCTTTTATTCTTCCTTCAATACCACCTGTAACCAGTCTTTTCTCACACTTTAAACTCCAGTATGTGCGTTGTGGCGCACTGGATACCGGCTCGGAACAAGAAATCGGGGAGCCGAGTTCAAATTCCAGCTGAATTCATTGCATTCACTTATGTGCAAATACCCTTGGGAAAGGTATTAATCCGTTTATTCCCTCTAGTTATGGGTTAAATAACAGGACAGATTGGGTTCTATAGCCTTGGTCAGCAACCAGTCTACCGCAGAAAGCAATGGCAACCTACTGCGGGATAATCTTCTGCCCAGTCAGTCATGTCTCTTTCGAGACCTGATCGCCCTAGCGTGTTTCATGTATGGCACTTAACTGACTGATGCTAGTGGCAGTCCCACTATGCTTGGGGTGAAATGAAAAAAAAAATTTCTATTCCTTAGAATTATCTCCAGCATTACTCTTTGTATGATTCTAAGTTCGTTTTTAAGTGATTTTCTTTCCCATCTGTATGTGATAACTGGCATTGATACATTCATTGTATGCTTTACGTTTTAAGCATATTGGCAACATGTATTTCATTATGTTTCTATTTTTAGTTAGTACTTTCCATCCAATCATGATGTCATTTTACATTTTCACGGTCTTTCTTTAAAATTATCATTTGTCCAAAATAAAAGTATTCTTAGATTCCTCCATAATTGGGGATGAAGAACTAGAAATTTTTTTTCAGAATTTTTCCAATGAAATCCATAAATTCTTATACAATATACTTAAATGAATGAACTGGGCTATATGTTTATCTACCACTTTCTTCTTCTCTGTCTCACATATCTATCTATCTATCTATCTATCTATCTATGTAGGTTTCATTAAAAATGACAGACAAGGTATTATGGTTAAGCTTTTTATGTAATTTTTCAAGTGATCTTATGATTTTTTTCTGTTGAGGAAATTAAATAAAAATTATTATACAAAATTATTATACAAATTTAGAATGGCTAACCTCATGGTCAAAAATAAAATTTCACCTGCAAGATCCATACTACAGTAAATCAATATTATTTATGAATTTACATATCCTCTGAAGAACTGTGTTCTTGATCCACCCAATTTTGTAAATAATTATATTGGCTATGCAACTACTGACTTGAAGAATCATGCTACATCTCTCAGAACAGAGTTCAGTTTGATTTCATTTAAACACCTATGGAGACCTACCAAACCTTATCCATAACATACTTGTTGATAACCCAAATATAGCAACATCCATATGCAAAAAAACGAGTAAAAGTAATGGAGGCATTATTAATAAAACAGAAAAACTTCAATAATATCAACTACAATCACATTAACATCTTGCTTACTGTGTTTTTACAAAAAACATATGCACTACACAAAGACGTACATTACGCAACATGCATTCTGTTACACATAAAATAAAATCCTTGATAATGGTTAAAAGTATAGCAAAAAAGCACTTGGATAAATTTTACAATAGACAATTTTTATATAATTTATTTCCTCAAAAAAAAAATAATCATAAGATCGCATGAAAAATCACATGAAGAACTTAACCATGATACCTTATCATTTTTAATAAAACCTGTATAAAAGAGAGGTTGCTGCCAAAATATACAATATTTATATATATATATATATATAGTATTGAGTTGTGATAGTTTTTGGTACCATGATTATTGCTTTTTCACTAGTTTTACTGATAAAAGGCACTTTGGCAAGTAGATTTTAATCATAAAGTACTTGATAACGGCATTGAGATAGAGTGTTGATAGATTAGTGCAAAGGATTTGACACTTTAACTGAGTGAAGACATCATAACATTGTTCTCCTGAACAAAGTCACCAAAACCTGCTCAGTTAAAGTAGCAAATCCTTTGCACTAAAACTCTATATATATATATATATATATATATATATATATAAAGGATGAAATGTATGAATTGTCATCTAAATTACGCAAAGATAAAAATAACAGACATTAAATTTTAACAGATATATTTACCAAAATTACACAAAAATATCTTGAAATATCAGAAAATATTAGAAAATTCAATAGAATCACTATTGGCTTTGACCATGGCCTTCAGATGACTTCCGAATCTCCTGCAACTCTTCTGGATAGTCTCCTTATTTAAGTTGGTTAATGCTGCTATAACTCTTGCCTTCATTTCATCTTTGGTGTTGCAAGGAGTTTTGTTGGTCTCTTGCTCAACTGCACTCTTCCTTCCACATAATAATCAAGTTGCAGTCTGGGGAGTTAGGTGGCCAGTTGTAAGGGGTGATGTGGTTGCAGAAATTGTCTGACAGCCATGACTGGGTTCTCCTGCTTGTGTGGCATAGTGCCGAGTCCTGTTGCCAGATATAGAGTCATTCAGTAGCCACCCTCTTGACCCAGAGCAGCACTATTTTCTCAAGTCACTTGATGTAGCTCTTCATGTTGAATATGAGGTCGTGTGGGAAGATGAATGGAGACATAACCTTTAGGTTGTTTATTTACAATAATTTTATATTTACAACATTCTAAAAACTAAAGCAATTAAAACTAATCAAATGCAATATTCATCATTTACCAATTTATAAAAAAATAAATGTGAAAACAACTTTTTATTTATAAATTTAAAAACATTTACAAAATTATTAAATTATATGAACCAACTATAAGAAAATCCTTACTTTTTACTATTTTATAAAATTTAAATCAACTGGCTATTAGCTGATATTTTACCAACCATTCCAATAAAAAATGCAATAAATAATATTTATTATTTTTGTTATCAATTCTCAAAAGCAAAGAAAGTGTATAAATTCACTTTCAGGTTTTACTACAATTTTAGTTATTACTTTTTAAATCAATAAACATTGCCAAGGGGTGAACGTAGTTAAAATCAAAGGGAAGTCATTGAAAAAAACCATCCTTTTGAAACTGTTTTTTACCAGCATGAAAGGTGCATGTTTGCCAAATATTGAATTGTAGTTGGTTTACATATTTTGATAATTTTGCAATTCTTTATATATTTTTAAATGAAAAGGTTTATTTTCAAATTTATTTCTTTATAAAATGGTAAATACTAAACCTTCATAAAAGGTAAATGATAAATATTGCTTGTACTTAGTTCATATATTTTTATAATCTTGTAAATAAACACTGGTGAGGAAGTTAAAAGCGTATAAAGTAATAATAGTGCCAAGGGAATAACTGTTCTCTTGACACATCAATTTTTTTTTTTTCAGGTAAAAACCTTAAACTTTGCTGACACATGTTTTTTTTTTGTTGCTTCATAGCAGCACCAATCTCTGTAAGCTCTGGTGAGAACAGCAAAAAGGAAGATCACAGTGTTGGGCCATAGAAATGCTGGAGTTTAGCTTGCATTTTTTTTTATCATACTCATATTGCAATTGATTGAAATAAATCTGAAAATGTAAATATATAGGCAAAATTATAAATGGATGCATGTATAATGTTTGATCAATTAGGATTGAAAGAATTAGATTCTTTTACTTCCCTATTAAGTTTATCACATTCTCACTAATTTCTCTGAATGCTAATTGACTTCTTGATAATTCATAGTACCTCCAAATGGATATTACCATCCATGTTGAGAATTATCACTTATGTGCAGTATCCCTTCAGGATGTGGGAGATCATGGTTCTCCACAACTTCCTGTTTTTTTAAGCAGTGTTTGATCCTTTACTATCCTCTTTGCATTTTGAATTTGTATTTGAGTTTTGTTTAACAGCATATCAAACTCTGTAGGCTATTTAATGCCAAAATGTAGGGTTTTCAGTTATCTTTTTAATGTTAGGTTGATTTAGTCAGATTGTGATCCAATTTTTTTTATTTTTAGAAAATTGAAGATGTCTTCTAGTTTTGTATTCAAAAATGTATTGCTGGTAATATTTTTTCTACAAAAATATATTTTTTTCTACAAAATTATTTTCATGTATTTCTATAAAAGTCTATTTTTATACTTTCATAGTGTTTTGACCCCAGTTTGGGGATAAACTATTTGCCCATAGCTGGGATCCTAACAGATGCTACCACTCCTGATCAGGGTAGACCTGAGAACAACAGCAATTAAGAGGTGGTTCCATGCTCTTCACAACCTCCCAATCAGAGGCCTTGCTGCCGGATGCAATTTACGGTCATACCCAGGACCTCCCATTTTGTCTTTGATCTACTTCTATTTATCCAAACTCATTACTTGTTGTTTTTATCTGTTCCTCCTTTCTCCACTATATCATGTGAGTGTTAAAATTTCCAAACCCTTTTCCCTCATAGGGTTATGACTGCATCACATTGAAACACTGGTCCCTATACAATCACCAAAGATAAGAAACACTGTGCCTGATCAGTACCTAGATGGCTAACCACTTGGGAACATCATGTGCTGTTAGCTTGGATATGCCGGTGGTGTAATGAATATTAGTTCAGAATTGTTAATCAGAGACCTGAGTTCTAATTTCTGTTGGGTTTGTTATATTCATTATATGGCTCTTCAGTCAGTTAATTTCTGTTGGGTTCGTTATATTCATTATATGGCTCTTCAGTCAGTTAAGTGCCATATGTGATACACGCTTTAAGCGATCATGTCTCAAAAGAGACATGACTGACCGGGCAGAAGATTATCACACAGTAGGTTGCCATTGCTTTCTGTGATAGACTGGTTGCCAGCCAAGGCTGCAGAACCCAATCTGTCCTATTATTTAACCCATAACTGAAGGGAAGAGATGGATTAATACTTTTCCCAAAGGTATTTGTATATAAGTAAATGCAAGGAATTCAACTGGAATTCAAACTTGGCACCCTGATTTGTCATTCCGAGTCAATAGCCACTGCACCACAATGCACATCCAATATGGCATTTAATTGACTATAAAAATTGACAGTGGTCAACATATGGCTGCATCAATGTTTTATTATTAAGATTGACAAGATTATTAAAAATATTCGAAAGCATATCCATGTTCTTGTGAGTGATGAATCATTTTCCACTCTACTACCCCTTTGCCTACAGATGAAACATTGCAAGCCTGTCTTTGTTCTATTGTTAATTTCATGGAAAGTATTCAAGAAAACTCCTTTACTTAGTTCCATTTCGTTATTCAGTTTAGCCCAGTTTAATCTGAGGAGAAAATTAAATACAAAAAAATAATGGTTTATCATTGCTCTTAAGACTTGAAGGAGAACAGGAATTCATTTTGATTTACATAGTAGAAAAAACAGAGTGAGAAAAATGGGTGATATGTGAGAGAGAAAGAAAGAAAAAAGAAAGAAAGAAAGAAATATATAGAGAAAGAAAAAAAAGAGAGGAAAAAAACAAAAAAGTCAAAGAAAGAAAAAAGACAAAAAAGAAGCGAGAAAGAAGGAAAAGTGAGAAAAAAAAGAAAAATGGAGAAAGAGAAAGGGAAAAAAAATTGGAGAAAGTGAAAAGAAGAAAAAAGGGAAAAGAAGAAAGAAAAAAGAAAATAGAGAAAGTAAGAGAGAAAGGAAAATGAAGAAAGAAAAAGGGAAAAAGAAAAATGGAGAAAGAAAAAGGAAAAAGAAAAATGGAGAAAGAAAAGGGAAAAGAAAAAAGGGAGAAAGAAAGAGAAAAAGAGAGAAAGAAAGAGAAAAAGGAGAAAGAAAGAGAAAAAAGAAAGTAAAAGCAAACAGTGACAGAAAGAAAAATTGTGAAGTAAGAAGTAAAAATGGATGAATAAAAAGGTAATGTAGAGAAAATATTACCAGAGAAATTAGAAGAAAAAAGTGTGATGAGAAAATGAGAAATAAAAAAGGAAAGGAATGGATGAGCAGCAAAAGCAGGAGATGGAAAGGAAAGGTTAAGAGAACGAGAAGAAATAAAAAAATACTGAGAATTAGTAAAAAACAGAAGGATGAGAAGAGAATAAACATCTGATTAAGGATAAGAAAAAAAAATAGAGATAATAAGTGGAAAAAAAATGAAGGAGGCAGTTAAGATGCTAGTAGAGAAGGAGGGTGAAAATCTAGTAGAGTATAGAGAATGAAAATGTAAGATCCACTCTAATTTGTGATTTGCAAAGTTTGGGCTGAATGCTGAAGTTTATATACTCTGACAGGTGCAGTGAATCACCAAACAAATGCCCAGAATAGCATGAAAAACTAAAAGAACCCTTTAGGAAATGTTCTTTATGGGACTGAAAAAAAAAAAAAAAACCTAGTATGCAAATGGACCCACTGGTTACACAGCATTATTATTGGTTTGCCATTTCAGGTCCTCTTCATAATTGGCACTGCAATAAATCTTCAATGTGTGCATATTGTGATACACAAAAACTGAATATGGAAACAAATACTCCACAAGAGTAAAATACCTGTGCTGTTTGACTTGATATGGTGATATTTCTCTTTGTTCTCATCAGTTAATTCCTTAGTAGTTCTTTTGAACAAAACCAGGCATTTGAGACAATTTTCTTAACTATTTCAAATGTCTCCTTATGTTTGCTAATGGTAATATTAGTTGTATCCTTATAAGGAAACATTCAGCACTCACTGACCAAGTAGCCAGTGGTACTTTTGTCCAGAATTTATAAAATCCTTCGATTAAAATGGAGCGTGCAAGCAACAAGGAAAATGGGGACAAAAGGGGCACTTGTTGGAGACAAAGAAATGAGTACTGGACTGATTTGTGATATCTGTCCTCCTATATAGCAGTGAATGCTGGAGAATCTCATCAAAGATTAAGGAAAGACTTGAAGCAATGGAAAAGTGATTCTACTGAAGGATACTGAGGATGCCACGGACCAAACATGTGAGCAACGGCAAGGTTTTGGAGAGGATGCAAATGAAAAGGAAACTTAACATCAAGAAGAGGCAGCTAAGCTTTTGATACATGTAATGAGGAAGAAAGGCTTTGAGAATCTAATACTCACAGGACAGATAGAGAGAAAGAGAAACAGAGGAAAGCACTGCGAAACATACTTGATTTGCTTGAGCAAATGGATGGTGGAGTGGGGTTCCGGAGAGATACCTAGAGGAAAAATGTTAGGAGTGGTAATTGGAGGTCCATAATTGCCTATATCTTGAAGAACTTCTTCTTCTTCTTCTTCTTCATGTGCCATGTTCCTTTAGGATGTAGACAATCATGGACTTCCACTTGGCTCTGTTTCTTGTCACTATCAAAATTCTTTCTCTTGGTATCTCTCCCAAACCCCACTCTACCATCCATTTGCTCAGGCCTATCAAGTAGGTCTCACTTTCCCTCTATCCATCCTGTGAGTATTAAATTTTCCAGGCCCTCGTTTCTCATTACATGTCCAAGAAACCTTATCTGTCTTTTCCATATATTAAGTATGAGTTTCCTCCTCGTTTCCATTCTCTCTAACACCTTGTTGTTAGTCATGTACTTAGTCCATGGTATCATTAGCATCCCTTCTGTAAAGTCACATTTCTGCTGCCTCAAGCCTCTCTTTCATTTTTGAGCAGATCATCTAACATTCACTGCCATACCGAAGAACAGATATCATAAAGCAATCTAACACTCTCGTCTTTGTTTCCAATGAAGGACACATAAAAGCAGAAAAGAAGATTCTTACAATCAGAAAGCATTGAAATTTGTGAGGCACACGATGAGGAAAGAGGGCTTAAAGAATTTGACATTTACTGGAGATATCAAAAACAAGAAAAACAAGACATAGAAGGAGGCTGTATATCTTATGAACTTGTGGGAATGGGTAGAGAAAAGGAGGTGGGAGGAATGGTAAAAAGGCAAACATTGCTAAGAACTACAAGGGATAGGAAGTTGTGGAGAGCCATGACCACCCACGTCCTGAAGGGACATGGGACATAGAGAAAGTAGTTATCTGAACACTCACAGATCTGAGATACTTCATGTAGAGCATTAGGTACTTCTTGATGTAAGTTTTGAATTGTTTCTTATGGTAATGGTAATATTAGCTGTCTCCCTACAAGGAAATATTTGACATTAATTGACCGAGCAACCAGTACTTCTTTTCAACTGAAATTTATAAAATCTTCCTCCTAATACAATTTTTCAAGAAAACAACTTTCTCAATTCTTGTAGCTCTTATGACTCTTTCCATCACTGAGGAGGGTTTCCTTTCTAATCTTTTATTTGAAGCAGTGTGGGACGTCGACATTGTCATGCCATTATTTTCTCTTTGCGTTAAATATGATGTTCATTTTAGTTGATTTCAGTTTGAATTTCTAAGATGAAGAGATATCATTATTTACACTATTTATATTTGGATTATTGTCGTCATATTTGTTGCTATTATCACAATGTTTTGACTGTTGTGCTCTCCAACCATCATCATATCAATGCGGGTAACAGAGAATTCTGACCTTAACCCTCAATTTAATCTATGGTTGTTCTTGTTCCTGTACGTATGTCTTTTTTCATTTTTTTTAATCATTTCACCCCAAGCAAGGCAGAAATGCCACTGATGAGCAGGGGGCTACATAACTGTAAAAAGATTAATTAGAAAAGAATGAGGAGTACAAACTAGTTAGAAAGGAGCAATAGAAAGCTGAGAATGCAGGTGTGATGACAGATACATAGGTGGAGAGAAAGGGAAGGATATACAGGGGTGGGGAGAGAGCTAGAGCCCAGTGGTTAATAGATGAGTATTGACATTGCATTTAAATTTCTGGAGGTTGTAGCCGTCAGGAAAGCAAGAATATGGGAGCGAGTTCCACAGGCAGGAAGTGTGAGAGAAGAAGCTGCAGGAGTAGAATTGACGTTTGCATTTGGCTAACCTGACTGTGAATGGGTGGGACCCAGTTGCCAGTCTGGTTGCACGAGTAAACACCTGTTGAGGAGGCACCAGTGACTTAAGTTTGTCCGAGCAGTAGCCATAAAAGTATTTATAGAACAGACAAAGGGAGGCCACATTTCGACGGTGGGGAAGTGGCTGCAGTCGAGCTGCCAGATCAGTACCTATCACATTACAGACTCTCCTTTGGAGCCTGTTGAGAACACTGAGGAGAACGGTAGGGGTGCCTGACCATAAATGGCAGCATTACTCCATGCACGGATGAATTCTATGTCTAGGGAAATCATCTAGTTCTTACAGTTGCTATTGCTTGCCTGTTTCTACTGAGTCGACTCAAGGACTGAATTTACAATTACTATGTCACCAGATTCACAAACCAACACTTTAATTTTAGTTGTTGCGGCTATTGAAAGTCTTCAAGTTATGTAGTTTCTGTCGTCTGGCACAGTTCTTTGTTTGTGATTCTGAAGTGCCAGTCTACAAGGCTTGAAGAAAGATGATCTTTGCTAAGAGATCAGAAAGATTCCCCCTGCTTAACTTTGCGGAATAGGTTGGCTAGTGACTGATAATAGACAACATTTCGATTATCAATATATTTGCATTGTAATATTGATTTCCTGTAAGACAATTTCACAAAAGAATCAATTTATTAAGGCAAAAAATTAATTGTCTTTCTTCTCACATATCAAAAGGGTTACAATGATCAAAGCAGAAAGTAATGTTAATCGCAGATCCATAAGTACAGAAGATATCTTGGAATATTGTCTTTTCTCTAAAGTAAAAATATCTTATAACTCAATTTAAAGAATATAAAATTAAGTTAACACCCTCCAATCAAAATGCAATTTTACCAAATTTAATGCTTGCTAGCTTTCCCAATTTCGTTCTTTTTTTTCTTGGGTGCACTAAATGCAACTTACTTTGTCTTTTCTAAAATAATTTTATTCAGTAACTTTTGTTTTTGCTTTATCTGATATAAAATGAAGTTGGAGACAATAAAGTATTAAAGAGTATAAGCCATGTGCGTTGTGGTGCAGTGGATATCGGCTTGGAATGAGAAATCGAGGAGCCGAGTTCAAATTCCAGCCGAATTCATTGCATTCACTTACGCGCAAATACCCTTGGGAAAGGGTATTTGCGCGTCTTCCATCTCTTCCTTCCGGTTTTGGGTTAAATAACAGGACAGATTGGGTTCTATAGCCTTGGCTTGCAACCAATTTACTGCAGAAAGCAATGGCAACCTATTGCGGGATAATCTTCTGCCCAGTCAGTCATATCTCGAAAGAGACATGATCACCCAAGCGTGTTTCACGTATGGCACTTAACTGACTGAATCACACATTTCAGATGAAGTCTGTGTGTGTTTACACCTGTTTAATGTAGTACAATTGTGACCAGGACACTGCTGGACTGAAGATAATGCCGGATGGGAGAAATCACCCCTAAAAAAACAATATGTAGACGTAGTCTTGCCAGCTTATTCCATTTAAATATATTTCTATGTTTCTAGGCTGGTAAAAGGGGTCTCCAAAATCTATGATATGGGGCTTGCACTCTATTACAGCTCAATTTTCATAAGGTTCTATTCATATAAAATACAAATTTTATTGTAATCTAATTATGTACATTAATGGATCATATGCAATATAGGTGAACAATTCATGTTATAATAGATCATTCCATCTTAAATAAATCAACATTGCTTCATAGCAATTTTTAACTTGAGAATTTTCTTCTTAAAAAGTTAAATAATTTTAATACATTCAACATTATTGATAAAAAAATTGTGTTTTATATATAGTATTTTTAGACTTAGCATAAACAAATCAAATTAACAGATTTGGACAAAATTTTTTTTTCCATCCTTGAATAGTCAGTTGTTCTTAATTTAATTTGTAACATACATAAATGAAAGTAGAAAAAATCAAATGTTGATAAGATAGTGAGGGTCACAAAGCACTGCCCAAGGCCCAATATGAGGCTTGACCTTCTTCCAGTTGGTGATTCAGGATAGTATGCATTGGCCATGTGGCTCTGTGTCTTAACTATGATGAAAAATTAAAAGGATTAATTTGATACCAAAACAGTAAAATAAGGATTGAATAAAATTATGCTTCCACAAAATTGACCAGTGCCAAATTTATTCTGATGAACACAAGTTTTTAACAAGCCCTCACAAGCCATACATGTCAACCACAGACTGTATTTTGTGCACTCACAGGGCATACAAACACTCCTGTTGAAATAGCTAGATGTAACTAAGTTTTATGCTAATAGTTTACTTCGCACTTGTCACCTGTTGAATTCCTTTCCAATCTCCAGGAGTTTAAATGTAAGGTCAATAGACACCTCCTAACACCCTAACTCGCATCCATTCTTTCAAACACTCATCCCATCTACCCAGCCTCCGTATCCTTACCCATCTATCACCCTCCTTTTAACATTTCCTATATCTAACCACTCTTTCTCTTTACCTTCCCCTATGTAGCCCCATGTGCAATAGTGGCAGTGGAATGCATTGCTTGGGGGTGAAATGATTAAAAAAAAAAAATTGTTGCTTCCTTGCCACCTACAATCCTCAAAAATTTAAATCTTTTGTCTTTCTGAATACTGTTCATTCTCCCCATTGAAGATTTCTTATTTTTTCCACTCCAAGTAACTCTTTCCATTTTAGTGGCGTTATTGCCTTGCTTGGGGTGAAATGATTAACAAAAAGAGACGTGAGAAGTAAGAAGGGAAAACAGCAATTAACCTACTTAATAAGCTTGTGTGAATTGATGGTAAAACAGAGCATTATTAAAAGGAAGTTATGGAGAGCCATAAATGAACATGAGAGAAAGGGACTTGGCATAGAAAAGAAAGTAGTATACACATTTGTTTTTTTATATACTGTTAGTTATACTGAACAGTTATGTAGTATCAGTCCTGTTATATGAGATGAAAAAGGCACTTAGGACAACAGAAATATGGTTCCTTACTGAGGATACCTTGGAAAAGAGGCCTTGGAAAAATCTGATGCTCACAGGACAGATTGAACGACAAGGGAAAACGAAGTATAACATGAGCTAAAATAAGTCAATGATGGAACACGGTTTTGGAGGAATAAAAAAAAATGAAATTCATTAAGAGCTATGAATGACAGGAAATTGTGGAAAGCCATGATCACCAACATCCTGAATGGACATGGCACATAAAGAAAAAGAAAGTTTTACTCTAAAAAAAAAACAGCTAATTTTCTGTGAGCAATATGGCCATCCATATTCCTTAATTGTGCAGGTTGGTTCAAGATCATTTAGGCGTACTATTATGCTAATTGTATTTGGATGTGCATTTGTCGGAAATTTACAGATGTAACGGGTCTCCTGATTGGCTGATTTAACCCGAACCTCGTTTTGAACTTTAGGCGGGCTTTACCAGAGGTTTTATGTTTTTTTTACACGATGGTTTTGTTCACTCCTCTTTTCAGCTAGCACGAACAGTATCGGACGTATTTGTGCCGCTCCGTATTTTTGTTGCAGCAGGGCCTAAATTGGCGCCCACTTGTCTCGCTATATCGAGACCATCTTACCAATTCTTTGTAATCTTTTAGGCTAATGCCACAACTTTGTAACAGAGAAAATCTCTTGTTACCCTTCTTACCTTAAAAAGGATACCCTATGGGCAAAGCCTTGCCTTCCTAGAGAAAAATTCTCTAAGCACTATCATCTTATACCAAGATAAGAAACTGTGAAAGAAGCTGACCCAGAAGAAAGTTCCTGTACGTCGCGGATCGCAGTTCCTTGTGTCTTTTTCATCCCACTCCTAGACGGAGGATACTATACCAAGCTAAGCAGAGAAAAGAGACTATACCAAGCTACACTGTAGCAGCAAAATTCAGCATATTTTTGCAAGACAAATAAATTGTTTTTTCTATACCAGGTATGTCTTGTTATGTTTGATAATTTCCTTTCACTGCTTAAGCGCTAAGCTATGTGAATATATTTCTCACATAGCTTTTATTGCAAAAATATGTGCGTTACATATTTTATTGTAAATTTTTCCCTTCCAGAATTGTTATTTGTGTGATTTTTTTTGGTGCTTCTTGTCTGCTACATAAAAAAAAAAAAATTTTTTTTTCAAAATTTGTCGGAGAGGGGGTTGGTTTGACTGGATAAGCCTTGACATTTCCTTATTCTCTCTCTCTTTGCATGTTATCCTGGTTGAATGTCTAAATGGGACTGCATGGAGAATTTCTGACGAAATCATTCCCTTCGGCAATAGGTACAATTTTTTGAAGCCGGTTATTATTAGGGAGGATAAGCAAGTGTGCCCCCACTTTAATCAAATTATTGAATCCTTGCCTGAATGTTCGTCGTTCTTAATCAACAGTGCCTTAAATCCGGTATATTCATATTCAGATACACTTGGCCCATTTTTTGAGGATTCCTCTGTTGAACGCGGAATTGAACTTTTCCTCTCTCTCGAGTCTATTGGAATCGACGAGAGTGAAACCTTATCTTCCTATAATGAAGAAAAAATTGGTGACATTTAGTGCTTGTTATGATGACATTTAGTGCTTGTTAATATAACATTTAGTGCTTGTTAATATAACATTTAGTGCTTGTTATGGTGACATTTAGTGCTTGTTAGTGTAACATTTAGTACTTGTTAATATGACATTTAGTGCTTGTTAAAACAACATTTAGTGCTCGTTAATATAACATTTAGTGCTTGTTATGGTGACATTTAGTGCTTGTTAGTGTAACATTTAGTACTTGTTAATATGACATTTAGTGCTTGTTAATATGACATTTAGTGCTTGTTATGGTGACATTTAGTGCTTGTTAGTGTAACATTTAGTGCTTGTTAGAATAACATTTAGTGCTTGTTAATATAACATTTAGTGCTTGTTATGGTAACATTTTATGCTTGTTAGTATGACATTTAGTACTTGTTAATATGACATTTAGTGCTTGTTAAAATAACATTTAGTGCTTGTTAAAATAACATTTAGTGCTTGTTAATATAACATTTAGTGCTTGTTATGGTAACATTTAGTACTTGTTAGTGTAACATTTATGGCTTGTTGGAATAACATTTAGTACTTGTTAATATGACATTTTAGTGCTTGTTAATATAACATTTAGTGCTTGTTATGGTGACATTTAGTGCTTGTTAATATAACATTTAGTGCTGTTACATAACATTTAGTGCTTGTTATGGTGACATTTAGTGGTTGTTAGTGTAACATTTAGTACTTGTTTATGTAACATTTAGTACTTGTTAGTGTAACATTTAGTACTTGTTAGTGTAACATTTAGTACTTGTTAATATAACATTTTAGTGCTTGTTAATATAACATTTAGTGCTTGTTATGATGACATTTAGTGCTTGTTAATATAACATTTAGTGCTTGTTATGGTGACATTTAGTGCTTGTTAATATAACATTTAGTGCTTGTTAATATAACATTTAGTGCTTGTTATGGTGACATTTAGTGCTTGTTAATATAACATTTAGTGCTTGATAGAATAATATATTTAGTGCTTGTTAGAATAACATTTAGTGCTTGTTAGAATAACATTTAGTGCTTGTTAATATAATATCACTTAGTGCTTGTTATGGTGACATTTAGTGCTTGCTATGTACATTTAGTACTTGTTAATATGACATGTAGTGCTTGTTAAAATAACATTTAGTGCTTGTTAATATAACATTTAGTGCTTGTTAATATAACATTTAGTGCTTGTTATGGTAACATTTAGTGCTTGTTAATATAACATTTAGTGCTTGTTATGGTAACATTAATGCTTGTTAATATAACATTTAGTGCTTGTTATGGTAACATTTAGTGCTTGTTAGTATAACATTTAGTGCTTGTTAATATAACATTTAGTGCTTGTTATGGTAACATTTAGTGCTTGTTAGTATAACATTTAGTACTTGTTAATATGACATTTAGTGCTTGTTAAAATAACATTTAGTGCTTGTTAATATAACATTTAGTGCTTGTTATGGTGACATTTAGTGCTTGTTAGTGTAACATTTAGCACTTGTTAATATGACATTTAGTGCTTGTTAAAATAACATTTAGTGCTTGTTAATATAACATTTGGTGCTTGTAATGGTGACATTTAGTGCTTGTTATTGTAACATTTAGTGCTTGTTAAAATAACATTTAGTGCTTGTTAACATAACATTTAGTGCTTGTTATGGTGACATTTAGTGCTTGTTAATATAACATTTAGTGCTTGGTTAGGTGCATAATATTTAGTGCTTGTTATGGTGACATTTAGTGCTTGTTAATATAACATTTAGTGCTTGTTATGGTAACATTTAGTGCTTGTTAATATGACATTTAGTGCTTGTTAATATAACATTTAGTGCTTGTTATGGTGACATTTAGGTGCTTGTTAGTGTAACATTTAGTGCTTGTTAATATAACATTTAGTGCTTGTTAGAATAACATTTAGTGCTTGTTAGAATAACATTTAGTGCTTGTAAATATAACATTTAGTGCTTGTTATGGTGACATTTAGTGCTTGTTAGTGTAACAATTTAGTACTTGTTAGACATTTAGTGCTTGTTAATATAATATTTAGTGCTTGTTAATATAACATTTAGTGCTTGTTAATATAACATTTAGTGCTTGTTATGGTAACATTTAGTGCTTGTTAATATAACATTTAGTGCTTGTTAATATAACATTTAGTGCTTGTTATGGTAACATTTAGTGCTTGATAATATAACATTTAGTGCTTGTTATGGTAACATTTAGTGCTTGTTAGTATAACATTTAGTACTTGTTAATATGACATTTAGTGCTTGTTAAAATAACATTTAGTGCTTGTTAATATAACATTTAGTGCTTGTTAGTGGTGACATTTGGTGCTTGTTAATATAACATTTATGCTTGTTAATATGGCATTTAGTGCTTGTTATGGTGATACTTAGTGCTTGTTAGTGTAGCATTTAGTACTTGTTAATATGACATTTAGTGCTTGTTATGGTGACATTTAGTGCTTGTTAATATAGCATTTAGTACTTGTTAATATGACATTTAGTGCTTGTTAAAATAACATTTAGTACTTGTTAATATGACATTTAGTGCTTGTTAAAATAACATTTAGTGCTTGTTAATATAACATTTAGTGCTTGTTATGGTGACATTTAGTGCTTGTTAAAATAACATTTAGTACTTGTTAATATGACATTTAGTGCTTGTTAAAATAACATTTAGTGCTTGTTAATATAACATTTAGTGCTTGTTATGGTGACATTTAGTGCTTGTTAGTGTAGCATTTAGTACTTGTTAATATGACATTTAGTGCTTGTTAAAATAACATTTAGTGCTTGTTAATATAACATATAGTGCTTGTTAGTGTAACATTTAGTGCTTGTTAGAATAACATTTAGTGCTTGTTAGAATAACATTTAGTGCTTGTTAGAATAACATTTAGTGTTTGTTAATATAACATTTAGTGCTTGTTAATATGGCATTTAGTGCTTGTTATGGTGACATTTGGTGCTTGTTAGTATGACATTTGGTGCTTGTTAGTATGACATTTAGTGCTTGTTATGATGACATTTAGTGCTTGCTATGATGACATTTAGTGCTTGTTAATATAACATTTAGTGCTTGTTAATATAACATTTAGTGCTTGTTATGGTGACATTTGGTGCTTGTTAGTATGACATTTAGTGCTTGTTATGATGACATTTAGTGCTTGTTAATATAACATCTTTTTGGCGTTCCCTCTCATGTCTATTCGGATAATGCTAAAACCTTTCTAGCATCCGGCATTATGTTGTCTGAAATTTTCGTTTCCGACGAATTCAGGGAACATTTTAGGTCCGCTTCCATTAGTCATCACACCATTCCCCTTTATTCCGCCTGGTATGGGGGCGCATGGGAGAGAATGATCAAAACCATGAAGCAATGCTTGAAAAAATTAATAGGTAGGAGGAAAATTCAGTATTTTGAATTTTTAACGATAATTTCTGACGTGCAGAAAGCGATCAACGATCGACCGCTGACTTATTTTACCGCTTCAGAAGGGGGCCTAGATATTTTAACCCCCAATCACTTTCTACAAACTGGCTACAATCCACGTTTGTTAATTAGTAACTATGGATTGGAAGATCTGTGCCCCGATCCCCCTAGTAGAATAAAGCTGGTGCAATCTTTGGAGTTAAGACATAAATATGTCGAAAAATTTAGGAAGATGTGGCACAATGATTATCTGTTGTCTCTGAGAGAGAGGGATACGAATTTGAAGGGAGATTGCCCTCTAAAGGTGTCAGTTGGAGAAATTGTATTAATCAAATCTCCTAATAAGACTAGACCTTTTTGGAGTCTAGGTAAGGTGCTTAGACTCATTACCGGGAACGATGGTAAAGTTCGCTCGGCCTGTGTGTTGAGGAATGGTTGCGAACAGGTTCATTCCTTAAAACATTTATTTCCCCTGGAATTAAAGGCAGACAGAAGCACATTCAGTTCCCCTTGATCTTATTCTATGAAAAAAAAAAAAAAAAAAAGTAATGGATAACCATTACTTTTTTCGTTCTCCGTTGGCAGTGTGTCGGAAATTTACAGATGTAACGGGTCTCCTGATTGGCTGATTTAACCCGAACCTCGTTTTGAACTTTAGGCGGGCTTTACCAGAGGTTTTATGTTTTTTTTACACGATGGTTTTGTTCACTCCTCTTTTCAGCTAGCACGAACAGTATCGGACGTATTTGTGCCGCTCCGGATTTTTGTTGCAGCAGGGCCTAAATTGGCGCCCACTTGTCTCGCTATATCGAGACCATCTTACCAATTCTTTGTAATCTTTTAGGCTAATGCCACAACTTTGTAACAGAGAAAATCTCTTGTTACCCTTCTTACCTTAAAAAGGATACCCTATGGGCAAAGCCTTGCCTTCCTAGAGAAAAATTCTCTAAGCACTATCATCTTATACCAAGATAAGAAACTGTGAAAGAAGCTGACCCAGAAGAAAGTTCCTGTACGTCGCGGATCGCAGTTCCTTGTGTCTTTTTCATCCCACTCCTAGACGGAGGATACTATACCAAGCTAAGCAGAGAAAAGAGACTATACCAAGCTACACTGTAGCAGCAAAATTCAGCATATTTTTGCAAGACAAATAAATTGTTTTTTCTATACCAGGTATGTCTTGTTATGTTTGATAATTTCCTTTCACTGCTTAAGCGCTAAGCTATGTGAATATATTTCTCACACATTATGGTGTAATGGATATCAGCTTGGAATAATAAGAAATCAGAGATCCAAGTTTGAATTTCAGTTGAATTCATTTCATTCACTTATGCACAAATATACTTCATAAAGGTATTAATCCATCTCTTCTCTCATCAGCTATGGGTTGAATAGCATAGATTAAATCCTATAGCCTTGGTTGGCAACTGGTCTTCTGCAGAAACTAATGGCAACCTACTGTGGGAAAATCTACCTAGTCAGTCATGTCTCTTTCGAGACATGATTGCCCAAGCATATATTACATACGGCTATTAACTGACTAACTGATTATCCTGATTAAGCAAAATCATGGGAAATGTAATTTTCTATATAAAAAAATCATATTTCCTAATATAAATGTTATTTTGAAATATTGTTTCCAACATGAATACTACTTCTGATAAGTCTTGCGGATACAGGTAATAATTTGTTTTTGAATTTTCAATATTTCATGCATTATGGAAAATAAAACAAGCACAGATGTTTCATTAATTGTATTTTTTTGTATTAAAAGTGGATTTACTAAAAGTATTAAGAATCAAGAAAATGTCATAAGAAACAAAGAAAAGAAAACTGCATCATATGTCTTTGTATATGGCAGTGAATGCTGGACAATCTCATTACAGATGAAGAAGAGAAAATTGGTAGGGATAAGAGAGTGAAGAAGATACAAGGAAAGGATAAGAAAGATTAGAGACATCAGATAACAGATCATTTACTGTAAATTCCCTACTTTCCATTATCTTCTTTACAGGCTGAACTGTATTTGGGCTTGAGGGTTTTTAATCCAAAGGTGCATTAGAATATCAAAAGAGGAATTCCAAAACCTAAGCAAAGTATTAAGAAATAGGAAAATCTCATTAGAAACACAGAAAAGAGTAGTGAACTGTTATGTAATATCAGACTTATATGGCAGTGACTGCAAGACAATCTCCCAGTAAATGAAGAAAAGACTTGCAGTTCTACAGAAGAATGCTGAGGATGCCATAAACTAAACATTCAAGCAAAAACAAAGTTTCAGAGAAAATGGAAACAAAAAGGACACGAAGCATCAAAAAGCAGTATTTGAAATTTCTAGGGTACATAATGAGGAAAGAGGGTTTAGAAAATTTGACATTCACAGGGCATATTGAAGACAAGAGGAACAGGAAATTGTTGAGAGACATGGTCGCCCACATTACAGAAGACAAACTCAGCATCATTCAACTAGATACAACTGTATGGTCAATTCTAATATTTTCTTTTCTTGCCTGTGGAACTCATTTCTGATTTCTGGATTCCCTGCCATCTACAATCTTCAAAAATATAAATTTAATGCCAATCACCATCTTTTGCCTCTCTGAAACCTGTTTTTTATTGTCCTTTCGCATTATGAAAATTTCTCATTCCCTTTCGCGTCATTTCTTTCTGAAATAGACTGGATGCCAACCAAGACTATAGAACCTGATCTGTTCTGCTATTAACCTGTATGAGCTACATGTGAGCAACAAGAAGATTTTGGAGAGGATGCAAATGAAAAAGAAACTTATACTTAACATCAGGAAGAGAAAGCTGAAGTCCTGGGACATATAATGAGGAAGGAGGGCTTGGAGAATCTAATACACATGGGATGGATAGAGAGAAAGAGAGATGGGGGAAAGCAACACGAGACGTACTTGATGGGCTTGAACAAGTAAATGGCAGAGCAGGGTTTGGGAAAAATTGTTAAAAGCAAAAGGGATAGTGATAAGTGAAGGTCTCTGATTATCTCTGTTTTGAAAGGACATGACATAAAGAAGAAAAAGGGTATTTGCACATAAGTGAATGCAATGAATTCAACTGGAATTTGAACTCTGCTCTCCAATTTCTCATTCTGAGCTAATATCCACTGCACTGCAATGTGCACACACACACACATATATATATATATGCATGCATACATAATACCTTTTTTTGCAAGTAGTAAATATTGATAGTGCTTTCTATTAATGCTGACTATTTTCAACACATTTTAAACTATGAAAACCCTCTCATTTCCTGTAAACAATTGTCCCTCAACTATTTTTGTTATCTGTCTGTGAAAAGAAGCTTTTTTTTATATATCAGAACGTCTATCATTTCTAGTTCCAAAAATCCATGTTGTAATGTATTCTATTTATGTACCTGTTCTTTCTTGTGTCAAAAAGTTTTATGAGTAACATTAAATTGCTCGACTGAAGAGTTGTGTGAAGGATATCTTGCCAGTTGTATAAACATCTGACAGCCATATTATGTATGGCAAAAAGTAACCTGTAAGGATCCTGAAATCTACAGAATTTGCTGATTTGATATCTTTGTGGCTAAACAATGTAAATCATTGCAGTAATTGATCCAACAAAGTAAGAGTCGTTAGAATGGAGAGAGAGTCATCAGTTTTAGTGTAAAATAGAATATATGAGCTTTTCCAAGAGAATACTGAAAAGTTCACTGTCTGATCCACTTTGCAATATCTGAACAAATGAGTAACCATCAGGATTTATTTTAGAATTCTTTCTTGTTTGCGCTGACAACTTTTTTGGCAATTCCTGATAGTTATGCAGTAATGAAGATTTCTTTAGTATTGCCTACCTTACACCCTTGTGCAAATTGGCTTACGGCCATATCAGGTTGAATACACCAGTTCTCGCTCGATCACCGACGTTAAGCAACGTTGAGCCTGGTCAGTACTTAGATGGGTGACTGCTTGGGAATACCAGGTGCTGTAAGCGTTTTGTGATGGATGTGCATTGTGTTGCAGTAGATATCGGCTCAGAAAGAGAAATCGGTGAGCCGAGGTTGAATTCCAGTTGAATACCCTGCATTCACTTAAGCACTGGTACCCTTGGGAAAGGTATTTATCGTTTCTTCCCTCCAGTTATGGGGTAAATAACTTGGGGACCCTGCCCTTAAAAAACAAATCCCAATGAATCTTGATACTTGAAAAGAAAAAAAAAGTATTACTAGATATAAAAATTTATATAAAAAAAAAACAATTAAATTGTTGAAAGAAAAAGGTATTACCAGCAATAAATAAATAAAATTTAGTTGGCAATAAATGACCCGCCGAAGTTGATATGCCATAAAAACAAAACAACCAACCAACAACTTTGTGCAAATTAATTGAAACAGCTGCTTTAGTTTACGTTCTTTCCCCATACAGTCAGTTTTAGACCCACTGGAATGACAGGGTGTAATCAATTTATATTTTTTCCTCAGATTAGGTCTTTTGCAGTAATGTGCAGTAATATAAAGTTATTTTCAGGATGTATGATGAAATTTGTTTGCCTTTGGAAAAAAAATTGCATTATCCATGATTGCATCAGATCTTTATCATGCCCAGGCACTTTGTCTTGACTGTTGATTAGTTGTCCGATGGCCAGTGTTTGTGATGGACGTTAATCCAAGGAAGTATATGAAAATTGTAACACTGCATAAACACACTGGCAAGCCTTACTGAGAGATAACGGATATTGTTAACTGTAAGGCATGTCATCAAGGCAAAGAAATAAACTGGATCCGTCAATCCAAAACATAAGGGAGAATGCAATTGGAAGAGAAAAACAATGCCAACAGACAACATATACATGGTCAGGGAAAGTGTGAAAGATCCTAGGAAGACATTATTTGTTTTGTTTCAATTAATTTGCAAAAGGGTGTATAATACAATAACTACAATTTTGTGAGATGTGAGGACCTGAACACTTTTCTCAGATCAGTGATTAAAAATGACTTCAAATAAATGTGTCATTTTGACCAGAGTCTTTCATACTTTTTACCTTTGTGGAACTTTTGAAATAGTTTTCATGTCTCAGGGAACCTCTGCATAAAAATGATTATATACTATTATTAATATCTATCTCTTTTATATTTTTATCATAGTCAACTCTCTCAGCAGACCTCATTGGTAATGACTACATCAAATCCATAGCTAAATCTGCTGCTATGAAGGTCAGTTCACTGTGTAGAGCCAGGAAGTTTTTCCCGTCTAAATCCATCCTGCACATATATAAATCTTCCATCCACCTGTGTATTGGATACCGCCGTCACATCTGGTTGGGTGCTTCTGCTATTCACCTCGAAGTTCTTGACAAAATCCAACAGAGAATCTGCAATGTGATCGATCCTGACTTGGTAGCTCAGTTGCAGTTACTTTCTCACCAACATAATGTGGCTTCTCTCTGTCTCTTCTACAAATACTTTCATGGCTTCTGCTCTAATGAGCTTAGCTCCCTGGTGACTCTCTGCATGAATTTACTCAAGCTACCAGACTAACAGCTTGGTCCCACCATTTTACAGTGAAACCAATCAAATGTAAATCCAACTTCTACTCTATCAGCTACTTTTCTTGCACTTCCTGCCTGTGGAATTCCCTTTTGTATATTTGCTTCCCTGACAGCTACAATCTCAAAGAATTTAAATGTAAGGTCTATTGCCATCTCCTAACTCTCTGACTTGCATCTTTTCTCTGATGTTCTTTTCCCCGTCCACTCTACTCTCATCAGCTCTCCTCACACCAGCGTTCTCATCCTTATCTTACCCATTCTCTGACACACACTATAACTTGTTCCTCTTTCTCATCACTCTCCTCTTATGTAACTCCCTATGCACCAGTGGCAGTAAAACTGACTTGCTTGAGGTGAAAGGATTATAAAAAAAAGAAAAAATTCACTTAGTAAACATATTTTTTTTGGATAACTTAAGGTAAAATATTCCCTTGTCAAATTTATTGGCAAGTCAAAAAAAATCATATTGCTCATGTATGAGACCTCACACTGAGTTTTTCATTCACAAAAACGAAATCTTGAAATTCACACAAAAATAAACATAAATAAGCAATATCATTATAATGTATTATGATAACCAAGGATTTAACAACAATATGTTGTACGCATATAGCAATATTATAAATATAAAATGAAAACAAAAATGACTAAAAAATGCATTAGCCTATTCACATGGAACCTTTAACAATGACTTGTGGAACACTAAGTTTCTAGAGAACACTGACAGTACTTCATCAGACTCTTTAGACTGCCACTACAAAATCAAACTTTTACCAAATATCAAAAACCATATCACTTGAAAACTTGCAAAAGCAATAACAACAAAAATGATTAGCAAATGTAACTAGAAGGGAAAGAAATTATATAATCAAAATGCTAATTTTCCACACTACCTTAAATAAAAGATTTGGAAGGAAACTCCAGTCAATACTAGAAAGACTGATCACATTTAGTGGACTTGGGAAGTGAAGTTTCCTGAAAAGCAGTTTTAAAAAGAAAATTTTATAAATTTCAATTGGCAGTATTTCTAATGCAAACATAGAAATTACAGTTACATCTAACAATTTTAATTGTGAAATTAGAAGACCTAGTTTCCAATCTAGTACTGCACTTAAAATCATAGAGTCAAGATATCAAAAAGAAAAGATTATCAGAACTATTATCATTAAAATATCTATAGAAAAGGAACAGGAAAGCAATGTTACAGAGGTATGAAAGTGACTGATGCGGAGTTGCCAGGTCAGGAACAATAATGTGACAGATACTTCTTTAAACTTTATCAAGAATTGCTGCATACATAGTGAACTGACTTACTTAGCAGCTTACCCAGCAATTGATTTAATATAATCATTTCAGTATTTGTCTATATTTCTGAGGTGAGGTAGTATTTACATTATTTGGACTATTGTCCTCATCTTTGTTGCCATTTTTATGATGTTTTTTTGTTGTTGTATGCTCTGGCCTTCTTCAGGTGCTAGGAATTTTTAATTGAACCCTTTATTATGATAACTGGGGTATATAATTCTCATAGTTCCCTGCATTGATGTAGGAATGTCAGGTGGTTTGATATTTGTGCCAGCTTCAGGTAAGACTTTTTTATTCTATTGAATTCTAGCTGTTACTATTTATATTATTTTAAAGAAGGAATCTGAGAATACCATGGTCTGAACATGTGAGCAATAATGAAGTTTTAGAGAAAATGAAAACAAAGAGTACACATATTTAACATAAAAAAGAGACAGTTGATATTTCTATGGCATATAATAAAGAAAGAGTGTTTAAAAAATTTGACACTCACAGGACAGATTGAAGACAAGAGAGATAGAGGAAAACAACACCTACCTAACGAGCTTGTGTAAATAGATAGCAGAGAGGGTTTAGGAAAGACAATAAAAAGACAAAATTCGTTAGGAGCTACAAAAGTCAAGAAACTGTGGAGAGCCATGATCACCAAATTTCTGAAGAGACACAGTACATAAATAATGAAGAAGAAGCACTATTGCCTTTGAAAAATGTATGAATCTCAAGCTCTGTCATGTCACTAGGTAATTTTAAAAAATATTAAGTCGTCCTATATGAAATATCATAACTTGATTATGAACAAAAAAAAAAGAAGAATGAATCAAAATTCACTTTTATTTAATTAAAACAATGTCTGGTAATACAGATTTCTTCCAACAAAGCTAATAAGGTAGTTTTCTTATTAAAAATATTTTGTTTTTTGTTTTAATAGACTGTTCAAATGTCCCAACTACTTCTTCACTATAAGAGAATCTTATATTGTGTTTAGATGGCTCAATGTTTAAATAAGTGATAATATGTAGGAAGAGAGATATTTGATAAATAAGGTGAAGGCTTTAAAATCTCAAATCAAGGATTATAAGTTTTGAATGGTGGATTGAGAATTGTGAAGGTATGCATTGTTATGGAACAGAATTGGGTTTGTAACGTTTAAATAAGGGACTTAGAATAGTAAGGGCATAAATTGTTATACAACAGAATTTTGGCCTATAACTTTTGAATGAAAGACTGAGAAATGTGAGAGCATGCATTATTGTGATGGAACAGAATTTGGCTTATAACCTTTGAATGAAGGACTGAGAAGTTTGAGGGCTTACATTGTTATGAACAGAATTGAGTTTATAACTTTTGAAGGAAGCATAAAAGTGAAAGGGTGTGTATTGTTATGAACCAAAATGGGCTCAAAACTTTTGAATGAAGGACTGAGAAGTGTGAGGGCATGCATTGTTATGGAACAAATTTGGGCTTATAACTTTTGAATTAATGTAAAATGTGTGAGGGTGTGCATTGTTATGGAACAGAATCGGGCTTATAACTTTTGAATGAAGGCCTGACAAGAGTGAGAGTGAGGGCAGACATTGATATGACATTTAATTGGACCACTCTATCCACTATTTAAGGCTATTTTTTTTCTTGCATGTCAGACGTTCAAGTTCTCTTGAAAGTTTCATGACTTGTTTTCATATTTTGTCTAATCAATGCATTCAACTGATCATTTTTCATGACTGAACTAGGTCTTTATCTTCAAGGCTCTCATCTCCTGAATGAAATTTCTGAAAGCATTTCTGCAGTTTTGGGATTACCAATACTACTGTTACATTTTTTTTTTATTGAACATTTTTGGCATTGTAAAAGATCTTTTTCATGACAAGAGAGAGCAACCAATATTACGCAAAGATGAGGATGGATCGGAAATATTAAAGTCTGAAGTGGAATCTGCAGTAGCTAAACTGAATAGAAACAAAGCAGCAGGACCAGACGGCATAGTCATAGAGCTGCTGACAGCCCTGGAAGAATTTGGTATAGAAAGAAATTACTGAAATAATAAATGAGATATATAATAGTGGCGTTATACCAGATGAGCTCGGCAAGTCTATCTTCATAGCACTACCTAAGAAGCCAGGAGCAAACGAGTGCGAACTCCACAGAACCATCAGTTTAATGAGCCATATAACAAAACTGATTGTCCAAATCCTGATGAATAGAGCGAGAAGCAGAATCAGGCCAAAGATAGAACAAGAACAGTGTGGTTTTGTTAAAAACACAGGAACAAGGAATGCTATATTTATGATTAGGATGCTCTCCAAAAGGGCAATACAAATGAAGAAGGACGTATGACTGTGCTTTATTGATTATGCGAAAGCGTTTGATAAAATACGACACAAAGAACTGATGGAGATGCTCGGCAGCCTTGACATATTTGGGAAAGACTAGAGAGTAATAAAGAATCTTTACTGGCAGCAAACTGGTTGCATACGAACAGGTAATGAATTGAGTAGATATACAAAGATAGAAAGGGGCGTAAGACAAGGATGTGTCTTTTTACCAGATCTGTTCAACATGTATAGCGAGAATATTTTGAGGACCCTAGAAGTTATGCCTGGATTCGTACTCGGAGACCACAATTTAAACAACCTAAGGTACGCTGATGATACAGTGCTGATAGCAGACACAGAAAGGAAACTACAAGACCTCTTACAGAAAGTAGCAGAAGAAAGTAACAAGAAAGGACTAGAAATAAACTGAATGAAAACTGAATGCATGGTCATCAGTAAAAAGGGCAGCCCAAAATGCCAAATACAGGTCAGGGATACCAGAATCAAGCAGGTACAAAAATTTAAATACCTGGGAAGCGTTATAAAAGAAAACGGAAAGTGCAACACAGAGATCTGAAGGTGAATTGGCATGGTGAAGGAAGCATTCCAGAAGTTGAGTAAGGTATTAAGAAACAAGACAATTTCACTAAAAACTAGGAAGAGAGTACTGGATTGCTATGTGATGTCCGTCCTTAAATATGGCAGTGAATCCTGGACAATACCATTAAAGATGAAGGAAAAACTTGAAGCAACTGAAATGTGGTTCTACAGAAGGATGCTGCGAATCCCATGGATCAAGCATGTGAGCAATGATGAGGTCTTGGAAATGATGGAAACAAAAAGGAAATTAATACTGAGCATCAGGAAGAGACAGCTGAAGTTCCTGGGACACACAATTAGGAAGGAGGGCCTGGAGAACCTGATACTAATAGGCTAAATAGAGGGAAAAGTGACAGTGGAAAGCAACAGATAACATATTTGAAGGACCTAATCAGGTGGATGACAGAACAAGGATTGCACGGTGTAACAGGAGAAGGCGTGCTCAGAGCCACCAGGGATAGGGAAACATGGAAAGCCATGATCACCTATGTTCTGAAGGGATAGGGCACATAGAAGAAGAAGAAGCCTAATTTTAACTCATATATATATATGTTACCATAAGATTCACCCTTTAAAAGGGCTGGGGGGCCAATTGAGATAGTATTACATTAAGAGGCAGTTTGTATAGATAAGAAAGGAAAGATATGGTTAACCCTAGGCATGAACAGGTTCAGATGGTAGTGACTGGAGAAATATCTTCAGAAAATGCAGTAGTTCATGGGAAGAAGCTGTTTGAGTGAAACTTATTTGTGACCAATCTTATATGAATGGAACGTGGGTGGTTAGTCCAATGTAAGTGACATGGTGGATCCTTGTGATGAAGGTTAGAACAAATACTTATTTCAGTTCCAGATTATAGTTTATGTTTTTGAAAGGTCTATTTTTTTCTATTTCTTTGAACACTTGCTAGATGATATTGATTTTCTGTTAAAGATCAATCTTATCCCAACTATGAATACCTATGTCATCAGCACATCTCACCTCATCATCAGTACACATTAGTCACTGGAGAGAAAGCAGGATTTTTGTTTTCTGTATTAATCAGTGTTAAATAGTAAATTAAGCAATAAATTTTCCTTACTTTCCTGTTCTTCATCTTCTATGTGCCCTGTCCCTTCAGGACATAGGTGATCATGGCTTTCCACGTTTCCCTATCCTTGGTGGCTCTTAGCACGCCTTCTCCTGTTACACAACGCAGTCCTTGTTCCATCATCAACCTGATTAGGTCCTTCAAATATGCTATCCGTTGCTTTCCCCAGTCTCTTTTCCCCTCTATCTGGCCTGTTAGTATCAGATTCTCCAAGCCCTCCTTCCTCATTGTGTATCCAAGGAACTTCAGCTGTCTTTTCCTGATGCTCAGTATTAATTTCCTTTTTGTTTCCATCATTTCTGAGACCTCTTCATTGCTCACATGCTCGATCCATGATATTCGCAAAATCCTTCTGTAGAACCACATTTCAGTTGCTTCAAATTTTTCCTTCATCTTTGATGATATTGTCCAGTATTCACTGCCATATTGAAGAATGGACAGCACATAGCAATCCAGTACTTTCTTCCTTGTTTCTAGCAAAATTGTCCTGTTTCTTAATACCTTACTCAACTTCTGGAATGTTTCCCTCACCATGCCAATTTGCCTTTGGATCTCTGTGTTGCACTTTCCGTCTTCTGTTATAACGCTTTCAAGGCATTTAAATTTTTGTACCTGCTTGATTCTAGTATCTCCGACCTTTGACTTGGGATTATAGTGGAACTTTGACTTGCAAACACCTCCATATACAAAAAAAGACTTGCCATATGAACAAAAATTTTGTTAGAAAATCTGTTTTTGCTTACAAAATGATTCTGAGTGGCAAAATTAGGAATTGTTTTTTCTAATGAAATTTTCATATTTCTTAATATATTGCTTAGTTTTTGAAAGGCAACTGTCACTATCCCAATGTATCTTGGGATTTCAGTGTTGCTTTCTCTAATAAAATTTTCCCATTTCTTAATGCATTGCTTAGCTTTTGAAATGACCACTTTCAGTATCCCAGTGTGCCTTTGGATTTCAGTGGCACATTTTCTGTCCTCAATTAAAACACTTCCTAGATATTAACATATTTTTTTTCACTTGCTTGATTCTGGAGTCTAAAATATGTAATTTGTAGGTTGGACTTTTACTCTTGCCAAGAACCAAACATACTTAGGAGTGATATATATATATATATATATATATATATATATATATATATAAGAGAGAATTGCAACCTGTGAAAACATGGAGGATAATCCAAAAGATTTTATCTCATTAATATAAACTATCAATTAGATAAAAATAGCGAGCTCAACTGATATTCTCTAGAGCGAATAAATTGAGCAGAAAATTCCACACAACTGTTTAAATATGTGTTGAGTTTTTGCTCAATCTATATATATATAAATAAATATGTCTGTCTGTCCATCTGTCTGTGAGAATTTGTGTATCTCCATTTTAACAAACCTTACTTCTCTGAAACCCTTGGTCCAATTTTAACTAAAATTGGGTCACTTGTTGATCATGATATGAACCGTTGATATAAACAAAGATTTTTTGAATTGATTAACAGGGTACAGCAGAAATCACCAAAACACATATAATTCATGAACTCTTCTCCTCTGAGACGCCTTATGTGAATTCAACCAAAATCAGGTAACTTGTAGACCAAAGTCCAAACTTTTGATATACAAAAAATCGTTTTGAATCAGTGTAGAGGATTTGTCAAAAATTGATGACAAACATTATTTTGAATGATCTTTTGCACACTTTTATGCATTTCTCCAAAACACTCCACTCAAACTCAACCAAAATTGAGTCACTGGTAAATCAAGGTCTGATACCTTGATATGCAAACAAAAATTTCAGTTGACACATAGGGTGTGGCAAAAATTAATGGAAAAATGTTGCTTTTTGCAATCATTTATTTCTCCGAAATGCTTAGTGGTATTCCAACAAAAATCAGGGTTTTTTTAACTAATAAGGTAACATCTACCTATGCCATAACAATTTCATATTTTCTAAAAGCTGCCAACCTCTCCGATATTGCATGGACAATGCATCCATTTCTTTAGCATCACAATGTCATCACATCACATTACATGCTCCTGTATTGCCCACCCTTGTTCTTCCAATTGTACATACATCATTCCCGTTTATTTGCAAAATTGACCAAGCATGAATTCTGTTTTGCAAATACAACAAAAACCAATACTTACTTCGCATTTTTTTAACTTTTCTGTCACAGCAACATCCTACTAGAGCTTCTTGAATAAGCACTTGACCTTACCATTTCAACATAATCACTAAAAAGCCCGAGCAATGGTGGACTATACAGCTAGTATATATATATATATATATATTACCAGTCACATGTGGCATGTGAGAGCTTGAAATTAATGCTCCTTTTTCAAAGACATCTAGAGATAAATTACTATGTTACCATCAAATCTTGAGCAGAGGCATCACATTATTAAAAATGGCCAGAGAAGTGGCCAAAAGCCCTTGGAATGATAATTTGGGACAATTTTTACATTTCTTATTTCCAGAAAAATGAAAAAATGCAGATACTGCAAAAAATGAATAAAATCTTTCTTGTTGGCTATATTCAATGAAAGACGCTTGAAAGAAAGGTTGCTGCCCAAGTATATATATATATATATATGTGTGTGTGTGTGTGTGTGTGTGTGTGTGTGTGTTTAAGGGGAATTTTTTTTAACATGTTTGCTTGACTGTCAACAAGTTCTGTCTATTCAATCAGCTTTTTTATCAGCTTTTTTAAAAAAAAATTTTATAATCAATACTTCCCACAAACTCGCTCTGTAGATACACAACTCCCAAGAGAGTGTTTTCCAAGTAATATGATCTTAACATGCTCAAGTCTAGGATTAACCATTATCTTTCTCATATATCTATCAAAACTATGCCTCTTAGTTTGTGACACTCTATCTTGAGTGGTTCACAGACTTTGTGAAGAGTGAACATTACTGTAAAAAAAGGTCAAGGAAGTCAGAAAATATTACTTTTCCTGATCATATCTGAGAAAAGATATTAAACTGCTGCCTTTAGAAAGTCTTATCTGATACTCTGTCCACTGAACCATTCAAGTATGGATATCAATTAATTTAATAATAGTTGTTCATGTGTGTGCAATTGCAAGACTATAAAACAGCAAACTCATTTCATGATTTTTACATGCCTCCATACATATGAAAAGAGGTTGAAAGGTTTATCCTGTTTGTTACTGAGGTGCACTTGAATGAAAATTCCAGAAAGCATAAAGTCTGACCTATTTCTCTTTCTTTTAAAATCAATATATATGAAAAAGAAACTAGAAATAAAGAATGTGGTAAGTATTATCCCCCAAAATTTAGTCTCTTACAATTCCTTCACTCTCAAGAAATCATTACGTTTTATTTTACAAATTTGGAATTCAATTCTTGAATTTCCTTAATGGCTTCAAACTTCAATCAATTTATTCCATAAATGCATGACAATTCTTGACAAAAAAAAGAAGAAAGAAACACTTCTAAAATTCTTCTGCAATTCTAGCAACTATCACTTTGCTCTAGTTACTGCTGGTCATTGTAATAATACTACATGTGTGTAGCAAAATTGAAAGGTTACTGTGAGAAGAAAATTTCAACAAATCTTGATTTTATCAAAGTTATGAGCAGATTTATTGGATAATGCTAAAGGTTTTTATATTTTCCCAGTTTTGCTCTCTTTTTCTATTTGTTAATTTTCATTTTTTATTTATTTAAATGTAATTTCCAATATTGCTCAGATTCTATTCAGAACAATTATACAACTGCTTCTGTTAATTTTCAAATGAAAATTTCCAATAACCCTTCACTCTATGATTAACTTGTTTTAGTTAAATATGATTGCATTGAATAAGGAAAATATGAAGGAATAAAAAAAAGTGTAAGTGGGATTGTATTTTTTCTTCTTTTCACCAAGAGACTGCTACTTCGGTTTAACCATTTCCATGCTGAGACATTGGATTAATTTTTTCCATTGAATCATATAATATCTTATTGAATCATATAATGACTTCTAAACTGTTATGTAATATTCTATATGGGAGTGAATGCTGAACAATCTTCTTAGAGATGAATAGAATCCAGATGACAGAAACATGGTTCTACAGAAGGGTACTGAGAATACAAAGTGAGGAATGACAAAGGTTTAGAGAAAAAGAAAACAAAATTGGTGCTTATAATTAGAATCAGAAAGAAAAAGTTGAAATTCCTTGGGCACATAATGAGGAAAGAGGGCTTGGAGAATTTGACACTCACAAGATGTATTGAAGACAATAGGGAATGGGGAAAGAAGTGCATAAGTAATTTGTGTAAACGGTTGGCAGAACAAGAATACTTCTTCGTCTTCTATGTGCCCTGTCCCTTCAGGACGTAGACGATCATTGTTCTCCACGTCTCCCTATCCCTTGTGGCTCTTAGTCTGTTTGTTCCTGTTACTCCTGTCAACCCCCGTTCTGATATGTTATCCACTGCCTTCCTCTGTCTCTCTTTCCTTCTATCTGGCCAGTCAGTATCAGGTTCTCCAGGCTCTCCTTCCTCATTGCGTGTCCCAGGAACTTCAGTTCTTTCTTCCTGATGCTTAGTATCAATTTCCTTTTTGTTGCTATTCTTTCCAACACCTCATCATTGCTTGCATCAGTCCACGATATCTGCAGCATCCTTCTGTAGAACCACATTTCCGCTGCTTCCAGTTTTGTCCTCATTTTCGATGATATTGTCCAGCATTCACTGCCGTATTGAAGAACTGACATCGCATAGCAATCCAGCACTCTTTCCTTTGTTTCTAGTGAGATTTTCCTGTGTGTTAGTACTTTACTCAACTTCTGGAATGCATCCTTTGCCATGCCAATTCGCCTTCAGATCTCCGTGTCGCACTTTCCATCTCCTGTTAGAACACTTCCTAGGTATTTAAATTTTTGTACTTGCTTGATTCTGGTATCCCCCACCTGTATTTGGCATTTTGGGTTGTACCTTTTGCTGATGACCATGCACTCAGTTTTCTTAAAGTTTATTTGTAGTCCCTTTTTGTCACTCTCCACCGCTACCTTCTGTAGGAGGTCTTGTAGTTTCCTTTCCATGTCTGCAATCTGCACTGTATCATCCGTATACCTTATGTTGTTCAAGTTGTGGCCTCCAATAACAAATCCTGGCATGTCATCTAGGGTCCTCAAAATATTTTCGCTGTACAGGTTGAACAAATCCGGTGAAAAGACACATCCTTGTCTTACGCCTCTTTCTATCTTTGTAAATGTACTGAGATCATTACTTGTCCATATGCAGGCCGTTTGCTGCCAGTAGAGATTCTTGATTACTCTTATGTCTTTGCCAAAAATGTTGAGGCTGCCAAGCATCTCCATCAGTTCTTTGTGTTGTATCTTGTCAAATGCCTTTGCATAGTCAATGAAGCATAGGTACAAGTCTTTCTTCATTTGTATTGCCCTTTTGGAGAGCATCCTAATCATGATTATGGCGTTCCTTGTTTCAGTGTCTTTGACGAATCCACACTCTTCCTGCCCTATCTCTGGCCTGATTCTGCTTCTCGCTCTATTCATCAGGATTCTGACAATCAGTTTTGTAATGTGACTCATTAAGCTGATAGTTCTGTGTAGTTCACACTCATTTGCACCTGGTTTCTTCAGCAGTGCTATAAATATCGATCTGCATAGGTCGTCTGGTATTATTCCGCTGTTATAAATTTCGTTTATTATGTTGGTAATTTTTTCTATGCCATATTCTTCTAAGGCTATCAACAGCTCTATCCCTATGCCGTCTGGACAAGCTGCTTTGTTTCTGTTCATTCTGGCCATTGCAGCTTCCACTCCAGATTTTAGTATTTCCGGTCCATCCATCTCCTTGTGTATTCTCGGTTGTTCTCTCTTGTCACAAAAAAGATCCTTTATATATTCTTTCCATCTCTGGAGTATTTCCTCTTTAGAAAAAAAAAAAAAGACAAAACTTACAAAGCGCTATAAAGGGCAGGAAGAATAGAGAACTATAATTCTCCATGTTCTGAAGGGATGTGTCATAAAGAAAAAATTTGATTTGATGAAGAATCTAGATCAAATACCCTCCAGATATGGCATGGAGATTAATGCTGAAAAAATCAAGCTCATGATGAACAATGAGAAAGTACTTAAACTTTTAAATAACCTAAATATCTTGGTTTGATTTTCAGTGAAGAGGGCTCCAGAATCTATATATAAATACTGCAGTACCTATGTGTGTGATGTTTGTAGAAGTCAAATAACTTACTTTTCAACATGGCTGTCTTCTTTTGTCTCCCTGCAGGAAGGTGACCATTCAAGAGTGTGGATATTGTGCTCAATATTTATAGAGCTCAATATACACACTGAAATTATCAGCCAATCAATGCTTACAGAATAGACTTGCCTGTAACAGAATGGAATCTCCCAGGTTATTATTTAAACCACCTACCAATTTGCCCTGGTGGTTTTTTGGTCAGCTAGATCAATTTCTATTCTAGTTGATTACTGGCTGGTTGTTCCATAAGATTTTTTACAATGTTCTAGAAAAAGATATGACTACACACAGACAGACACAACAGATGAAATATAGGAACACTAGATGACGTACACAAATACTCATGATAAATGACAGAAAACATCAAACAGGAAAAATAAAATAAAAAGGGAATTACTGTAAAATATATGGTGTTCTATTATGATAGATCAAAGTTAGCAGTAAATAAAACAGTGTTATTGGTGAAATTTTATTGATTTCACTATTGGATCATGTAATTTGAGTCATGGCAATTATGTGTGAAAAATAATATTGCCCAAATGTTTGCCAAGGCTTTGATGGTACACCACCACTCAGTGGTCAGAAATTTTGACTGCATCTCTGCATAGTTACTCCTTTATCTCACCAATATGCCTTATTGTCTCATCCTTCAGCTGTTGACTTGTTTTTGGCTTGTTGGCATAGACCTTACTTTTGAGATGACCACAAACAAAGAAATCAAAAAGTGTCAAGTCACACAATCAGGGTGGTCAATTGACATCACTGCTTCGAAAGACGATGAGACCTGTAAATTTCTCTTGTTTGAATGCTCATTTTTGTAATAGGCTTTGATATTTTTAGCATGTTTGATTGTTAATCTTTCCATGGTTGAATGTATCAAAGACTAAAGTTGTTAATTCTGGAAGAAATGGAAAAAAATGAAAAAATGTCAAAAATGTCTCTTATGAGTGTCAAATTTTCCAAGCCCTCTTTTCTTATTATGTGTCCAAGGAATTTCAGCTTTCTCTTTCTGATTCTAAGCATAAGCACCAATTTTGTTTTCTTTTTCTCTAAACCTTTGTTATTCCTCACATTTTTTATTCTCAGTACCCTTCTGTAGAACTACTTTTTTGTCATCTGGATTCTATTCGTCTCCAAAGAGATTGTTCAGCATTCATTGCCATATAGGATATTACATAACAGCTTGTTAAGACATTATATGATTCAATAGAAAAAATTAATCCAATATATCAGCATGGAAATGGTTAAAATGAAAAAAAATTAAGTTTAAGCATCATTAGATGCTTAAACTTAATTCACATTTAAAATCTATCCAAGTTATTGGAACACCCTATATATATCATGTAAGAGAGAGAAAATGTTATTGTATTTATAGCCTTTTTGTGCTTTAAATAATAATTTTTAAGTCTTTCTTTGCCGTCTTTATCATTATTTTTCCTTAAGTAAGAAAAATAATTGCTCGCTGCGAACAACGTAGCAAGCCTTAGTCTTTATATTATAATACAGTAATACCTACCTAGGTACCTATGTGCATCATGCTTTTGCTGTCATTAATGAATTTAAATGAACTTTGTAAATGTATTATATTTCTAAAGAAAATCATTGTAATGGAAGATAGAATAAGACAACAAAGAGAGGAAGCAAGAGAACGCTAGAGAAGATGAGAATGATTATGAGCAAAAGAGATAAACAATCTGTAAACATAATAGAGAATGAATGCAAACAAGAAGAAATGATATGAACAAAGAAGAGATTGAGCTTTTTTTGTTAAAGTTGTTAAGTTCAAATAATTAATGATGCAATACGGGAATTTCTATAGATATTTTATTGTCAAAGAATTTGCTATGCGCTATTGAAATCTTTAACTGAAGAATTAAGATTCATCAGAATATTAAAACAAGAAAATTGTGAAATTTTCACAGGTAAAAACTAGTAAAAAATCATTTCAAGATCAGTACAGACAGTGACAGTTGTCACAAAATTAAAAAACATCCAAAAAAACAAGGATGACTGCCTGAGATCTGTTATGTCACCAAGTATAAATGAATAACTCAACAACAGAATCAGAATATAAGTTGTATTCCGTGGAAAGACGGTTAGTATGTACAGAAGTGATTAGTAATATTTACAATAGAAAGATACAAGAGTCCAATCCATCGTAAGACGTGTGTATACGTGATTACTTCCGGTACGCCACCGGAAGTGTGACTAACTCTTCACTGACTCGCACTGACTCTTCAGTAACTCATTAAAGACTCTCAAGTGACTCTCTATGAGTCTCCTGTAGAGAATCCACCATTGCTATATATAGCAATGGGAACAGTCCATTTGTAGTCAAATAGGAGCGGCGCCCTAACAAGATCAAATATCAGACTGCTTCATGCTTTTGCCTTCTCAGTCTTTATTGTACACCTGTAAATACCTTGATAAAATGTCTCATTATAGACATGTTATGATATCTTAATCAATACCATGATAAAATGTCTCATTACTGGCATGTAACGATATCATAATAAATACCATGATGAAATTTTTATTATTGTCATATAAGGGTATTTTAATAAATCACTAGATAACAAAGCTCATATTACTGAGAAGAGAAATCGGTGAGTCGAGTTCAAATTCCAGTTGAATACCCTGCATTCACTTAAGCACTGGTACCCTTGGGAAAAGTATTAATCCGTTCCTTCCCTCCAGTTATGGGTTAAATAACAGGGTAGGACTTGGGGACCCTGCCCTTAAAAACAAATCCCAATGAATTTTGATACTCGAAAAGAAAAAAGTATTGCTAGACACAAAAATTTATATAAAAACAACAATAAATTGTTGAAAGAAAAAGGTATTACCAGCAATAAATAAATAAAAAAAATTTAGTTGGCAATAAATGACCCACCGAGATTGATATACTATAAAACAAAAACAACCAGCCAAAAATCATATTATGGGTATGTCATTAACAGTAGAAACGCAGCAAAGTATCCAAGCATTAGAAATGATATGTGACAAAATAAACATCCTATAACTCTCCTATATAGAATACATCACAAATGATACAATGCAAGATACCATCAAACAAGAAACAGAGCCACTGGAAGTTTTCCTAATCGCCATCAGAAAAAGAAAATTGAAATGGTATGATTACATTTTGAGACCCAACAATCCTACAAGGCACCATCTGAGGAGAAAGAAGTAAACAGAGAGAAAAATGGGCTGACAATGTCCCTTAGTGGACAGGAAAAATATTCAGAAAATTATAGAAGAAGCTGTTCAGATGCTCAGTTGTGCAGAAACCCTATGACCCTATCAGGTCGTGGCACTTATGATGATCTTCTTCTTCTTCTTCTTCTTCTATGTGCTATGTCCCTTCAGGACGTAGGCAATCATGGTTCTCCATGTCTCCCTATCCCTTGTGGCTCTTAGTATGTTTGCTCCTGTTACTCCTGGCAACCCCCGTTCCATCATCCACCTGATCAGGCCCTGCAAATATGTAATCCGCTGCCTTACTTTATCTCTCTTTCCTCCTATCTGGCCAGTCAGTATCAGGTTCTCCAGGCTCTCCTTCCTCATTGCGTGTCCTAGGAACTTCAGTTGTCTCTTCCTGATGTTCAGTATTAATTTCCTTTTTGTTGCCATTCTTTCCAGCACCTCATCGTTGCTTGCATGCTCAGTCCACGATATCCGCAGCATCCTTCTGTAGAACCACATTTCCGCTGCCTTCAGTTTTGTCCTCATTTTCGATGATATTGTCTATCATTCACTGCCATATTGAAGAACTGACATCACATAGCAATCCAGCACTCTTTTCTTTGTTTCTATTGAAATTTTCCTGTGTGTTAGTACTTTACTCAGCTTCTGGAACGCGTCCTTTGCCATGCCAATTCACCTTCGGATCTCTGTGTCGCACTTTCCATCTCCTGTTAGAACACTTCCTAGGTATGTTCTTAAAATTCATTTATCATTTATCATTAAACATTATCTAACCATCAACAATTTTATAAGGACCTGTGTGCTATAACAAACAAAACAGAATGCACATGTGCAAAAGGAAATTGGTAACCATAAAATCGATTTGATTAGAAATGCAGAATAATATAATATTTATTGAAAACAGATAATGAAAGTAGCAACCAAAATTCAGGTAATGAATGAATGCACTAGAATGACATAAATCCATTCCTGTGTTTTGTTCTATTGCCAGATAACTTAGAAAAAACTTATTACTGGCATATCATGATATCTTAATAAATAGCCTGATAAAATGTCTTGTCATTCACATGTTGCGATATCTTAATAAATGCCTTGATAAAATATCTCATTTCTGGCATTTTGTGATATCTCAAAAATACCTTGATAGAATATCTTATTATTGGCATATTAAGATATAATAGATTTATTTGTTTGAACATTATTTTTATTCGATACTCATATTTGAGTAAATATTTTTGATTTGAAATGTTTCGTAATGTAAATAAATGTAAACAAACAATGTTATGGAAAAATCAAAAATTGTTTATATAAGGCTTGATTTGACTTCAGTTAGACTGTGGAATCATTCATGGTCAAGTGGTTTAAGGCACACCAGATAATAAGTGGCTTCCACTATGTTGTTAGGAATTTCAGGTTTGAATCCTGCTGAATAATACATTTTTGTAACAAAATTTTTCATAAACATTCAGGCCAGTAGAAATATATATATATATATATATATATATATATATATAACTATACTGTTAAAAACAAAATATCTAGTCAAATACGAGTATCAATTAAAAATAATGTTCAAGCAAATAAATTAATTATGTCAGTTGTTAATTCCATTTTTTTGATCTCCAAAACTTTCCGTAATATCAAAATATGTTTTGATAAAACATTTTACCTTGATAAAATGTCTCATTACAGAGATATCATGATATTTTAATAAATACCCTGATAAAATGTCTCATTATTGGTGTTTTGATAAATATGTCTTAATAAATATCATGATAAAATATTTCATTCTTTGCATATCATGACATCTTAATAAAAACCTAGATAAAATATCTCATATTTCTGGTATGTCATGATATCTTAATAAATAAATTGATAATCTATCTCATTGCTGGTATAACATGATATCTAAATAAATATCTTAATAAAACATTGCATTTTTAGCTTGTCCAGATATTTCATATCATGAAAAATGTCTAATTACTGGCATAATATAAAATCTTAATAAATACCTTGTATAATATATTTCTTATTACAGGCATATCAAAATATTTTAATAAATATATTAATAAAACATCTCATTATTGGCATGGACTGATATTTTAATAAATACCTTGATGAAATATTTCATTATTAGCATATACTGATATCTAAATAAATACCTTGATAAAATGTCTCATTATTTGCAGATCATGATATCTTAATAAATATCATAATAAAACAGCTCATTATCAACATGTACTGATATATTATTAAATAACTTGATAAAATATTTCATGACTGGCATCTACTGATACTTTGATAAAATGTTTCATTACTGGCATGTCATGACACTTTGATAAATTTCTTAAAGAAAGAAATGTTTTGTTTTATTAAGAAAAAAGTTAATCACAAAATTTACATGACCGCTTTTTATATGTGCCAATATTAATCATCTCTGAATCATTTAATTTTGCTTTCAATGATGAACCAATTGAATAAACAGAATTCGTCTTAGTAACAATTGCATTGGCTTCATTTTTATAAGTGGATCATGAATTAAAGATGGTTTTGGTATTAGATATGGATTATGATATTTGACAGTGTTATAAAATAGCATTTTACAAAAATGTATAAAGATTTGGGTTTTCAATGTGAAAATATTGAAAGACTGAAGAAATAAAAAGAAATTCTATAACATTTTTGGGGCATGTCACATGCTGGCAAAAAAGATGAAAATAAAAAGTAAGTAAAATATACTATCTGGGAATCTGATATCTTTATCAGTTGCATGAAAAAAGTTCAGAGCAACTGTACATTTTGAAATTTTTAATAATGTCAAATAATTTAAGATTTCATAGTAAAATTTACAAATAATAAGAGGTTTCATATTATAACATTATACATTATAATGATAAAAGGTTTATTATTGTAATATTACAGTTATGAAAAGTTTCAAATGATAAAAAGGCTTCATGCTATATATTATAATGATAAAAGGTTTCATATTAAAATAATATTTATTATAATAAAATAGTTCACATTATGTATTATGATAAAAGGTTTCATATTATAATATTATGATAATAGGCTGCATATTATAATATTATTTATTATAATAAAAAATATATTTCTAGCATTTCTAGATGTTCACCTGCAGATATAAAAATACTTTCATTTATATATATATATATATATATATATATATATATATATATATATATATACACACCCACACCCACACACCCACACACACACACATATATAACGTGAATTAATAAATATATATATGAGGATGCACATATGTATAGTATTATTATTATTCAAGTTTTAATAAAACAGTGCTATTAATTATGTTTATTTAT